>CM068751.1:958157-1525657 GCA_035084275.1 Hydrolagus colliei | reverse complement strand
TGAAGCCAAATCAACCAAATACAATAAATTGATAACTCCGTTCTGTTTAACCCAATACTCATTGCCACTTAACATATGGCCATATTTATTTATGTATTTATATGTACGGCTAATTCACCACTCCAGATAACCCAGATAACTGGGATCTATTCCCTTGGAATGACAAATTATGAAAAGTATATGTATTTTATTAGGTTTCACCTGTTTCTAAGTAACGTGTTATATATGAATACTAAAGATTTAGGGGACAGGTTGACTGTGTTGACAACAGTAATAATATAATCCTTACAGTTGGTATAGCCTTTCAAGTCAAAGCGCTTCACAGGATATAATTAAATTGCAGTGACTGTGTTTTGTGGGTGATGAAAACTGGTTAGTCTTAGAGAAAGTGTTACTCATCCTGGGATTCTAAATCATTCAGGATTAATTGAGTTAATAATGTAATTTTCTTTCTTTTTGATCTGTTTCAGTTTTCCCAAGATGTTGTGCTGTGGAGTTTTGGGACTGGTGAAGAGTTGGACCTTATCACCTGCTGGAGTTTGTGTGTTAAAGCAATGCCCTTTTATGTGGAAGAGAATCCAAGGAGTGTCCTCAATGAGTCACAAAACTGTTTTGAAAGAAAGGACAGTCTGTAAAAAACATGTGCTTCATCCACTGGCTCCAACTCATGGAATCCTTGCTAATCGTTTGCTTGTTCAGGGAAGAACCTTTTCCTCGGCCACTTGCTTGTCTGCTGTATCCACTTCAACTCCTCAGCCTGGTTGGTATGAGGGTCTTGCAGACTCACCGCCCATCCAACTGATGCAAGACCTACTGATAAACGTGCACCAGGTCACAGGGTTACCATGGTGGGCAACCATCATCTTAACTACAGTAGCATTACGAACATCTATAACAATTCCACTCGCAGTGTACCAGACGTATATTATTGCCAAGGTGAGAGGGGAATTTCAGAACACTGATAGACCTTTTACTTCCATTTCCTGCACTTGCAAGACGCACAGACAACTGACCAGTATATTTGATAATGAGCTGGGGATCGTGGACATTTGATGAGTAAATGCATGTCAGAACCAAAGTGCACAATTGTCGGGACTAATAATGTTATTATTACTTGAGCAAAAATTATTGCAATATTCACTTAAGCAAAAAAAAATCATACTAATAAGTATAAATCACAGATCTTTTTATCTTGAGGGATGCATTTTTTGGACAATTAATGCAGTAATAATGTACTTTTTCCCTCCTCATCTTACCATGAGAGGTGCTCTCCCGCCAATTGTAGCATCCAATACTGATTTCAGCTAGCTAAGCACAGGCAGAAACCTCTTGGTATTCAACAGGGAAATAGTTGTTTAATTTTTTTTTAAAAAAAGTTGGAATTGTTTAAAATCTGAATTCTTTTTGCATGTTGAATAACCAGAGTCATCTTCCAATTAGCTAGATTGAAAATTTACAGCCAGAGATTTCCAAACTAGCCAAGCAACTGCATTATGAGGTGTCTGTACGTGCAAAGCAGCTTGAGTGGTCTGAAAACGTTACTCGGTAAGTAATTGTTCCATTTGAGCACGGGTTTCCTTGTTTCAACAGTTGCATTGTGGTATTGTGGATGTGTACTATACTGGAAGCAAGATACGTCCAGGTACTAATGCTGACTAGTCAGCTTTGTAGTAGTCCGGCGATATATCGATATATCGGTTATGTCAGTATAACTTTTCATATCGATATGCTGATATTGGAAATTCAAATATATCGGTATATTGAAAAATTCGATATATAAAAAAAATCGGTATATCGGTATAATGCAAACTTTTTCAACTTACCTTGTCGATATCCGAATGCGCGCGCGCACCCCCAAATACGCTCGCACCTCCGAATGCGCGCACATGTGCAGGACAAATAAACATATCGATATCGATATATCGATATGGGCAAACCGATATATCGATATCGGAAAATTTCCATATTGGCGGGCCCTGCTACCGTAGGTGAGGTGTGCGATATTAATGCAAGTTGTTAAGTTGTAAAGAATGACTGACTTATGAGCTGTCATTGCCTGTGCATTGCGTGATGGAATTGTCACTGATGCTACTTTTCCTGCAAAAGCATGCTACAGTGCATGTCTGCTTGATGGTTAAAATATCATGTACATTTTTTAATGCAAAAAAACCCTCATTATAAAACTAACATCAGTGAGTCAGGATGGAATTACTGTACCATTGTCAGAATTAGTTCATCTACATAGATAAGAGCTATATGGTTTGCATGCTTCCTGGTGCAGTGAGTTTTATCCTTATTTTTATTATTATTATTGTATCCTATTGTTGTTGAGCCACTAATTCGTTTCATAGAAAATTCTTGAGTTGTCATTTTCGTTGTCATGGTGAATTGGTTCTTTTGTTGTTTGGAAATCAGCTTTCGGTTCAGGAAGAACCTGAGCAGGATCATCTCCGAGCTGTATGTGCGTGACAACTGTCATCCTTTCAAAGCAACACTACTCATCTGGGTCCAGCTGCCACTTTGGATTTGTATTTCCATTGCTCTGCGGAATCTGAGTGTAATGGCATCTGATGCTGCTGCAGGTACCTTATATATGTTTCGATCGATCAATCAATCAATCCTTACATTTATATAGCACCCTTCACATCGAGAGGACATCCCAAGGCGCTGTACAGTTAGGTAGGGACAAGAGCAGGGGGGAGGGGTCGGGGCAGGATGAAGAAGAGTAGGAAAATTGACTGTATATTTGTGGGCAAAACACAGCAGCCAAATTGATCACAGCAGTGTCACACAAACAGTTATGGAAGTGGGATTAGTGGAAAAGGGGGGGAAAGATGGCAAGGGGAGGGGTCGGGGCAGGGGGAAGGAGAGCAGGAATGCCGACTGTATATTTGTGGGTGAAACGCGGCAGCCAAATTGCGCACAGCAGTGTCCCACAGACAGTCGCAGAAATGGGGCCAAGGGAGAAAGGGCGAAAAGAGGGCAAGGGGGGAGAGGGAGGGAAAGGTGGGGTGGGGTAATGTCAGGGAGGAAGAGGGGGGAGAAAGGGGGATAAGGGAGAGAGGGAGGGAAAGGTGGGTGGGGGGCAACATCAGGGAGAAAGGGAGGGAAGAGGGAGGGAAGGGGAAAAGGGGGAGAGAAAGTGGGGAAAGGGAGTTACCTCTAAAATGCCTCCGAACAGAAGTGTATGCTTAGGGTGGACATAGTAACAACAGTAATAACAAATATAGTTTCTATAGAGCCTTTCACGTTCCACTGGCAGGAAATCACTGATCATCTTTCTGTCTATTTAGCGCCAGCTATTCAGAGTCTGGCCTCGGGTGGAGTGCTGTGGTTTCCAGATCTTACACTCCCTGATTCTACCTGGATCATGCCCATCTTATTAGGACTCTTTAACCTTTTGATAGTTGAGGTAAGGATATGTAATTTCATATCTAAGAATGGTGAAAGAATTGCCTTTAGTTAGCTGGACAATTAACTGTTCAGTGCTTGTTGCTGATATTGGTGACAACATCCCAATTGTTGGCTGCTTAAATTGGTCGTTCATTTCCTTTCCCTATTAATGTTACTGTAATTGGTAGATTGTCTAGCTATTGCACTGATTGGTTGGTCAGTCAGCTTCTCAGATGCTCAGAAATTTGAAAATCATTGTATCTTCTCATCAGATTTTTGCTTTACGAAAAATGGATAAGTCGAAAATTCAGAAATATGCAACATATATGATCCGGATCATATCAGTAATCATGGTCCCGATTGCTGCAGCTGTGCCCTCGGTAAATATATGCTGACACTGCAGTCGTGTTGTGGAGTGTTATTTTTATGTTATTTTTATTCCTTTGAATAATAATAATAATCTTTGCATTTCATACAGCACTGTATTCTAGGAGTCTCAAAGTGCTTCACGGAATATACTGTAAAGTGAGTTGACTGCATATATGTGAGTCAAATGTGGCAGCCATTTGCACACAGCATTGTCCCATAATCAGTTGTAGATTAAAATGACCAATTTATTGTTTTTTATAGGGATTATTATTACAGCAAACAACAACAATAAAATTACGCGTATAGAGCACCTTTCATGTCGGGAGTACGTCCCAAGGCACTAACCAGCCATGTCTGGACCCGAGCAAGGGAGAGGGGCAGGGTAGGGGGGAGACGCGGGAGAGAGTTAGGAGGGGAGGGAGAGAGTTAGGAGGTCAGTCGAAGAGGAGGGTCTTAAGACCAACCTTGACAGGGGAAGAGGGATGGAGCGAGGCGAAGGGACTGTGGGATGGAGTTCCAGAGTGTGTGGGCAGAGAGGCTGAAAGCCCATCTACTGATGGTCGGGCAGGGAACGTGGAGCAGGCCGGAGCCTGCTGAACAGAGGGGGCGAGGAGGTTCATAGGGAGACAGCAGGTCAAGGAGGTGGGGGGGGTGGGGTGGGGGCAAGGCCATGACTGGCCTTGAAGGTGAGGACGAGGATCTTGAATTTGATCCTCTGGGGGATGGGGAGCCAATGGAGCTGGGAGTGATATGGTCACGGAGCTTAGTGCGGGTGAGGACATGAGCTGCAGAGTTCTTGATGATCTGCAGCTTGTGAATGGAAGAACCAAGAAGGCCGACGAGGAAAGAATTTCCATAGTCGAGCCTTGATGTGATAAATGCATGGATGAGGGTTTGGGAAACCTGAGGGGTGAGGCAGTGGCGGAGTCTGGCGATGTTGAGAAGGTGGTGGAAGGCAGTTCTGGTCATGGCGGGGATGTGGGAGAGGAAGGACAGTTCAGGGTTGAATAAGACGTCCAGGTTCCTGATTGGCTTAGAGAGGTGGAGAGTGTAGCTTTGGATGCTGATGGTGCATGAAGTAACAAAAACAATAAAATTACATTTATAGAGCGCCTTTCACATCAGGAGGACGTCCCAAGAGGCTGAACAGTCAGGACGGGATCCAAGCAAGGGAGAGGGGCAGGGAAACTTGCCCATGGCTTTATCCTGGAATTGAACCCAGGTCTCTCACGTGCACTTAGCTGCAGGACTCTGTTGGGAGCCAGATTCAGATTGAGATTGAGAGCACTGTTACTTGTAATCACAGCAAGGAAGGAAATGACAATAATCCCTCAAAAAAACTATAATAAATCGGCCATTTAAATCCACAACTGTTTGTGGGTCACTGCAGTGCACAATTGGCTGCCGTGTTTCACCCACACAAAAAATACAGTAAATTCACTTTACAGTATATTCTGTGAATTGTTTCGAGATGGCTAGAAGACGTAGAAAGCACTAAATTAAATGCAAGGATTATTATTCTGAGATAGAAAATTGTACTTAGCCAAAGATGGAAGGGAACAGTATGTTATTTTCCACAAATACTCGAGGTTAGTAAAACCCAAGTGCTAATTCCTAGAGTATACCCTTCAATAGCATTAGCTGAGAGTGTATTATAGCGCTCCTGTGGCTCAGTGGTTAGAGCACTTGTCTTGCAAGCTGGGGAAACCAAGCTGGGGAGACCTGTGTTCGAATCCAGGCAGGTCAGGGCGAAACCTTGGGCAAGTTTCCTTACTCCACACGCCTAATAATAATCCCTCCCAAAAACACAATAATAAAATTGGTCATTTCAATCCACGACTGCGTGTGGGACACTGCTGTGCGCAATTGGCTGCCGCGATTCGCCCACAAATATATACAGTCAATTCACTTTACAGTATATTCTGTGAAGCGCTTTGGGACGTTGATAAGATGTGGAAAGCGCTATATCAAATGCAAGGATTATTATTATTATTATTATTATGCCTACTTCAGTCTTCAGTGCTTATTCAGCTCTTTTCTGTTTTCAGTCTATGGCTCTCTATTGGCTGACCTCCAGCTGGGCTGGTCTTGGACAGAATTTGCTGCTGCGTTCCCCGACTATTCGTGCTCTCTGCCGAATACCCAAGATGAAGTCTGATTCAGAAACTCCCTTCAGAGATTTGTCAGCAGAATTTATCACCAAATATTTTATGAAAAGGTGACCCTTCTTGGAAGACACACTTGATGTGTGAACTGTGTATGTGTGTGTATATATATATATATATATATAGGAGGACTGAGTCCGTCTGACATTTCATTTAATGAATGATAATGTTTTAAGGGAACAATAAATGAAATCTTGCCTGACTACATTATTTACAGAGGATGTATCACATGTTGGTCATTGTGCTTTGTTCTGGATCTATTTCCCCCCATTTCCCTTCTCCATAATAATACCCTTCAAAGGAAATATCCACCCCACCCCTCTCCTTCTGCATCTTTCTGAGATAGTAGAACAAATGCTGTTTTCAAATACTTGAATCTACTGTTGCTCATTATTTCTCCTGAGTTGACTTATTCTCTAGTCCTGACCCATGACTGTTCAGTGCCTTGGGATGTCCTTCCGACATGAAAGGCACTCTACAAATATAATTTTGTTGTTGTTGTGGTTTTCTATTCTTGTCTTTGTGAAAATACTTTGTCTCTGCTCACTGCCTTCCACCAGATGATCTTGGTTCAGATTGCACGAGCCCTGTTTGGGAAAAATTTTGTGAGCCTCCTTCAGTCCAGGTTATTGATAAGCAAGGTGCTCTCAACAAAGTTGTTCCTGCAACAGTCATTAATTGCACTCCTTTCATTTGTATTATTTCATTTGTGTGCTGAGTGGATTTGACTGGTTTAACCTCAAATCCAAAATAAAAATATCATGTCATTTTATGAACTTTGGTCAAGTTTACTTTACCTTTAGAAATGCTCCTTTACACTTTGTTCAGTTCTACCTTATAAGTGATCATCTTTTTAACATCTGGAAGATATTGCTTATACATCCAAAGTGTTAAGGGATTGAGGACTGAACTGTAATATGGCCTCACCTCCGGGACATTGGTTTGTTGGTATGAGGAATGGTTCCCCTTTTTTTAGTTCTAATAAAATGAACAATAATAATCTTTGTACTTGACGCAGCGTTTTTCACGTCTTCTAGATGCCTCAAACTGCTCCACAGAAAAGACTATAATTCGATCCAGAGGATCGAATTTAAGATCCTCGTCCTCACCTACAAGGCCTTACACGGCCTTGCCCCATCCCACCTAACCAATCTACTCTCCCCCTACACGCCCACCCGGACCCTCCGTTCAACAGGACTTGGCCTGCTCCAAGCCCCCCGCCCGAACCGCCCCACCATCGGAGGCCGGGCCTTCAGTTTCTCCGCTCCCACCTTATGGAATGCCATCCCTCAATGCCCCCGTTTCGCCTCTTCCCTTTCCTCTTTCAAGGCCGATTTGAAGACTTTCCTCTTCGATCGTGCCTTTTGTTCCACCTCGAACTCTTTTACCTCCCCTTCGTGTTTCACCCCTTCCCAAACACTCCCCTCCCAGCTCGGGTCACACGCCTCTTGTTTAGCGCCTTGGGACGTCCTCCCGACGTGAAAGGCGCTATATAAATGTAAATTGTTGTTGTTGTATTATTTGCACAAAGGTTTAAAAAAAGAAAGTTCCTCTCCACAATATGGCACTTATCCATACAGAGACAGATATTCCCTGGCGCTTCCCTTGCCTGGACTCCTTGCATCAATTTAGGATAATAACCAAAGGAGCAAAGGGAAGAGTTTCTTCGCACAGCGAGTTGTTAGGATGTGGAAGGGCCTGCTGTGATACAATGTTTGGGGCATCGTCCAAAATAGTTTTCAAGACAGAATTAGAGACGTCTTGTGATGAAGAGAAGTCATTTGAAAGGTACAGTAATAGAAACAATAATAATAATAATCATTGTACAATAATAATTGACTATGCAGTTGACTGCAGACAGTCTGTACTTCATTTTGTTGGGTCTGGTTTACTTCACACAATTTCCCATAATGTGGCGAAAAGTTACACCAATTTAGCCCAGAACGGTTGTGCACTGTAACGGCACATTGATGGAAGATCAGTGGGAGCTTTTCTTTGCTGTTTTTGAGCCAAATAGGACAGAATGAAAGGAGCTTAACACTGGATTGAACCCAACAATGAAATTACGCTTGATTAGCGCATTTCACGTCAGGAGGACGTCCTAAGGCTGACCCGTGATTAATGCCTAATGCTAGTACTGAGTTCCATAGAAAAACCAATTATATATCAGTCTGGCCCATTTTTGATTCCTGGGGTTAAACACTAACCACTGATGGAGGTCCTTGACATTTTTTAGGGGTTTTAATGGATAAATAGGGAGAAATTTTTTCCTAGTAACAATTTTAAAAATAATTCCATGACTATTTATGGGACAGTGATGCGCACAATTGGCTACCATGTTTCACCCACAAAATGTAGAAACAATTCACTTTACAGAATATAAAGTGAAGCGCTTTGAGACGTCTTAAAGACATAAAGGCTCTATATCAAATGTAAGGATTATTAATATTTATTATTGCTGTGCACAAATTGTCTGTCACATTCACCCACAAATACAAAATCATTGCACTTTTACTCCATAATTTCCTCTGCCTTTTTTTTTAAAAAAAAGGTCATGTAATATATTACTTGACCTTTACTTGAAATATTTTATGATATTCTGCATTTACCTAGTTCTAGAAAGAACCTTTGCTATCTAGCTGTAGCTGGTTTTCTAATGATTTAATCAGTTATTGTTTCCCTCTGCTGTTAATGTATTTTCTCATTTAACTTATTGTAAGTTAACACACTTAACAAATCTTATCAGCTTTTTCTAGTTATCTACCAAACTACTCTTGAACTATCTCCCAGAACATGGTGATTAAAAAGAAACAGGCTAAGAATGAATGACCAGGTTGAAAGTTTAATTTAATTATAATCAAATGATTAATCCAATTTCTGAGGTATTGTGATCTGGGAATTCTAAAGTCAGGTGAGATAACTTGACAACAGTTCAATGTTCGTAATGGATGAATCAACTTTGATTAGGTTAAGAGACATTCCTGGCCATATCACTCAGGATGAGACATCACCAGCTGCTATCAGCTACTAGCCCTGAAACCCTAGAACTCTGCCTCAAACTCTGACTTGCTCCCCCTCCTTGAGTATCTTGAGATCACCTCTGAAGATCTTTGATTGTGCCTACAGTCACCTCTTATTTCTCTGCTCAACGTCAGGCTCTGCCATTATTAAGAACTCTGAGATGCTACCTCATAGAAGGATGAGTTTTATATGTCATCTGTACAATCTAGACCAGTGTAGTGAGCAGTGAGTAGAGTAATAAAACCATTTTTATTAATTTTATTAAAGTGTGGATTTACACAGATTCCAGCATTCCTCAAAACTCTTTGATTTATTACAGAATTGATATCTTCTTGCATGAACTTAAACATTAAACATGAACATTAAACATGAAAAAAATGTTTAATGCTTTAAATGCTGTCACCTATCAACCAATTTCACATTAATTGCTATCAACCAACTACAGTGGAAATGTCTTTTATGAGCAATTAATTTAGAGATTCATTCATCAACATTTGAGTAGAAATTCTTATATTCTGTGGATGTGCTGGGAAATGGGATTGAGTGCAGATCACATTTATTACTAACATGAAATGTGTCCAGTGGGATTCTCTTGAGTTATTTTCTCCCTCTTTTCTAACCAACTAATGCCTTGATTTTAGGAGTCCACTGAGACCGAAGAAATCACAAGATTCAACTAATTTTTCCTCATTATTCAGTACATGATCATGTGGTGCTGTTGGCATTGACGAGGATGTGTTCTCCCCTGGGTAGGGTGGGGAATTGTCCTTGGAGATAGACAATGTTGCCTCGGACAATGGTAGCAAAAACTTCACCGTACAATCTCCGGCCAAGGTAAGGGGTCAGCTAAAATTCAAACACAACACAGCCAGGATGTTAGTGTTAGGAAATAGAACACAGAACCCAAGGTCAATAATAATCACTTCCAGGTCAGATCTAGCACAGTTGGGATACAGAGTACAACTCCCCGACTCTGCTACATTCTGCCAATCTTGGTATCCTTGAGGCTTCTTAAAGTGCAATTGATAATTTTATGCCTTTCAAGAATGGACTAATTCTTGGCTAAACCACTGTCACTTAGTGGGGTTTTCTAGCCAAACACAAGCAAAGACATTTACCATATTCCTTGGGCTAGAACGTTGATTGCAGAAGTGAAAATGAAATGTGCTAATTCACTTGCCAGCTAAGAATTCAATCTTGCTGCCTTAGTTGGTAGGTAATTTTGTTACCTACCAACTAAGGTACAAAATTACATTTACAGCTTGTGAAGGGGAAAAACCAGGAAGGCCAGCGAGGAGAGAATTTCCATAGTCAAGTCTTGATGTGATGAATGTGTGGACAAGGGTTTCTGCGGCCTGAGGGCTAAGGCAGTGGCGGAGTCTGAAGATGTTACGAAGGCAGTGGAAGGCAGTACTGGTTACAGTGTGGATGTGGGGGAGGAAGGACAGTTCGGGGTCGAATAAGACGCTCTATTCTCAGATCACCTGTCACTTACTGCCTGAGTCAATACATACCCAGGACTATTTGTTTCATGCTCACTGGATCAGTCATTGAGTGCTGGATCCATTATCATCTCATACACACTGCCGGAATGAGTATTAATCCTGGAGCTATCTGTGCATGCTCACTGCCTCATGCAGGTGGTTTTGACAGCTTTTAGATCAATCGTTCATTGAAGTGTCTCAAGAGATGGAATATTGGTTCTCCTTGTGAAGCAGAGACATTGGCATTGACCAGCTTCCGTCTCAAACAATCTATATTATGTGTAGCTGAGCTCTCTTCTTGACTTTTGCACTTCAGATTGTTTGAGAAAAGAGTATTTCTTAAGCACACTTACTTTATTTTTGTGGTAAATTATGGACTCCTTTACCTGGAAAGAAATAATCAATTATCACTGAACTTGTCTGCATGTGTGAAAACATCCAAGTGCTTGTGCCAACACCCAATTAACCTACCTCAAACTCTTTGTCAGGATTCCAAACAACGAGGTCTGCATCCTTACCAGAGGCAAGAGATCCCTTTCTGTCCTCAATACCACACAGTTTAGCTGTGCTCTTACACATCAGGTTCACTGTATCATGCAGAGTAAATCCCCGCTGACGTGCTGCAGTCCAGAACAAAGGGAGACCTACAAGGCAGATGCATTTAAGAAACATCTACAGTAAATGCTCATTCATTCATCCCTCACGCCCTCCTACCCCACCCCCAACCCCATTACACACAGCAACTGCAAACATGCCTTTGTGCTACTAGCAATTGACATGTTCTGTACAGTACTGTATATGGTATCATATTTTGTAAGGGATGGTGTAAGCTCTTTTCTCTTCCTAAGGTATGTGGACAAAAGGTACCGATACACACACTTTCCTGTTAAACTACTTCTATTTAAAGAAACACTTTATTCAAAAAAAGTTTAGAAAACAGCGACACAATTGTTTAAATGCCATTGTGTTGCAGAAATATCTCACTGGCAGGAAAGTTGGCATCAGAGTTCAGTGACTATGAGCAGGCCCTGTCAGAGCTTCAGAGAGGCCCAGGCCACTTCCAATGTTTGAGGCCCCTTCCCAGCCATAAAAAAAAAGACGTTCTAAATCATGGCCTCACCATATTTAATAACTACAATACTGTAATGAGAAATTATAAATAAAATTTTGTTTTTTTAAATGAACATAATAAAACATGTAAAAATGTTAACAAAAATTAACGTGTCTAAATTTGATGCCCCCTTTGAGCTTGAGGCCGAGGCTAAATGGCCCTCCTGGCCTCCCCTCTGATAGTCTATGAGATGCACTCTGGAGTATTTCCAGCATGTTGTCTCATATCCCCTGTGAGATTTTGAAGAGTTCATCAGATCAGAGCAAAGTGTAGTATATGCACTGTGTTGTATGTTAGGTTTACACAGTTATCTTTTCATCTTTGCAATCTAGCTTGAACCCCAAAGTAAAAATGTTCAGTTTTTCAGCAAACTTTCAACAAGTGTGTTTGTTTATGTCTATTCACAGTAATTTTTTAAAGTAAAGCTTAAACAAGGTGTCTTGCGTTAGATCATTTGTACAATTATTAACAAGACTCATTCTGTTCTTAATTTTAATATGGCAGACAGTAATTTGACTCACCAAACTGCAGAGAGGAAATCCCTCCCCAGGCTTTCATAAAGTCTCCAGTCTCTTGGAGTTTGAGATCCGCTGTACATGGAGAATGGTCAGACACCACCATATCTATTATCCCAGCTTTCAATGCAGCCCACAACTTCTCCTGCATGAGATGGACAGGGAGACCCCAGCATGACTTTATACATCAATCACAAAAAATTCTTAATAATCCTTTCATTTGATATAATGCTTGTCATGTCTGGAGGACAAATCAAAAACTTGATTATGCTGTAAAGTTTAATGACTATGTTTTATGAAAGAATACAGTAGTCAATTTGTGCACAGCAATATCCTACAAACAGCCATGGGTAGCAATCTCACTTAAAGGTGAAATTGCTACCCACTGAGCCAGTGGGTAGCAATGACAAAATATAGTCCATAAAGCTTCTCCTCAATAGCAACAACAAAATTACATTTATAGAGTGCCTTTCATGTCAGGAGCATATGTCCCAAGGCGCTGAACAGTCAAGTTAGGACCTGAGCAGGCTGGGGGGGGAGGGGTGGGGAGGGTCGGGATAGGAGAGGAAGAGGGGGGAGTAGGAAAGGGGGGAGAGTTAGGAGGGGAGCAGAAGGCATGAGGAAGAGGAAGGTCTTGAGACCGGCCTTGAAGGAGGAAAGGGAGGAAGCGAGGCGAAGGGATTGTGGGATGGAGTTTCATAGTGTGGAGGCAGAGAGGCTGAAAGGAGGGGGCGGGCAGGCTGATAGGGAGACAGCAGTTTGGAGAGAAAGGCGGGGGCAAGGCCGTGAATAGCCTTGAAAGTGAGGACGAGGATCTTGTCCTTTGGGGGATGGGGAGCCAGTGGAGACAGGCGAGTGGGCCTATTCCTTTAGCATATGGGGAATTTGAGTTAGTATAACTGTAACTTCAGAGACAGAATATGGAGAATGAAGCTTTGTCACTAAGCCAACTCAGACTATTTCATTCCAATGATTTTCTGTGTGTTCTTCATGATCTTTTTCTTCTTTGATCACCATATATTATCATCTCAGCTCTAACTTTCTGACTCTTAAGCCTCAATCATATACTGTGAGTGAGCTGATCACAACCATATAGTGAAAGAGAATGGAATTATATGAATCTTTTAAGTCTTTGCACACAAAATATACAGTTAATTCACTTTACAGTTTCGTCTGTGAACCATTTTGAGGTGCTTCAGAAACGTGATCAATTGCTGTATCAAATGCAAGTATTATTATTGTTATAGTCTATCGTCAGGATATTTGGAACTTAATTTGCAGGTACAGTAAAAGCCTGTCTATCTGTGACGCGATCAACCGTAATTTCCGTATAACCGACACCTCAAAAGAAAAGGTCCCCATTCGATTAATCGGGTCTTGTCCGGCTCAATCACATTTTATTCTCTCTCAGTATTTTGGTATGCTGCTACTTGTGCCTGAAGGTGGCGCTGCTGGTTTTTTCCCTCACAATGAGTACAGTACGATTACTTTTGAATGTTGTGGTAGGGTGGAAGAAAGAGAGGGGGGAGAAAGAGAGAGGTGGGGGAGAGAGAGGGGGAGTTGATTAATTTAGATGGAAAATGAGAGGAGTGGAGTGGGGTTGGGTTTGGAGCCATTGAGATGCCTGACTGTGTGTGTGAAAGAGAGAGAGGGAGGAGGGAGAGAAAGAAAAAAAAACTTTGATTGTGTGCTGTGTTTATAGAGTGTAATCAATATTTATTGCTTCATTGGTAAATATCCATACAATATTCTGTTATTATTTTGTTTATTATTAATATTGTATGTTTTTAAAAAAAATTATTAAAAAATTTGCGTTGGGTTTTCTGCCGAATATCCGGCCTGTGCTTTAACTGGCATTGGCCAGGTCCCGAGGTGACGGATAAACAGGCTTTTACTGTAATTTGCTGATGAGTCTTTCAATTTGACCTCCATTTTTATGGGTATCTCATTCCAATCAATGTTAAAGGGAATCTTTCCAGAGTGCTTTGTACCGTCAGGATACTAACCGTATGCTAGATGAAATCTGAATAAAAGTGATATGGCGTTCAAGGTCATAACAGTGGCAAATTGTTACCTGGTTGCACCTGTCCCTTATGGGAGGGCAGCACTTGTAATGCGTAGCTCCAGTTGGTATCTCTTCAGCAGCCAGTGAAAGGTAATGGTGAGTGGTTTCTACAGTCAGTGGTGCCCCAGCCTTACGGGCTTCTTGTATAATGGGCACAGCTTCCGCCGAGGAAAGGTGAACAATATGACAGTGGACTCTGGGCAGAGAAGAACAGTGAATCAATGGTTGTCTACAAGTAACAAACATTTCCCATTAACACGGAAGTTAAGAGGGTGGCTGAAGGCACGGTCGAAGACGAGGGTTTTGAGACATGCCTTGAAGGAGGCAAGAGAGGGGATGAACAATGTTGTCCCCTTCTCTTATGGGGTCTGAAATGTTGCAGTTCATCAGAGTACTGTTCTTTCACACATGGTACAGTACCTAGGTTCAAATGTAGCCCAAGCACATTTATAGCCCAAGTATTTATATTTACAAAGATTTAGAAAGACCGCAACTGGCCACTAACCTATACTGGAAACACAGTTTAATAACTATTCGAATGGCTTCCAGTTCCATAATATCTGGGCGAGTACTGAGGAATGTTGTGTAATCACAGGGATCTGCGGGGGGCAAACAAACATATTAATCGCAGTCACGGGAGCACAAAGGTATGAACATTGTTTCTGCATGGTAAAGTGACCCCTGCAGAGACAATGATATCCACACAGAGATGCAAAGATCCATTGTCTGGGCTAGAGACCATGACACAGACATAGAGATACATTGGCACTGTGATATGGCACTGACTTATGTGCAGAGACAGCAGTATTTTTATATGTTTGTACAGTAACAGCCCATTTATCCAGCACCCTTGGGACCTGGCCAATGCCAGTTAAAGTGCATGCCGGATATTACAAAATATTTACAAAAACAATAAATTTAAAAAATATATATTTAATTTTTTTAAAACATACCATATTAATACTAGACTAAATAATAACAGTATATTGTATGGATACTTACCAATAAAGCAATGAATATCTATTACAGTCTACAAACACAGCACACAATCACAGGGCTACTCTCCTTTTATTCTTTCTCTCTTTCACGCACACACAGTCAGTCTGGCATCTCAATGGCTCCAAACCCAACCCTGCTCCACTCCTCTCATTTTCCATCTAAATTAATCAAATCACACCCTCTCTCTCGCTTCCCCTCTCTCCCCCACCTCTCTCTCCCCCTCCCATTGCTCTCTCTCTCCCCCCCCCTTCCCTCTCTTTCTCCCTTCCCCACCCTCATTCTCTCTCCCCCACCTCTATCTCCTCTCCTCTTTCCCTCGCTTTCTCCCCCACTCTTTTTCTGTCTTTCTCCCCACTCTCTCCACCCTTTCCCTCTCTCTCTCCCTGCCTCTCTCTCAAACCTGGGAGTGTAGCATTCAGAGGTAATCGTACTGTACTCTATGAGGGAAAAAAATGGCAGCGCCACTTTCAGGCACTAGTAGCAGCATACCAGAGAAAAAATACAAGAGAAAAAAATGTGACTGTGCCAGATAAGACCTGGTTAATCAAATGGGGCCTTTTTCTTTTAAGGTGCCGGATATACGGAAGTTACAATTGATTGAGTCACAGATAAACAGGCTTTTACTGTATGTGTATATATATATATATATGTATATTTGGCCAGCCGGGTGTCACATATGGAAACCCATCACCTGCTGACCAATATCCAAACCAAGCTGACATTTCTATGGATCCCACCTACACATGGAAATGGAGGGATGCATTCTGTACCTAATTTCAGAAACAATTAGGTGCAGGTTAGGCAAGAGCCAAGGCTTGGGAACCCCAGAGTATGTGTTTGGGTACTACTGGAGTATAACCAGCTAAAACCACATTGCTTGCCATTGATATTGCTATCCAGCAAGCTTTCCTACTGCTTGTCCAGCTACCCTAGTCTGACCTTCCAGGTCCAGATTGGTTGTGCTATCACCAGCAGTGCCCTGGAATATTGTGGACCCACCTGGATCAGGAACCAGACTGCCGAGACCACCACAGAGGTCTGGCTTGATTCCAACATTCTGTTGCCAGGCATGGCTCCTTATAGCCAGTTCAGTTTCAAGGAGACCCCGTTCACCTCTCCCCCCAAAGAGGATAGGTACTAATTGATCGTTTGACATCCAAAAAGTGCCTGTTTGAGCCCTCACTTGGTGGATGTACAACAAGTTCCCTGCGACCTTCCCAGTGGGCAACTCATCTCAGCCTGAAATACGTAACAGCATTGCTGCCACCTTCATATCTGCAGCTCAGGCACACATCCCTGGCCATTGAGCAATTGTTCCACCAATTGGAGTTGCGGAGTTTAAGCAGCAGCTGCTTGCCTCTCCACAATCCAATCAAGGTGCCTTCTGGGCACTGGACATATGAATGTGTGTTCACGAATTCAGACTCCAGATGCATAGATATAATGACACAGATACAGGGATAAGGTGACTCCAGTAAAAAGATATCAATAACGACACAGGTATAATGACTCAGTGACACAGACATGTAGACACATGATGACAAATTGCAGTGGAGTCAGAGAGTAATACAACTGCAGTAACACAGTGAAACAGTAACACCACACCACCTTGTGTGCTCAGTGATGACCTCTTGCGTGCTTTGTTCTTACCTTTGCTGTGTATTTGTGGGTTCACTTGCTCCAGTTCTCTCTCTGCATGGAACTGTGAGGAAGCAAACTATTATTAGTTTTCTATTCTTTGAAATCAAGATTTCTGCCCTATAGAATGGAGCACTTTGTTCATAAGAACATAAGAATTAGGAGCCATTCGGCCCTTCGAGCCTGCTCCGCCATTCAATAAGATCATGGCTGATCTTCTCACCTAACTCTAATTACCTGGTGCTCTCTTCCTATATCAGCATCAAATACTTTTAGTTCAGATACAACAGTAAGATAGAGTGCAAAGCCACCTATATTCTAACCCTTACTCACTACCAGGGCAAAAACAGCACAGGTTAGAGGTTGAATTATGTTTTCCCTCACTGCTTCTTCAAGTTGCTCTCCTATAATATATAGCAAGTTGCTGATGTAGAGGCAAGTTACTTCTACTCTACCAAACAATATGAATTAATTATTGCTTCAGAAATATACTCCTACTGGTTTATATTCTTGTTTATATATGTTGTTTATATTCTTCATTTTTCAAAAATGCAAAGTTTGGCAGATTAAGAACCTTTACATTCCTTTATGGGGAAAGCAGTCTAATAATAATAATTCATAATAATTATTAATAATAATCCTTGGATTTACATAGTATCTCATGTTGGGAGGATGTCTCTAAATACTTCACAGGATTTAATGTAAAATGGAATGACTAAATATTTTGTGGGTTAACAAAGTGGACTTCAGGACTTGCAAGTTGAGAGTGCTTCTAACTGAGCTAGGCTGACACACAACTTGTTTGTAAATCTGTTTGTCTCACAAATCTGTTCCTCGATCTACAGTGTGGTTAACTGGAGACCCAAACTGGCTGTACTTAATAGGTTGATGATTCGGATGGAATTCCTATAGGATGGCTCGGCTTTGTCTCATTGGAAGGGGAGGATATAGGCTGTTGTGACTTTCTAATCGGGATACAGAACTATACAGCAATGGGTACTCACCATACACTATACAATTTGTTGTTGCTGTTGGTTACCTCAAAAAGGACAGTGCGAATGTATAATGAGGGATATTTTCCTTTCACAATGCTGTGTTCTGTTTGTACGTAGTCTGCTATAAATTCACCCAGTCCAGAGCTCTGCTGCAAACAGAACACTTGACCCTTGAAGTTTATTGTTCTTAGTAGAGATAGGATTGAGCTGTGCATATTTGGCTTGTTGATGAGGGAGAGATTGTATATTTACCAGGAGTGCACAGCCTGTACCCTGTAGCTCAGCCATGGCCGCATGCAAGTCCACCTCAGACACGTGAGGAAATTCGTCCACCCCGCTGTGGATTAGGAAGCACTTGAAACCTGGGACGCCGGCCTTAATCATCGGGAGAAGTGCAGACTGGGGAAAGAAAGGGAGACTGGGGAAAGAAAGGGGAACTCACACACACTCCCCCACAACAGATGTATCAAGAGTCGGATTATAGGAGCTCCTGTAGCTCAGTAACTCGCCTTACAAGCATGAGACCTGTGTTCAAATCCAGGCAAATCAGGGCAAAACCTTGGGAAAGTTTCCTTACTCCACACGCCTAATAATAATACATCCCCAAAAACACAATAATAAAAGTTGGTCATTTTCAATCCAAGACTGTTTGTGGGTCACTGCTGTGCACAATTGGCTGCCGCATTTCACCCACAAATATACAGTCAATTCACTTTACAGTATAGTCTGTGAAGCGCTTTGTGATGTTGATAAGATGTGAAAAGCGCTATATCAAATGCAAGGATTATTATTATTATTATTATTATATCTATGTTTGATTGGTAGTACCCCAAGTTCAGCTACAGTAAAGGGACTTCAGGTCCTCCTGTAGAGAGATATCCACAAAGAACAAAGTTACTAGATCGTCAAGTGCCCTTTGAAACACATTTTAGAGAACTCAATGGAATGGACGTGGAATCTTCGAGCAATGGTACCTTCTAGTGAGTACAGAGGATAGGAAAAGATGAACTGTTTACCTGGTTACCTGGGATAATACCGCCCCAGAACGCAGTGTCCACAAAGCACTGGCCTCGAGCCGTTTGAAGTTTCATTTGGAAATTCTCAAGTGTGGTTGTTGGTGGAATACTGTTCCTGCAGACATGGAAAAAGTTAACAGGCTGTTGTTCACACACATCATTCATATCTATGTAGTGCGGTGGCTCACTTGACAAACAGTGTCACTTGCTCCATTACTGCTATAAAGAGGACAGTGATGACTGCAATGCTAATTTGTGCCACTAGGCGACGGCATCCACACACCATTCAGATGAATATTTTTTCTCACGGTTCACCTGTAAAACACATTCTATTTTCACTAGTGAAAAAAAAGCAACTTGTAATTGCAACACCAACCATCGCCGGCTTCCAATTTCCCTAAAGAGATGTTCTAAACAGTTGTAATGTTAAATACAGTAGGACTAATAATTTGGAAAGAAATGTTTTAAACTACCATAATAGCAAATCTATTTCTCTTTCACATACGTATGCTTATATACTGTAGTGAGATTGATATATTATTTCTTACATTTGATATGGTGCCTACCTCTCTGACCTCTCTCCTCACAACAGTACCCACTGCCTTTGCTCTACCGGGTCTGGCCTCCTCCTTGTCTCCCGAATCCTCCGCTCCACCATCGGCAGCCGTGCCTTCAGCCACTATGCCCCGAGGCTCTGCATCTCTCTTCCTCACTCCCTTCACCTCGCCCTGTCTCTTCCTACTTTCAGGTCTCGGCTTTTCGACCGCGCTTTCAGTCACCGTTTTCCCCCTCCTGCTGGCTCAGCCCTAGGATCCGTTATTGGGAAGCGCTCTGAGACGCTGTCCGGATGGAGGGCGCTATATAAATCCAAGTTGTTGTTGTCTTATCGTATATGGACAACATCTCAAAGCTCTTCACAAGATTTTACTGTGAAGTGTCGAGACTGTATTCGTAATAAATGGGCAGTCAATTTGCTCATGGGTTGATCAGATGGTAAGTAATAAGAATTAAACCATTTAGGGAATCTCTCCAAAATCCCATTACTTAAATCATATGTGAATGTGTGAACCTCTGTTGAAAGCAGGATGAGGCTTCAAATAATGCTGTTTTGGGTTGAATTGTCTGCCAAATTGAATTTCAAATCTTACACATCAATAAGGCACAGCCCTGGAGGTTGGATGTGGACTCCTATGGAGATGAACACCTTCAGAAACTAAACACCTAGATGAAACAAAACTGATGAGAAAAAACAGCACAATATATGTCCTGTTTAAAGCTGCTGTAAAGTACTCGAGTCTGTGAATTGTGCATCTTTAATAATTTAGTCACTCAGTCCATGACTATTTGTGGGATACTGCTGTGTGCAATTGGTTGTTGTGTTTTTCTCACAAATATACAGTCAATTCACTTTGCAGTATATGCTATGAAGCGCTTTGAGACGTCTAGAAGACATGAGAAGCACCTTATCAAATGCAAAGATTATTATTATTATTATTTATCTTATCTTGCACAGCATATCAAACTAGCACTATTTATATTACTATAAACTGCTATTTATATTACTGCTGAAAGCTTCTGCATTAATGTGTTTTCAAAATTGCACGAACAATTCGATGCTAATTTACTGACCGTCAAATGTTTCAGCAGCAGGAAAATCACAGATAGTACAGTAATGTTAGAAGTTACAGGGATAATAGGCCTGATTGTGGTAAGTGTGCTGATGCCAGGTTTTGCATAATTTCACATTCATTCATATATTCACCTGAATACCACGTACCAATGTCAATCGGGAAATATCTGTGAGAAATTTAAGTCTGCAGGACTAGATCCTCTAACAAGACACAGTAAATTGGTTTCCTAATTTGTTAAGTCTTTAACAAGGATCTCGGAAAGATACAAATGATGAGTGGGAGAAATGAACGAATTGTCCATTAGAGCTCTCTGAAGATTCTGTCCTTGTTTGTTTGGTATTTGGGTTAAATGGATTGTGTTATCAGGAAGGACTGTGATTATTTTGATCAATAGAATAAGATAACAAAAGATCGAACTAAATTGGGGGGAATCAATGTGAAATAATATAAGTTTCATACAAAGAAACTTGCTTAGAAGCATGTTTGATGCTGAATTGTATTTGTGGGGTTTAGGAGATACAATTCATAATATAGAACAACCTAGATTACAAGGCTCAACCTTCCAGTATAGATTCATAGATTCATAGAATCATAGAATCATAGAATTTTACGGCACAAAAGGAGGCCATTCGGCCCATCTAGTTCTGTGCCGGCTCTTTGAAAAGAGCGATTCAATCCCACTGCCCTGCCCGCTCCCCATAGCCTAATAGACCCGTTCTCCCTAAATAAAGATCTAATTCCCTTTTAAAAGTTGTTATCGAATCAGCTTCCACCACCTTTTCAGGCAATGCATTCCAGATTCGAACAACTCGCTGAGTGAAAACATTTCTCCTCAGCTCCCCTCTACTGCGCCTTGAAACTATTTTAAATCTGTGACCACGAGTCACAGATTCACCCACGAGTGGAAATAGTTTTTCTCTATTTGCCCTGTCGAAACCCCTCATGATCTTATAAACCTCTATTAGGTCTCCCCTCAATCTTCTCTGCTCCAGAGAGAATAACCCTAGCCTATCTAGCCTCTCCTCATAGCTGAAGTCCCTCAATCCTGGCACCATCCTAGTTAGCTTGCCTGTCTTTCAAATTTCCATTTGCACTCATTGAATAAACATTTCTTGCTAATTGAAGAGCATTCATTGATTCTTGAAGGAAACCACTTTTATCCCTTCATTGATTTTCATCATAGCCCAGTTTCTTACAGAGGCATGTCGACAATTGTTGTTATTCCTCCAGCTGCCGCTGACTTTGTTGCTGTCCAGTAGCCTTCCCAGTCAGTTCGGCCAGGTTCATTGACATGGACATGACTGTCTACAATACCAGCCATCACCACCAGGTCCCCAACATCCAGAATCTGCCCAAAGTCAATCATTTATGGAGGTCAGAGAACACAAATAGCAAAGGAGGACAGTATATTATCAATTATCAACCCTTGGCTTCACCTGCCTGAAATCTCTTAAAGTGACCATGTCAACCTAATTGGACAGTTTCAGACAGGTTTGGTCCTAGTTGAAGCTAAGTACAGCCCACTGGGAACCATAGATGCAATGCCACCATACAAGGACACAGAAGCTGGTGTATTCCAATCCAATGTTGTTTTGACAGTGTACTTTTATCTTTATCAATTCATAAAGTATAAGACAATTCTTCAATTCCATTTCCTAGTGGATTCATGGAGTTTTATGAAACAAAGTTCCATGTGCCTCATATCCCCAGTCAAAGTAACAAATTAATAATTATATCTGACTTACCAATGGATCTTAATTTAATTATCACCACCCGTTGACAATTCTGTGTTTTTGAGAGCAGTAAATGCTCACTATTGACAGACAATTACCTTCAAAGTGTCTTTCTGCGTCCTCTCTGCACAATTCACAATAGCAGCACGGATAAAAAAAGGCCCTTTGGCTCATTTGATTTCATTGTTCCAAAATACCCTCCCTACTGTTGCACACCAGTTCTCTCTCAGTTGTTTTACCTTCTCTCTGGGTGTTTGTGTTGATGTTCTTCCATCAGTGAGAATCTCCACAATTTTCCCCCCTTTTATGACAATGTCAGCTGGGCAAATTCTGGAGTTCAACACCACCCTCTTGCTCCTCACCATAGTTAATTCAGACCCCACATCCATTTCTCAAGCAACTGTTTGAAATCTAGCAATTGCTGGAATCAGGTGGAACACTTAAACTGACAGTCTAGGTCTAAGCAACAAGTTGAAATGGACATAGAATCACACACAGGACAAAGTCCTGTGAGTGCAGGAATATGATAGGTGTGTTACAGCAACATGCGTTGTACTAATGCAGGAATGTGATAGGTGTGTTACAGCACCATTCATTTTGCAGATGAAAATGGAAACAAAACGCCTCCTGATCAAGAAAAAACGTCCAGCAAATTGTAAAGCAACTTGTAACTCACCAGAACTATTTTAAAATAGTCAGAGAGAAGCTGTTATCTAAACTCTGAGAATTAACAAAGAATATGCTTCGGTAAAGCAGTTAAATAGTAAATGTTTGGGGCATGTGTATGTACTAGTTTGTGTGTCAATTTGTCTCAGTTGATAGAACTCTTGCAAAGCTGAAACTCATTGACTTGTCCAATGCTGTATTCAGATGAGATGTTAAAGCCAATGTTTAGTTTACCCATTTTGAGGTTGACATTAAAAATTCATGACATTTTTAGAAAAGAGTTTCTCTTGGTATCATAGCTGAAATCTTCCAGGGTTTTGGGGGTACCTTGCTGGTGCAAATGGCAACAACACCAACTTGAGAAAGGCGAGAGAGAGTGCAAGGTGGAGGAATTGAGGGAGAGTGTTCCAGAGCTTCGGGGTGTAGTGGCTGAAAGCATGACCTCCAATGGTAGAGGTTGTGAGTAACAAGTATGAGGCCGGTGCCAGTTGAGTGGAGGCGCCGGGTGGTCGATTGGGGAGTTAGCAGGTCGAGGAGGTAGTGAGGTGCAAACTATCAACTTTGGTATCTATTAGAAACAATCATTTACAGTAAAAGCCCATTTATCCGGCACCCTCGGGACCTGGCCAATGCCAGTTAAACGGCATGCCAGATATTCAGGCGGAAAGTTACCGAAAACCCAACACAATAAAAATTAACTTTTTTTTAAACTTACCACATGTACATATTAAATAATAACAGAATATTGTATGGATACTTACTAATAAAGCAATACATATCAATTACGGTCTATAAACACAGCACACAATTACCAAGCAAACTTCTACAATGGTGGACGCTAGTGGCTTCGTGGCTTAAAGCGGTACTGTCTTTTTTTTCCCTTTTTTTTCTTTCTCTCCCTCCTTCCCTCTTTCTTTCACACACACTCAGTCAGTCTGGCATCTCAATGGTTCCAAACCCAACCCCCCTCCACTCCATCTAAATTTTCCATCTAAATTAATCAACTCTCTCTCCTCTCCTCTCCCCCACCTCTCTCTCCCCCTCCCACTCCTCTCTATTTCTCCCCCACTCCTCTTTCCTTCTCTTTCCCCCCACCCTCTCTCTCCCCGCCCCTCTCTCTCCTCATTCCACCTCACCAGCACCAAAACAGTGTATAAACCCACGATACAATCAGGCTACACAGGCAATATGTAATATCCATCAGAGGGAAAGAAAGAAAGGGGAAGAGATAGAAAGAGGCAGGGAGAGATAGAGAGGAAGGAAGGAGAGGGAGAGAGAGAAAGAAAAAGAGGGAGAGAGAGAAAAAGGAGAGAGGGAGAGAAAAAACAGTGCTCTTTTAAAATGAAAAAATGGAAGTGCCACTACCGGCAGCATTCACAACTAATCATGCTGTACTCTAGTGCAACAATCAACTCATTAAATGCGCCACCGCGATTGTGCCGGATAAGATCCAGTTAATCGAATGGGGACCTTTTTTTTGAGGTGCCAGTTATACGGAGGTTACGGTTGATCGGGTAATGGATAAACGGACTTTTACTGTATTTTGAATTGGTTTTGAAGCAGTTTAAACCATTAAAATGTGACAAGGCTCTATAAAATCAAAGTTCTTCCATAGTCAAAGTGGACTGAAACCTAAAGTAGACAACTTGGAACCAATATATTGTAGGAGCCCGGTTATCCATGACCCGATCAACCGTAACTTCCATATAACCAGCACTGCAAAAAAAAAAGGTCTGCATTTGATAAACCAGAATTTATCCAGAAAAATGCATTTTTTTGGTGTTTTGTGTTGCATCAGTATTTTGGAATGCTGCTACTAGGTGCCTGATGGTGGTGCTAGCTCAGAATGCTGCCGGTACTGTAAAGCAATGCACTCTCCGGAGTGTACTCTTTGAGAGGCAGAGTGGGGTGAGTTGAGTAATTTAGATTTAATTTAGCCACAAAACAGCAAAATACACACCCACCCTGAGCAAAGCTTCCAGATCAATTCATTGGCTTTTATTTTAATAAAAAAGATTCATCCCTGCAATGCTCGTTTTACAGAGTGCAGTGTTTCAATTTAGTGCACACACACACACACAGCAAGGCTTTTTGGAAAGAAAGTTAACTGAACTGAGCGGCCACCGCTCACTCTCTGCTTTCTCAATAACACGTTTGCTTTCCTCTCTATGAGAACAGTCACTCAAATGTGTAACTTTAGCATTAGTTTAAAGATCTCTCTGAACTGCCTGGTCACTAGGGCCTGTCGATATGGGAAATTTCCGATATGGATATATCGGTTTTTATACTGCGCATGAGCGCGCATTCGGAGGTGCGCGCGCATTCGGGGCCTATCTCCTCAGGAGGTAAATATCTCTCTCTCTGTGTGTCTCTCACACTCACTCTCTCCATCTCTCTCTCTCTCTCTCTGTCTGGACTCTCCCTCCCTCTCCCCCCTCCCCGTCTCTCCCTCCCTCTCTCCCCCCCCCGTCTCTCCCTCCCTCTCCCCCCACCCCTTGTATACCTGTATATTGTATTCGAGGACTACGAATACAATATGGCGGCTTGCACCTCGGTCTGTGCATTGTGTAGAGATGAGCATTCTGGGTCTTGTCGTTCAGTGCGCGTGCATTCGGGGTGTGCGTGCATTCCATGCTCTGGGCCCAGGAGGTTGCAATGCCAGCGACAAGGTACCCATATTTTTTTTTAATCGAATTTTTCGATATATCGATATATTCTAAATTGCGATATTGGCATATCGATATGAAAATTATATCGGATATAACCGATATATCGATATATCGACAGGCCCTACTGATCACTGTGTGTAAAATGATTATAATTATTATTTATGTATTATAGAAATTATTATTTAGTCAGTTATTAATATGCTATGTTTTTTTTTAAAAATGAAATTAAAAATTTTTTAATTAAGATTTTTTTTGTTTGGGGTTTTCTGCCGAATATCCGGCAGGCGCTTTAACCGGCACTGGCCAGGTCCTGAGGCTGCCAGATAAACGGGCTTCTATGTTACTGTTCGTGATGTGGAATCTACTTCAAAGTTTAAACAGCTGAATTTTATAATACCAGCATTGTACAGCCACTTCTTATTAAAACTGCCTTCAATCAATCAAAACTTACATTTATATAGCACTTTTTTTAAGTGCTCTGAGACGCCGTCTGGTGTGGAGGGCGCTATATAAATCAAAATTGTTGTCGTTGTTGTTCACGTCGAGAGGACGTCCCAAGGCGCTGTACAGTTAGGTAGGGATAAGAGCAGGGGGAGGGGTCGGGGCAGGATGAAGAAGAGTAGGAAAATTGACTCTATATTTGTGGGCGAAACGCGCACAGCAGTGTCCCACAAACAGTCGCGGAAATGGGGCCAAGGGAGAAAGGGGGAAAAGAGGGCAAGGGGGGAGAGGGAGGGAAAGGTGGGTGGGGAGCAACATCGGGGAGAAAGAGAGGGAAGAGGGAGGGAAGGGGAAAGGGGGAGAGAAAGGGAGAAAAGGAGTGAGGGAAGAAGAAGAAGACGGGGGTGGAAAGACCAGGGGGTGGGTGGGGGAGAGGCCAAGGGGCAGTGGGGGTGGGGAGAGGCCAGGGGGCGGGGGGAATGCCAGGGGGTGGGGGGGATCAAACAACAACAATAACAACAAAATCAACAATAAACAATAAAAGCAATAATATTAACAACAAAAACAATACCAATCACCAATAGCCCAGTAACTACTCCTTGTCGTCACCGCCCACCTGGACCATCTGTAAAATGGCGGGAAACAGGGCCTAGTGTGGTGACAGGCCCCAAAACCCACCGGCTCCTCAGCTGGTTACCCGGTGACTTGGTGATGGCCCCGGTACCTCTGACACGGCGTGTCTGGCCAGCTCACACAGCAGCAGCAGCCTCACCACCGTCAGGATCTCCCGCCACGAGATGTTCCTCCACTTGACCAGGTAAAACTCCTCGCAGGGGAACCTCTCGCAGGGGAACCTCTCGCAGGGGAACCTCTCGAAGATGTTGTTGTCGAGTGAGTTCACCACGTTCATGGCTGCCGACAACAAAATGCCGATGTTCGGGTGGACCTGCCCCAGCTCCCCGCAGACACAAGGTGTGTAGCTCTGCATCCTGTACCTCCGGTTTCGATTGCGTTCTCGAATAAAACACACAAAATATACCTCAACCGGCCTTTGTAAGACTGTGTCCTTGCTTTTATTTATTTCCTCGCAGTTTTAAATTATTTCTGCTTGACCTTTGGGTTAATGTTGACCTCATCTGCCCACAATTGTTTAGCACTTGCTATATTTATTCACTTTATGATTGGGACATCATTCCTTTCTACATGCCTGGTTCATTTAAAATTTAGGCAAGATCACCATTCAGTCTGTGTAATTAAGTCCAGAGAGCAAAGAACTCATTGTATTGGAGGGATGGGGCCCCATCAACACCCCACTCACAGCAAGTTTTAACTTTTGGAACTGTATATTAAATGATAAAAATAAATGCTAGGATTATTTATTAGTACATTTGAACTTGTTAAAGCAATGTAGGAGGGAGAGGGACAAACAGAGCAATTTTATGGCCAATTATTGATTGTGCTTGTTGAAGTTACTTCTCAGAGTACATGAGTCATCCCAGCCATCTCAATCATCCAACTTTCTATCCACTATTCTATCACAGACATAGAACTAATATGGTCTGACTCATAAGTTAATGAGCTAAATTATTTTTTAAATTGTCTGGTTAGAAGATGCAAATGCATGCAATAAAGCTTGATCCTCAGTTTTTCATACTGAATTCATTTGTGTCAGCATAGGAATAGCGAAATACATTGGTATGTATCTAGGAACGTGACCATTCCTTTGGAGTCCAGAAACAGGAACCTTAGCCCAAACATTTTCCCTTTCATCTGTCTCTTTAGATTTCCTGCAGCCCAACTAGTTCACTGTTCCTCCAAATATATAACATTTAAATAATTGCTACACTTTATTTCCATTATGTATATTTATAACTGTCAGATTACTTTAATCTTTACCATAGTACAGAATACAAATGGACTAAACCTGTGGCATTGACTGGCTGTGTATAGAGAATGATGCACTTCCAAAATTTTCCACTGTGTTTCCACACAACTATTGTTGAAAGCACTATAGTAGACAGTAACATTGACAACTATAACTACTATCCATGTCATGGATTTCCAGTTGTCCAATCCCCTTGTTAATTAATTCCCAAGAATGGTTGGAGAATTGTGGAATTCTTGATGCAACAGCATGGAGGAAATGGAACATTAGAGAACATATACGTAAAAAATTGAGTGGTGAGGGAGAAGTAGAATGAACTTATAAAGATCTGTTTTGGATTGAGCATTATGGTCAGATAGTTCCCACACTAATCTCAATAACTATCCATTTATTTCATTGAATAAAAAGCTGCATCATCTGGTGTGTCCTCCAATATATTGTGAGGCTGGGGTCACAGCAGAAGATATTGTGATGTTGTGTTTCAAGGGGCCTTTTGCTATTATCTGCTAGTGCACAACTTTGAAATAGCAGATTGAGTAGCAGTCCTTCCACAAAACTTTCTGTATTGAAAGTGAGATTTTTAATGAATTTGCAAACACCAGTGTTTTAAATCCTCGCAGTGTTGTGGTGTAAGCAGAACACCTGAAGAAACTGCAAGAAGAAGAACAAGCTCTTAGTCACTGTTGACATTTTGGTGCTGTATTAGTGGAGCTCTCTATTGTGCATATAGCCACCCTCTAAATAACTAGATCTTTATTTAGGAAGAGCAGGTCTGTTATGGGGAGAGAGCTGGGCAGTGGGATTGAGTTGCTCTGTTCACAGACTAGATGGGCCGAATGGCCTCCTTTTGTGCTTTATAATTCTATGATTCTATGATAAGATGTTAAATTGAGGTTCCAAATGCCTATTGAGGTGGATTTAAAAGACCCTATGAAAGGAGAATATAGAGTTTCTCCTGGTGTCCTGGTCAATTATCCTCCCCACAAAACTTGTTTTTTCACATTGCACCACATCACAATTTCCAGCTGTCACCCTGGGTACGCTCAGTATTTATCTACATTTATGTGCAATGACCTTTGGGTTTGTGATCAGCAAATGTGCTAAGTTTAGCTTCAGAAACCTAACCATGAACGGCTGCGTATTCATTAATGTTAACAGTTTTATGAGGAAGAAAATCAAAATGTCAATCAATGGGAAAAATGAATATACCATTGAACAAATCTTTGTTAAAGTAGGTTTGGACATGAACTCTACTATCGTGGACAGAAGGTTGAAAGCAAAATAAAGTATAATTGTTTGCTTGGAGCCTGAATGTGGGCGAACAAGAGGCTTACAAACCACACCAGAGGTACTTCAACATGTTCCCTCTGTGACTCCCTGGTTCATTCCTCCATCCAAACCAGCTTTCACTCCGCTTCCCCCGAGTTTTTACGGTGAAGAATTGAATTAGCAGTGCAACCACAGCCATTTGGTTCATATTTTATCAGACATTTACATACTTTATTGCCTAATGGTCTTTGTGGTTAATTGTTGCCCTACTAAGTTTTGTGTTCTGATTGGCAATGTGAAATGTATCCCAGAAAGCAGCATTCCCTGATCTGCTGGCATTATTAATCTGTGTGATTATATACATATGTTTTACTTACCGGTATATATAATGATATTGTGAAACCGTGATTCGTCTCAGTACATCGGTTGGTGGTTCTGTTCGCCAAATGTGAAACTCTGATTTGTCTCAGTACATCGGTTGGTGGTTCTGTTCACAAATATGTGACTCGGGTGTGTAATCCAACTAGTTTATTTAGCGTTCGCGAAGCGGTGTACACCTTAGGTACAGACTCTCGTCCGTCTACTCCAAGTGCACACACAGAACAACCTTTACATGGGTAGTTATACACTTTTAGTTACATGACTCATGCTGGGTTACAAACAACATGGTCTTCCAGCTGTATTACAAAAACATCGTGGCCTTGGAATTAATGAGATATAGGGCGGCTACAGCTTACAATAATAAGATAGCCTAGAAGTAAGATAAGATAACCAAGCCTAGAGCTTTACAATTATATCATAGCCTTGGTATGCCTGCCAGACACCCTTATGGCCCTTGTTATTCGCATCTTTCTTTAACGGCTCACGGGTGTCGGCTAGAGGTTAAATCAAAGCGTGCGTACAGGTTTGCAAGTAACTATTATGCGTAGCGTAGCAGACGAGCAAATAACCACTATTCGTACATGGCAGACGAGCTGACTTCTCAATATATACTGGAACTCCTCACTAAACATCATCCCAATATACATTGTTTCGATTATACGTTGTTGATGAATTAATTAAGTTACAAAAAAAATCAAAAATTGGATCAATTGAAGGTTTATTAGCTGATCACATTTTGTATTAATTGTTTAGTAAATATATAAATAAGATAATAAATACAATTGAGAGAACACTTACTGGGGGGTGGTTGATGTGGTCAGTGGGTGGGAGGGGGCGGAGTCATTCAGATGAAGGGGCGGGGTTACCAGAGGGGCCCTCCCCCCCTCCTCCCTCCCCATCACCAAACAGCTGATCGCTGGCCCCAATTTGCTCATTTATACATTTCAACAACTTTAGACAAAATGTACGAAGGCGCAAACACGTGCCAGCGATCAGCTGTTTGGTGACGCAGGGGGAGGGAGGGGCCTCTCTGGCAATACAACAACAACAACAACTTTGATTTACACAGCGCCCTCCGCCGGACGGCGTCTCAGAGCGCTTCACAATAACATATCCCGGGAACGAGCCAGGGGGAGGGGGAAAAAGGTGACTGAAGGTGCAATCGAAAAGGTCTTCAGCTGAGACCTGAAACTAGGAAGAGAGGGGACAAGGCGAAGGGAGTGAGGAAGAGAGTTCCAGAGCTTTAGAACATAGTGGCTGAAGGCACGGCTGCCGATGGTGGAGCAGAGGGGACATGGAGGAGACCACAACTGGAGGAACGAAGGCGACGGGTGTTGTGAGGAGAGAGGAGGTCAGAGGTAGGGGGGTGCAGAGGAGTGGAGAGATTTGAAAACAAGAGTGAGGATCTTGAAATCTATTCTCTCCGAGACAGGGAGTCAGTGAAGTCTGGTAAGGACTGAAGTATTTGGGGAATGAAGTTTGGTGCGGGTGAGAACCTGGGCAGCAGAATTCTGAATGAGCTGGATTTTATAGATTGTGGTGGAGGGGAGACCGGCGAGGAGTGTATTTGCTGAGTCCAGCCAAGAGGTGACAAAGGCATGAAACAGGGTTTCAGAGTTTCAGAATCCCACCCCTTCATCTGAATGACTTTGTCCCCTCCTGCCACTCTGTCCCCTGACCACATCAACTGTTTCCAGTAAGTGTTTTCTTCATTGTATTTTTACCTTATTTATATACAGTAGAAGCCCGTTTATCCGTGACTCGATGAACCGGCACTTCCATATAACCGGCACGCCAAAAAAAATGTCCCCATTCGATAAACCGGAACTTATCCGGAACAATTGCGGTGGAGCATTTGTGAGTCATTGTTGCGCAGGTGCAGTATTTTGGTTTGCCGCTAGTAGAGTCTAGGGCTATCGGCTTGCCTCTAGTAAGGCTTTAAAGTCGAGCTGCCGTTTTTTTCACCCGCTTGGCATCCTCCATTGCAAAAAGAATCGCTGGACTATAAACTTTATCCAGTAAAGGTGAGAAGCACAAGAGTAGTTTTAACAATAACTACCAATACAATATTCTATTATTATCTGTTATTATTTAGTCTGGTGTGTATGGTGTGTGTTAAAACAACTTAAATTTTTTTGTGATGGGTTTTCAACAGCGGGTCGTTCGAATATCCAGCAGGTGCTTTAACCGGCATTGGCCAGGTCTGCAGGGGCCGGATAAATGGGCTTTTATTGTATTTATTAAACATTTATTTTAATTTTCAATACTAGTAGTGTTGTTTTTAGTCTTTATTTAATATTAGTGTAAGAAAGTTTAGACCAGAAATGTCTAAAGGAATGTAACCCACTATTTATAGCATTAGGGCCTTTGGTCGTTTAGGTTTCGCTATACATCGTTTCAATTAAAGTCGCACTTTTCAGGAACACATCCCCGACATTAATTGAGGAATCCAGTATCCCCTCCCCTCTCAGCATTCTGAAGGGACTGTTCCCTCCATGACTCCCTGATTCATTCCTCCAACCAAACCAGCTTTCACTCCCCTTCTCCCGGCACCTTCCCATGCCAGCACAGGAGGTACAATACCTGCCCTTTCACTTCTTCCCAGATCACTGTCCAAGGCCCCAAGCACAACAACAACAACAACAAAATTACATTTACAACAACAACAACAGCTTCTATTTATATAGCGCCCTCCACACCGGACGGCGTCTCAGAGCGCTTCACAATAGCGGATCCCGGGACTGAGCTAGGGGCAGGGGCAGAAAGGTGACCAAAAGCGCGATCGAAGAGAGGTCTAATTTATAGAGTGCCTTTCACATCAGGAGGATGTCCCAAAGCGCTGAACAAACAGATCGGGATCTAAGCGGGGGTGAAGGGTCGGGATAGGGAGAAGGGGAAGGAGAGTACGAGAGGTGGAAGAGTTAGGAGGGGAGCAGACGGTCGAAGAGGAAGGTCTTGAGACCGGCCTTGAAGGAGGAAAGAGAGGAAATGAGGTGAAGGGATTGCGGGATGGAGTTCCACAGTGTGGGAGCAGAGAGGCTGAAAGCCCGGCCACTGATGGTGGGGGCGGTTAGGGCCGTGGACGCAGAGCAGGCCTGAGTCTGCTGAGCGGAGGGGACAGGCGGGCTGATAGGGAGACTGCAGGTCGGAGAGATAGGCGGGGGCAAGGCCGTGAATGGCCTTGAAGGTGAGGACGAGGATCTTGAATTTGTTCCTCTGGGGGATGGGGAGTCAGTGGAGATACACGTGGGTGCGAGTGATGTGGTCATAGAGAGTACACAAGCTGTACTTAATTCTGAATGATCTGCAGCTTGTGAAGGGAGGAGCTGGGAAGGCCGATGAGGATAGAGTTCCTCTATCCTCATCGGCCTTCTCATGGTCGAGCCTGGAAGTGATAAAGGCATGGATGAGAGTTTCGGCGGCGGTGGGGGTGAGGTAGTGGCAGAGTCTGGCAATATTGCGGAGGCGGTAGAAAGCTGTACCGGTCGTGGAGCGGATATAAGGGAGGAAGGATAGTTCGGGGTCAAACAAGATGACCAGATTCCTGATTGGCTTTGAGAGGTGGAGAACGCTGATGTTGTCAGCGTCTGAGGTGCGGAGGAGCTGACATGAGCCACTCAGAAGAGCCGCCGTCTTGTTGACATTGAGCTGGAAGAAATTGGCCCTCATCCAAGACTCAATGTCGGACAGACACGCAGTCAGAATGCCAGTAGTCCTGGAGCCGAGGGTGGACGCGGAAAGGTAGAGTTGGGTGTCATCCGCATACATGTGGAAGTTTACCCCATGTCTGCGGATGATATCACCTGGGCTGTAGGCGAGTCCTCCTCATCCGAGTCCCTGGTGTCCGAGTCCGAGCCACTTTTTAATGTTCGAGTCCGAGTCCTCCATGTAAAAATTCACATCCATCACCAACTTATACACACTAGAATTTCAGTCTTATACCTTTTTTTGATGTATATTGCTTGCTACGCTTTGTTTACAAGGGTTGAGTTCTTACTTCATGGCTTTTTGAAATAAATTGACTCATTATCCCGAAGTTCAAGTGCTTAATGGTTTGGTTCAAGAATGAATTAAAATTCTATTTTTAGTCCCTGAAGTACAAGTAATATTGACTTCTCAAGTCGTCAGTCACTTGTCTGATAAAGCCATTGCACTGATATTCACTGAAATGAAGATTCACAAAATGCTAAGACAGTGATATGCGTTCATTAATTTGAGGAAGGTAACGCGGTCAGGCATGAAAAACAAGTGTCTAGAAAGTTGATGTTAATCCTCTCCAAACAAACAGTTAAGCAGTAGTTCCACAGTAACCTGTGCTTTATTAAATTTGTCTTTCAAAGTGCTTCAAATTGATAAGTTTGCCTAACTAAAAAATTCTAGCTCAAACATCTGACTGCAATTTAGAGACTTTGCAATTTAAAGCTGACTTGGAACTAGTAACTTGGCTGGCTTGTGGTATATGCTTTTATTCAAACTGGTGGACAAGAATTCAGTGAATTCCTCTTACGAGTCCCCTACATTTGTGTGTTTTCTAATTCCGTTCTCCTTTCCTTTCTGTCTGTCCGTCACTCTGCTCCCTGTCTTATCTCTCGCACTGACTCCCACTGACTCTCATCTGTCTCCCTTCCTCTGTCTGAAGTAGATTTATAAAGTCAACCCAGAAGGTATCTGACTGTGGGCAAACTTTAAGAAGCAATAATCGAGTCTAACCTTTAATTTGGAGAGGCAAGGATTCACATGGCACAGGCATGATAATAATAATAAGAAGAAGACTTGCATTTGATATAGCGCTTTCCATGTCTTCTAGATGTCTCGCGATGGTGTGAATGGCCTCCTTCTGTGTTGTATCCATCTAGATTTATAAATCTAAACCTTGTTTGGCAAATGTATTTGAAAAGACCTGCCTGGCACGATTTTCCTGGAAATGCACACCTATGAACCCCAATTGAAGACAGAAGGATTGGGTTGGCTTTTGTGCGTTTGTATGCGTGTATATGTCTCTCCCTGTCTCTCTCTTCCCCAATCCCCATTTGTTTAGAGGAGAGAGATTTTAATTTTTTTTCCAAATAAAAAGTCTAGCTGCAGATTGCTTGCCTAGGCTTGTACTTGTATATATTGGTGTGTGACCGAGCGCTCGTGAATGCTGCTGATCCGAGTACGAGTCAGTGCCTTGCGCACAAAGAAGAAAATCACAGGGCTGCAGGACTCGAGTCCTGGACTCGGACTCGAGACCGGTCTCGAGTCCTCATTTCAAAGATAGTAGAACGCTTTGCGGCGCTCGCGCTCTACTTTTTACTTGTATCTCTCTGGGGCTAGATTTTTCTCTCCGTATATATTTCTACTACATAGACCTAAGATCTACCCCTAGTAAGGCCAATTTCAGCACGTAGTGATATATTGTATGTGAGACTTCCACCTGTGTTGGAGGAGAGCGACAACTCCTCCAACCAGATGGATTTTTCTGTAGACTGAGGCCTACCCAACATAGTTCAGAAAATAGTCTTTGTTAGATTAAATCTTCAAGACTATTAACATGACAAAATTTATCGTGATTCATGAGTAACGCGTTATGACAAAAGTCCACACACACACTTAATTTATTGTATAGTCTAATCGTAAATGAGTAGGAAACTTACTTTTCCTTATGACGTCGCTGCAGATGGCGTGTGAAATTCGATGTGGTGCCACACGTTTCAGTTGCAACACATTTGCAAAACTTACATTTTGCGTGATGTTTGTTCCCCCCTGTTGTTGTGAATTCCTTATGATCCGTGTTCCCAATCACTCGGGACACGACAGACATGGTGATGCTCGTACGCGCCGGGCAGGTAAGAATCAGGGAGATTTCAGTGCGTAGCACGCGATATAGGTAGCCCTTGTACAGTTAGTACACAAGACAATGTACAAAAAAATACTCACAGAGTCTCAGAAATCAGTGTTACTGCTCACACAATGGAACTGAAACACGTGGCAATCCAGGGCATTGGATTTAAACGGGTCACTTTTTAAAGGGCTTTTTTCATTGGTAGAAAATTGACATGTGATAGGAAGTAATATCCCACGTCACAGTTCATTCACAAGTAACTTTCACTGCGAGATTAACGGTAAATCGGCCAGTGTAGTATTTGCGCAAACTGCAGAAAATCCCGCAGCTCGGCTCATACCTGCCAGACTCGCGGCGGTCTCCAGCCCGAGTCCTCGAGTCTCTGCTGTCGAGTCCGAGTCTGAGTCCGAGTCCTGCACAGCCGAGTCCGAGTCCGAGTCCTTCAAATGAGGACTCGAGACCAGTCTCGAGTCCTCCAGCCCTGGATATCACCCAGGGGAGCATGTATAGGGTGAAAAGCAGGGGGCCAAGGACAGAGCCCTGGGGAACACTGCATGCGACTGTGCGAGGGCTGGAGGAAAAACCATTGGAGGAGAAGATGTGAAGGCGTTTTTTATGTGAGACAGCGTTTTACATGTACTACCACCAATGTAGTATATTGCATCCGCTACTCACAATGTGGTCTCCTCAACATTGGGGAGACAAAATGCTGATTTGGCCGAACACCTCCATTCAGTCAGGAAATATAACCCTGACTTACCGGTTCCTGCCATTTTAACTCTCCTTCCCAATCGCAGTCTGACCTCTCCATCCATGGTCTCCAACGATACAGCGCAAGCTCGAGGAACAGCACTTTATCCATCCGCTAGGGCCCTTGCAGCCCACTGACCTTAATACTGATTTCAACAATTTCAGACCATAACAGCTCACCTCCCCGCTCTTCTGTGACCATCTGAACTGCCTGTTCTTTGACAATTTCAGCCCCTCTTTGTTTGTTTTTACATTATGAACATCTCTTCTCTGCAGTTTTGTTGCCACTCCCACTTTTGTTTCGCAACATTAACACCTCTTTAACCCAGCATCTCTCTAACCCAATTTCCCTTTTGTCTTCCTTGCCCTCTCAACATAACCCAGTTCTGACGAATGGTCGTGGACCCAAAATGTTGACTCACTTTTCCTTTTTCCATAGATGATGCCTGACCTGCTGAGTTTTCCCAACAACTTCTGTTTATTGACCATTGCGATAATGATAGCTTGGTGTTGGGATGTGGGGTAATGGTCCAGGGGGATCTATTGGAGAGTTGGTGTTCAGCCTCTGCCAGGTAGAGGTCCTTACACCAAACGACGACAGCAACATCCTTGTTTGATGACAATGTTGGGGTTGGTCCTGAGTGAGTGCAGTGCAGTACGTTCAGGGATGGAAAGATTTGAGTGGGAGAACGGAGTTGAGAAACGGGCAGGGCAGATGTCACGCCTGCAGTTCTCCATGAACAGTTCCAGGGAGGGCGACTTTAATTGAAACAACGTAAAGTGAAACCTAAATGACCAAAGGCCCTAATGCTATCAATAGAGGTTACGTTCCTTCGGTACATTTCTGGTCTAAATTTTCTTACACTAATATTAAATAAAAACCAAAAACAACAATATTGGTATTGAGGATTAAAATAAATGTTCAATAAATATATTAATAAGGTAAAAATACAATGAAGAGAACACTTACTGTGGTCAGTGGGTGGAGTGGTGGGAGGGGGTGGAGTCATTGAGATGAAGGGGTGGGATTACCAGAGAGGCCCCTCCCTCCCCCCGCGTCACGGCTGATCGCTGGCACGTGTTTGCGCCTTCGTACATTTTGTCTAAAGTTGTCGAAATGTACAAGGGAGGGGCCTTTGGTAACCCCACCCCCTCCCACGAACTACATCAATTATCCCCAGTAAGTGTTCTCTTAATTGTATTTATTATCTTATTAATATATTTACTAAACAACTAATATAAAATGTAATCAGCTAATACTCCTTCAATTCATCCAATTTTCTAATTATATTTTTCTATTTATTAATCAACAACGTATAATCAAAGCAATATCAGCAGGTATATCAGGACGATGTATAGTGAGGAGTTCCAGTATATCCTGTGAAGCGCTTTGAGACACAGTCTAGAAGACATGATAAGGCTCTATATCAAATGCAAGGATTAATATTATTATTATTATGTGTGTGCATCTCTCTGTCTTAAATGCTCTGTGTCCTGTTCCCCAACTGTCCAGTATCTTGGGACATCCTCATGACATGAAAGGCGCTTTACAAATGTAATTTTGTTGTTGTTTGTAATATGAATTAATATTTGTAATATTACTTAGTGACTTCTTGTTGCAATTATTTTGATTTATGTAAAAAGTAATAATTTGGTGGAAAAAAACCTTCAGAGTGTTGTAGCTGATGGATGAAGTAGATTGCAATAATCAGCCCCCACAAAGTAAAGTCTGTGGTTTTTCATTTATCTTCTGCAAGATGAAATGGAACTTCTAAAACCATTAAGATAGAAGCTGAAACCTTGATACTCTCATCTATGGGGCTGTTGTTTTTTGGTGAACATACCTGGGCTTCTGCCATCTCCATAAGAGATTAGTAGATTTCTAAAGGATGGATGGAATAAGGGTAGGGTGGGTAAATGGCATTAGGTTAGAAGATCAGCAGTTAGAATGATCTTAGTAAATGGCAGGGCAGACTTGAGGGAGTAAATGGTCTACTCCTGCTCTGATTTCTTATTTTCTTATGTTCTTATTACTTTGGTTCACTTAGCTTAGCAGCTAAGAAGATGGACCAAATAACCAACCAAATGATTTTCTGTCAATAACATAACCAGAGAAAGGGGAAGAGAACAAATGAGTTAAACAAAGTGCTGTAGGCTTAATCTGAGTCACTTGGCCTGTTTACAGTTAAATAGCTTTGATTGTTTTAGCGACAGAGCCGAAGCAACAACAACAGCAACAACTTCGATTTATATAGCATCCTCCACGCTGGACGACGTCTCAGAGCGCTTAAGCAGTAAATGTAAAAGCAGTAAATGATGGTTATCTGAGACATGTTGTATAAAGGAGTGTGTGAAGACAACCTTACTGTCAACCAGAATGACAATACCCAAAACATCTCAGCATTGTTTTTTGCTTCCATAAGATGCTGCAAAGAAATAGAGAAAATTAGGAATCTTTAAGCCTTCAGATGACATTTTCTATATAATGTTTTGCATAAGAAGGGAACAACAACCTATTCCAAGAAACAGTGCTGGAAATCAATTACCTTTGTTATTTCATCACGTGGAATTTACATTTGGGTGATGTATCCACTACTTGGCATTCTTCCATGCCTTCTTCCATTGTTTCATTTGTGAGTGGACATATCCACCGTATGTATCCTCTACTAAGCAAGGTAGAGCAGTAGGAATATCGATAAGGATATGAAAGTTGTTGGAAGAGGAATATAGCAGGAAAAAGAGAGACAATTAAGTAATTAGTAACAATAGTAGCAACAAACCAAATGCAACATGGACTAGTTGAGATAATTCCCTGCTGTTATTAATCCCCTGCTCGAGGTGAACACATGGATAAACAGCTGTTTAAGGAAAACAAGAGATTACAGGAAATCACAATGTGATAATCATGGAACATTTCAATATCAAACAGGATGTGTAGTAAACGTTAAAGTGTCCGATACTTCTTGCCCAAACATAATTATACAGGTGCATTGCTCTAAGAATGCAAATTCCTGAGAATTTGAGGGAGAATTATATGGGAAACGTATCCATCTTAAATGTGTATATCACCTAGTCTGACGTACATTTCAGGTTTCATTTCAGCTGTGTAGTTGATGTCACTGCCTGTTGTGTGGTATTTGACTGCGCACAATGGCTTTTCAGACTTATTGACCATGAATCATGGCATTTTGAACATTTGCATTTCCAATCAATGATACCATGTTGTCAACTTCCTTTTCTGGTGATTCATCTTTTTTGATATCCTTTGAACAAATGTTAAAATGTATCGTCCTGATTTTAGATAGCAATGAGTTTAATAGAAACTGCCAGATGTATTTGCAGAGTTGCTGTATGCTGAGTCAGAGGCCTGGCAGTCTTATTAGCAATTTGGGGTTTAAGAGAAATGGAGCCCGGCAGTGGAAGATATATTGTTGTCAGGGTTTGGGTTTTGTTATATATTGGGGTCTGATTGTTGAGATGGCAGTGTAGGGGATGGACCTTGGTCTTCATTAATCCAACAATTATTATGTTTTTACTGTTGGTGTTAAGTCTCTGGGTAGTATTGAGTTAGTGTTGAGTCCCTAGTTAGCATTTGGTTAGTGTTGAATTCCCAGTTAAGTTTTGGTTAGTGTTGAATCCCCAGTGCGGTTTGAATTCCTAGTTAGCATTTGGTTAGTGTTGAATCCCTAGTTAGTGTTAAAGGAAGTTGAAGTAATTAGAAAGGAATAGAAAGTTTTGCTTATAGGCTTAGGGGCAGGAGGAGGCTCATTTGGAGTACAGACCAGTTGGGCCGAATGGCCTGTTTCTGTGCTGTATATTCTAATGTATTGTAAATCTCTGGTTAGTCTTAAATAGCTGGTTAGTGCTGGTCCCTGGTTAGTGCTGGTCCCTGGTTAGTGTTTAGTCCCTGGTCCCGGGCTCTCCTGGCCCCCAGTCTGTGCTCAGTCCCCAGTTTTGCTGTGTCAGTGTCAGTGTGTGTTTCCCGGTGGCTGCTGAGCGTCGCTGCCGCAGTGGTTACCGCAGCTGCACGTGAGTCAGTCAGTGACTGGGGGGGGCAGTCAGTCAGTGACTGGGGGGGGCAGTCAGTCAGTGACGGGGGGGGGGGGGGGCAGTCAGTCAGTGACTTGGAGGGGGCGCAGTCAGTCAGTGACTGGGAGGGGGGGCAGTCAGTCAGCGACTGGGGGGGGGGGGGGCAGTCAGTCAGTGACTGGGAGGGGGCGCAGTCAGTCAGTGACTGGGGGGGGGGGGGCAGTCAGTCAGTGACTGGGGGGGGGGTGGGGGCAGTCAGTCAGTGACTTGGAGGGGGCGCAGTCAGTCAGTGACTGGGAGGGGGGGCAGTCAGTCAGTGACTGGGGGGGGGGTGGGGCAGTCAGTCAGTGACTGGGAGGGGGGGCAGTCAGTCAGTGACTGGGAGGGGGGGCAGTCAGTCAGTGACTGGGGGGGGGGGCAGTCAGTCAGTGACTGGGGTGGGGGGGGGGGCAGTCAGTCAGTGACTGGTGGGGGGTGGGGGCAGTCAGTCAGTGACTGGGGGGGGGGGGGGGGCAGTCAGTCAGTGACTGGGAGGGGGCGCAGTCAGTCAGTGACTGGGAGGGGGGGGGCAGTCAGTCAGTGACTGGGAGGGGGCGCAGTCAGTCAGTGACTGGGGGGGGGGGGGGCAGTCAGTCAGTGACTGGGGGTGGGGGGGGGGGCAGTCAGTCAGTGACTGGGGGTGGGGGGGGGCAGTCAGTCAGTGACTGCGGGGGGGGGGGGGGGGGGGGGGGGGGCAGTCAGTCAGTGACTGGGGGTGGGGGGGGGCAGTCAGTCAGTGACTGGGGGGGTGGGCAGTCAGTCAGTGACTGGGGGGGGGCGCAGTCAGTCAATGACTGGGAGGGGGGGCAGTCAGTCAGTGACTGGGGGGGGGGGGCAGTCAGTCAGTAACTGGGGGTGGGGGGGGGCAGTCAGTCAGTGACTGGGGGTGGGGGGGGCAGTCAGTCAGTGACGGGTGGGGGGGGCAGTCAGTCAGTGACTGGGGGGGGGGGGGGCAGTCAGTCAGTGACTGGGGGGGGCGGGGGGGCAGTCAGTCAGTGACTGGGGGGGGGGGCAGTCAGTCAGTGACTGTGGGGGGTGGGGGCAGTCAGTCAGTGACTGGGGGGGGGGCGGGGGGGCAGTCAGTCAGTGACTGGGGGGGGGCAGTCAGTCAGTGACTGGGGGGGGGGGGCAATCAATCAGTGACTGGGGGGGGGGGCGGGGGGGGCAGTCAGTCAGTGACTGGGGGGGGGGCAGTCAGTCAGTGACTGGGGGGGGGGGGCAGTCAGTCAGTGACTGGGGGGGGGGGGGGGGGTGGCAGTCAGTCAGTGAGGTCAGTGACTGGGGGGGGGGGGGGGGGGGAGGGAGCTGGGGAGCGCAGTCAGTGACTGGGGGGGTGGGGAGAGCAGTCAGTCAGTGAGTCAGTGATTGGGGGGGGAGCCTCCAGTCAGCAGTGAGCAGCAGCAGCAGCACAGACACAGACACAGACAGACATGGACTGAGCAGCCATCCCCAGCCTCAGCACCAGGGACAGCGGCCACACACTGCTCTACAGCAGGTAAACTTCAGCATCACCCCACTCCCCACCCAGCCCCTCTCCCCCACTCCCCACCCAGCCCCTCTCCCCCACTCCCCACCCAGCCCCTCTCCCCCCACTCCCCACCCAGCCCCTCTCCCCCCACTCCCCACCCAGCCCCTCTCCCCCCACTCCCCACCCAGCCCCTCTCCCCCACTCCCCACCCAGCCCCTGTCCCCCCCCAGTCCCTGTCGCTGTCCTTTGTTTTCATGCACATTTACTAAACCAACGCCCTTATTGCAGCTTGCAGCCGACACGGGATCTTTATTAATTGCGTTCACAGTTACAATCATCAGGTTCGATATTTTAAACAAATGTTTCCCGTGTTCCCCCCCCCCCCCCGGCTTTATTTTGCTGGTAACATTAAGAGCTGAATTGTGAGCCCAGACAGCCGGACTCTCTGTCAGGACCATGTCATTGTTCAGTTTCATCTCCATCTGATTGTTTTGGGGGTTTTGTTAGATCAGCGGTGTTGAGCGGCACTGGATACTGTCATTTAAACCCCAAAGCCCACGCACACAAACACAGATGTGAAATTGTTTGCCTTTTCACAACAAGAGGCCAGTGTGTTGGGTGATCGTCTGTCCCTTGTTACCAGCGATGGTTTATCAGCTCGTTTCATGGCAGATCTCCACCCATATTAGCACCGTCTGTGTGTCACAGAGAGTGAGAGATGGAGTGTGATTTTCTGCCTCCCCCCCCCCCCCCCCTTTCCTATGAACAGTATATATGCACATGCGTGTGTGTGTGTGTATCTATATATATATATATATATGCATATCTCTGTGTGTGTGCCTGTGGCTATCTGTTTTATTTCTTCCCTTCTGTCTTTCCCTTTCTGCCCTGTCATGTGTGTCCCTCTTGTTTTTTTCCTATTGTCTCCCTTTCTAGCTTTCCTTTCTAGCTATCTTTGTGTGTGTGTGTGTCCCCTCTCGCCCCCCCCCCCCCCCCCGTTTGCATGTCCCTGTTTTATTCTCTCCAGCACATTAGCAGGTTTCCACTGTTTGTTGGTATCCACCCACCCAGACAGAGACAAAGCCAAACCCGCCCGGCCTAGCTCTGTGTTCATCAGGACACACAATCCAGAGTTAGAAGATTAAATATATTTTATATCTATATATCATTTCCTCAGACCAACTAGTGCAGATTTGCACAGACTTCTGATTGGATTGGGCTTCAAAAGCAGATTATAATTTCTGAATGTTGTGGTGGGAATTAATTGAAATGGTGTGATGGCATTCTGTAATGTCTCCAGGTCTGTGTTAATCCAATGTCCTTCCTTGAATGACAATTTTCCAGTGTATTTCTGTGCAGTTATTTGTAAAGCAGCTTCTCAAAAAAATACATTGCAACAGGCCATGTTCCCAAGGCTGCTGTGCTGTGAGACTGAGCCCTGGGGGGTAGATATTGTAAATCATATTTCTGCTGGAAGGGTTAGTCTTTTGAACGCCTATTTTTTGAAAAAAAGCGAAGCATCTAAAATGGCCGCCACAATGAGTTACCTTAATTCTATCCAACCTCTGGCAATAGATCTTTGTTCCTGAGGGATGGCAGATAATGTAAGGAATATTTGTTCGTCATTGTGTAATGGGTTAAAGAGGTTTGTTATTAATGGGATATCATCAAGGGACCGCATGCTTCATGCCTCTTTACCCTTCCCTCTACGCATTTTTAAAATATATATGTCTGCGCATTGTACTAACACAGGAATCCTCTGGTCCTGACCCAGGTTTTCAGGGTGGGGGGAGGGAAGGTGCAAAGGAGGAGAGACTGCAGCTTTTCCTTTCTCAACTGCAGAGCTGTTTAATTGCAGACATGTTGTGTGGTTGAGGAAACACCCAAATCCGATAACGTGCAATTATTGTTAATAAATAATTTCAGCCATTAGATTAGATGATGGTTTGATCCCTTCACCCTCAAGCAGATCCAGTAAAGCAACAACAAGGCAGATAGATCTCAATAGGCTTAAAAGCATAGGCTTAAAAGCGGCAAATCTACAAAACCAAAAAAGCAGGAAGAGTAAGGGCTGGTGGAATCCTTTTGTTTCCCTTAGACTTTGACTTGCTTCAAAAATGCAGACACAAAAACAATCCACTTTATAAATACAGTATATTAAAAAGAATCACCTGTACATTTTGACTGAAATAAATATTTGTATTCCTTATCCTACTGAACACTGACATTCATATGCTGCTTTTGTAAGACCTCACCCTGTGTGATCCTTCCCCACTGAGTTTGCGTCAGAGAGGATAATGGGTACCTAGGACAGGGTTTCAAGCTGTAACTAAAGAGGTTCAGATGGCGTCACAAAACGGGAGGTAAGCTCGAATAGCTGGTAAACATCATCTGAGCCTCCAGATTAATTTACAGCCTTGAATTCATTCAGAGGTGTATCTGTGCATGTATTTCTTTTGAAGAACAAAGCATTCTATCTTAATATTGGGGAGGTGTTTGGAGTCATCAACTTGCTTCTGTTTATATCAACATTCTGCCATAAAGCTTCATCTTATTGAGGCATAATTGTGTCAGTAAACCCGGCACTGCGGGTTTACTGAGAATTAATGAGCAGGAAATTCAATGTCCGGTACAGTCCACAATACGCAATAATGGGTCTTGGGAGTGAGTCACAACAGTTATGTTTGCCAAACTTTAAATCACTTTTACTGAAATGCAGCCTTTCACTTACTCCCAGTTAATTATCCCTTCCTTTAGTCATGACAATTAGTAATGGGGGAGTTTATAAGTGTGGAGTTGCTGGATCTGGTTACCCACACACAGCAGTCGTTATTTCCTTCAGATTGGGGGGAAGCCAATCTGTGTTATAACTTCTTGTTGTGCATTTTTTGTATTTGAAATAATAATCCCATCAGAGGAGACCAGACAAGAGATACGTTCTGCTTACTGGTGATGATTCCATCATTGTGGCATTATTTGTATAAAAAATTGAAGAAACCCTCTGAGTGCAAAAAAAAACACTCAATACATTATGCTGTTGCAACCATTTTGCATAAACTATTTATTTACCTTGGTATTTACATTAATCACAATGTTGCTCTACAGACACACTAATTCAGACATTAAATTAGAATTAATTGAGCCAAGTGCAGTATTGTATTTTGCCTCTATGTGAGTGTTTGTGTGTGTGTGTGTGTGTGTGTTTGCACACACATTTAGATTTTCACATTGTTAACAATTTAGTGAAGTAGTTTGAGTAACTGTAACTACAGTCCTGAATTTGAGCTCATTTGAAGTTAAATTTCCATTGTAGAATTTATACCATTTCTTCGCACACAAGCCAGCGTATGCCACCATTGTGCAGCGGGTAGTTAGAAAGAAACAACAACAATTTAACATTTATGAAAGTGCCTTACTCATCGAGAGGACATCTTAAAAACTGTTTCACAGAAGTGTCTGGGAGACCGAGCTGAGGGATGGGGATGGTGGAGCAAAATGGAAGTATCTGCCTCCTGGTATTGAAGAGAAACACCAGTAGGAAGACCTTAAAGGCACATCATTAACCAGAGAGAGGATTTTTACTATTATACGTACAATAATATTCCCTGTTGTTTATATTTTCCCTCTTTCCTAATCTTCTTTTGGACTTTGCACTTGGAATCCAGAGTGTAAGTCATCATAGCTTATTTTTCACCTTCATACCCAAGGGTCACGGAGACCAATTTATGTGCCTTTATAGGAACCCAGAATCACATCAGCAAACTGAGTCCAGATCTGAGATCGAGCCTTGTGACCTTACTGGTCTATAGGACTCAAGTTTCACACACTATCACTTTCAAGGATTCCTGAAGGATTTGATGAGATTTAGTTTCTGATACCTGCTATGGAGCATGCTGATCATACAGCTCGTGTGTGCCAGTGTCAGTGTCAAATTTTGTATGTGTACAGTACATGTTAGATAAAGGAGAGCTATTCACTCTTGTCTGCAACTGTACAGCTGATATGTGTCACTGTCCGTTCCAATACTTGTGCAGACCAAGTAGAAAGCAATTCAGCCCTTTCAGTTCCTATACATGTACATGACATACCTTTTTAAAGGAAATACATTTCTTGGGTAATTCTCTGCTGCCTGTGGGTGTTGTTATACATATAGTGGACATTGGATAAGAGGGAACAAAATTTATTTCTCTCTGGTACAGAAAAACTTGTCTCAGTTTTGATACGGTAGAGCTCTTCAGTGCTTAAAAAAAAAAGACATGTTAGAGAGGATCTTATGGAAGTGGAAGACAAGGTAAAACAGGCCAAGGGGCCTTCTCATTTTGTAATTTTCTTAGTCCTTGAAGATCTCGGTGACTCAGTAATAAGTATCAATGAGAAAATGTATCAATGTGATACAGCTGAGTATGTAGACTAGGAAAGGCTCAGTTTGAATCCCCGCTGTGTTTTGATATGATGCAGTCTTAAGAACATGATGCCAAGGCTAGTCAGAGTAAATGACAGCCATGTTCTTCCTTTTGTCAAAACGTCCAGTCTCTCCTGATGAAAAATCTGGGTGGTGGGTAAGGACAGGCTCAGATAATGTGATGCCTGTGTTGTTTCCATACCCTCAATGTACAGTACTTCAGACAGGAAGAATGGACTACTTGGGAGAGGTAACAGAGTAACATAGAATCATAGAATTATACGACACAAAAGGAGGCCATTCGGCCCATCTAGTCTGTGCCAGCTCTTTGAACAGAGCAACTCAATCCTACTGCCCAGCTTTCTCTCAACAGACCTAACCTAACAGACCTGCTCTTCCTAAATAAAGATCTAGTTCCCTTTTAAAAGCTGTTATGGAATCCGCCTCCACCACCTTTTCAGGCAATGCATTCCAGATTCGAACAACCTGCTGACAACCTGCTTCGTTTTGAAACTATTTTAAATCTGTGACCACGAATCACTGATTCGCCCACCAGTGGAAACAGTCTTTCCATATTCACCCTGTAGAAACCTCTCATAATCTTATAAACCTCTATTAGGTCTCCTCTCAATCTTCTTTGTTCTAGAGAGAATAAGCCTAGCCCATCTAGCCTTTCCTCGTAACTGAAGTGCCTCATTCCTGGTACCATCCTAGTAAATCTTCTCTGCACCCTTTCCATTGTGTTAATATCCTTCCTAAAGTGTGGTGACTGGAATTGTACACAGTATTCCAGCTGAGGCCTAACCAAAGTCTTATAGAGGGTAGTCAGCACTTCCTAACTTTTGTATTCTATAGCCCTATTTATAAAGCCTAGTATCCCATATGCCTTCTTAACGGCTTTGTCTACCTGTCCTGCCACTTTCAAAGAGTCACTAACACAAATCCCCAGGTTTCTCTGTTCCTTCACACCCTTTAAAATTTGTACTATCTAGCCTATATTGCCTCCTCTCATTTCTTCTCCCATAGTGTATCACCTCACACTTCTCTGTCTTAAACTTCATCTGCCATGTGTCTGCCCACTTAACCATTTTATCTATATCCTCTTGCAGATGTCTACTATCTTCCTCATTGTTTACTATTCTCCCTAACTTAGTATCATCTGCAAATTTGGAAACCGTGCTCCCTAAACCCAAATCATTAATATATATTAAAAAGAGCAGTGGTCCCAAAACTGATCCTTGGGGGACGCCACTGCACACTTCCCTCCAGTCTGAAACACAGCCGCTCACTACAACTCTCTGCTTTCTGTCTTGCAGCCAGTTGTGGATCCACTGTCCCTTTAACGCCGTGGGCCTCTATTTTCCTAATAAGCCTCTCACTTTGTCAAATGCCTTTTGAAAGTCCGCCTATCAGCCTATATTTTTCTAAGTGAAGATTTATCTTGTCCCTGATTATAGACTCTAGAAGTTTGCCCACTTCTGACGTTAGACTGACTGGCCTGTAGTTCCCAGGTTTGTCCTTCTGCCCCTTTTTATACAGGGAGTAACATTAGCAACCCTCCAGTCCTCTGGCACCACCCCTGTGTCCACGGAAGATTGAAAGATTGTGGCCAGCGTCTCTGCTATTTGCTCCCGTACTTCCCTTAGTAACCTTCCCTTAGCATCCCATCTGGACCGGGCGACTTATCTACCTGGAACGCCGTCAACCTTTTTAGTACTTCCTCTCTGATTATGCTTATCTTATCCATTTCTACTACACTCTCCTCCAATATTGTGAAATTGGCTGCATCTTCTTCTCCTGTGAAGACAGAGGCAAAGTACTCATTCAGTACATCAGCCGTACCCTCTGCTTCCACAATAAGATTTCCTCCTTGGCCCCTTATTGGCCCCACCCTACCCTTGACCAATCTTTTACCCTTAATATGTAAGTAAAATACCTTAGGGTTCCCTTTAATGTTACCTGCTAATTGTTTCTCATGCATTCTTTTTGCCCCTCTAACTTCCTTTGTTAGTTCTCTCCTGCACTTCCTATATTCTGATTGGTTGAATTCTGTATTCTGGGCCTGACACTTATCATAAGCCTCCTTTTTTTGCTTTATTTTCACCCCAATTGCCCTTGTCATCCAGGGAGGTTTGGATGCCCTACATTTTACCTTTGTTGGAATGTTTCTAACCTGTGCCCGAATTATCTCTTCCTTGAAGACCGCCCACTGCCTGTTAGCCGTTTTACCTGCCAATCTTTCTTTCCAGTCCACCTTGGCTAGGTCCCGCTTTAGCTCACTGAAATTAGCCTTCTTCCAGTTGAGTGTTTTCTTCCAGTTGAGGACATGTCAGTGTTTTCAGAAAAGGAGGTAGAGAATTGGGAAGTAGAGGAGCTTGCTTCCATTCCAGGCTGCTCTTAACTGTTATGTTTTTATCATGATCGCTCTTTGAATTATTCAAAAATTAAAACATGATTGATGGATTGAAATGTTGAATCATTTCAAATGATAGTTAGCATTGGGAGGGCTGCATGCTTCTTGAAATGTCACTAAAAATTGGTTCAGCAATTGAATTGTGCCAGATTGTAAGACTATGCTTTTACTATCTTGCTCTTAAGAACAATCCAGCGACGACAGACTGGCCAGCCTTGCTGTGAAGTCATTGCGGATGCAAGATGGCCGGCTCCTCGGTGAAGGTAGCGGTGAGAGTCCGGCCTTTCAACTCCAGGGAAATCGGCCGAGACAGCAAATGTATTATTCAGATGTCAGGAAACACGACAAGTGAGTATCTTCCGCTGCACTGGTTACCTTGCTTGGTGCCTTGTTCTGGTGGTGGACAGTGTGGGGATTGACGAGGACATGGATTAATTAAGAATCAAAGAGCTTATACTCAGTAGGGTTCTTTTTTTTCTCTCTCCCTCTTCAAATTTTGATGTACGTTTTCCTGCTTTGGTTCTCGTGTTTATCAGCTCTTCCTCCTTTTGAGTGGGAAGGTTAATGGCAAATGTTAAGATTTCTTACCGATTATTTGTTGTTGTTGTTGTTTTTAATACTCCTTCTGGTGAAATGTTTGTATCTGTTTGAAACAAAGAGCTCTTATTATTTCCGAGCCCTGCCTGTTCAGTGTCTCATAAAAAGTAGCTGCTTTTCACAAGCCTGTGAGTTTGCAAAGATTGTTCAAAATTATAACTTTCCAAAAATATATTCTAGGTGGGATCAAGGATGAGTCAGTTAGTTGGAAATAAGTGAGGGGGGAGATGATGTTTCTGGGGGAATGAAACCTGGAGTCTGTCTAGGATGATGTGCAGAGCAAACTCTGTGATTCAGAGGTGCTGTATGATATGCTTCTTGAAATACCAATAGTCTATACTTTCTGACAGCACTGAATTGACAATCTCACTTAAGGTGGCTCCAATGGAATAAGAAATTCAATGGGATGGGGGTGGAGAGATAAATTCTCATGGTACTTGAATGAAGCATGTTGATAGTTAGGGGCAGAACAGAGGCAGTTTTATCTCTGTGTTTTTCTTTGCTAAATGTGGATGTTACTAGGCACCTGGAGTAGATGAAGGTTAATTTTCTATTAGTAGCCCTCAATTTAATGAGCACAAATGAAAATCACCGCCTAAAATATAATTTCTTTAAATACAATAAAAGTTGTATATCTCCCCTTAAACAGCAACACTAAAGGATGTGATAAATGCTAATATCAACCTTTCAATGCAATATATCAGATATACGAAGTGATTGGTTCAGTAAGATGCCTCGTTAATTTCCTCTTCCAATTTAAATCCTACAATGTTTCAGACTATGATATTTACTAAAAGCTCTCAAACTGGGTTCCCATTTCCAATGAACACTACTTGATAATTCATCTGAAAGGTGCCTCTTTTTCTGAATAGTTTGTCTGATGTCACTGTAAAGCACCAGCTGCTGTAAATTGACAGCAGTACAGTACACCTGAATAATTTAGATCCTTTGTAAATGGGGAGGGTTCAGGAAATTAGCCTCAACAACATGCTGCAATGAACAACTAATTCTAGCTGCTTTCATTTCATTTTCCATTCAGTGATTTAATGTGTGTGTTTTTTTCCATTATGAGATTCAGCGATTATCGTATCTGAAGGATTAATCAAAGTCTATGGTTGGCGAGCTGAACAGAGATGGGAATGAGACTGAGAGTAAAATGGCTGTCGAGGGTCAGAGGTTCAAAGCTTCAATCTGCTCTCTTTATCTTAAATTAAAAGACTTCCGTGACAGAATAACCTATTTAGTTGAATACCATTAGATCTCTTTTCATGTTGCAAAGAAAGGGAACTATCAAATCGTGGAGTCTTGTTAAGAAGTATGTTTTTCTTTCTTATTTATTGGTATTGTTACAGTAATGTGTCCTTCAAGATACTATGGTCTGTTCAAAAAAGTGAATGCGTGTGCGTATTTTGTGTGTAATACTATTGAGGAATCTGTGATTAAAACTTTGGTCTCAAAGTACATGAGCCCAGCAAGGTTAAAATCTAGTAAGGCAGAAGAGAAGACTAATATATCAAGAAGAAATATGACATAACATTTACTTTTAAAGCCTATAGAAAAAAGAGCAAGGAAGCACTGATAGGGTGGTGGGAGGAATTCTATCTTATGACTTGGAACATAAATGTAAAGTGCCTGGGACATCATCGCAATGTGAAAGGTATTGTACAAATATTAATTTATATTGTGGATTTGTGCTTTTGGATCAGAGGCCTAGGGAGTTATTTATTTTGTTGTATTATGGTACAATGCGTCCTTGAACATATTAAACCCAAACTAATCGCCACAGGGAGAAATCCTTGTGTATGAAAATAAATTCACAAGCTCTTATCTTCAAGGATTCTTGTACTTTACAAGGAAAAATTACCATCCGAGAATGAAATAAAAGAAAGATGAGAATGTGCAGGGAGCGAGAAGATGGATAACTAGACCAATAGAAACAGGGAAAAACAGAGACAGGCAGACGAAGATGTACAGTAAAAAGAAATTGACAGATGTGGAGAGGGATGAAAAAACAAGATGTGAGTGAGGACGGAATGTAGTCATAAATCTGACTATGATCTGGAGCACTGAACTGACAGATTCAATATTAAAATAGTACATCAAATTAGATAAAGGTTAAGGATTCAGTTTAAGTCAGCTAAAAGCTTTCTTATTTTGGTCTTATGTTTGTGAGGCAAGCCTAGGATTTGTTGAAGAGAATGCATCAAATACGGGACCCAGACCCTGTCTTCTTGTTGTCAACTGCACTGCGCAGGTCACTGAGGCTACATAGGGTATGCTTGTCATTACTCAGAAGGTAGCAAAGCCAGGGGAGCAGTACTGGGCAGGGATTTCAGCATAATTAATGATGGAAAATCCAAGATTGTATTTCAAACATAGGAATTTCTATGAATAGGTGTCAGGCATAGAATTCTTGGTTTGTTTTGGATGTTTCTTAAGCCTGGTGATGGATTTCTGCCTGTCAGATATCCGGCTGACCAATATGAAAAGATGATAGCAGAGTATGAGCCTGCAGTGGTCTATTTATCTGTAATGCATTCGAAAAGATTTAACATATATTCATAAATTTCATGGTATGGTATTTCCATTCCAGTGGTAGCTTTTGAATTGGTTCATGTGCATCCTTCTTTGCATCCCTGAGAAGTTGGCAGCGTTTATCCCCGCTCTCATTGAGCATGATGCTGGGTTGCTGGCAGTGTGGGCGACCTAACATTTTGCTGTGTGCATGTATCTAATCCGTGTGGAATGTGCATTCTTCCTGACACAGTAATTCCGTTGTCCTGTGGGTCAGCTCCAGGGATTAGTTGTGGGAGAGGTTTTAGTGAAAGGCACAATTGAAACAAAGGACCGCTGGTGAGACCGAGAATGAGCCACAGAAATTATACTTTAATGTTAACCCCTTTGGGGCTGAGCTCTTGTGTACGCCCTGCTGTGTGGCTATGGCAAAACGTTTTCTTTATCCAAATCTAGAAATTTATGTTTCTAGCAACAAAAAAAATTATTTGTTTTCAATTTCAAGGCATCCAGTGTCATGATGAAATTCCCCCAGTTATAGCACAGGTTAGATGGACAGTAAATCTCTTCTTTGCTTTAACAATGATTTATCTCAATCCTTTAAAGAGTCCTCTGGTTGTGCCATTTTCCATCCCATACCCACATTGTCTAAGCAAGATATGCAATTTAAAGACACATAAAGGCAATTTATATTCCGGGACAACATGGGAAACAGAGTTGAAACTATTTTGTACAGGACCATACTAATAATCATAATCCTTGCATTGGTATGGTGCATTTTACATTGGGAGGACAATCGTGAATCAAATGGCCAATTTTATTTGGAGGATTGTTGACCAAGGATGGCCTTATCACTTCTTCAAGACATCTCAAAGCCTTTCACAGAATATACTGTAAATGAAATTTACTGTATATTCTGTGGGTGACAATTTCTACCTGATATCTGCCTAAACAGGCTTGAAAAGAGAAGGGTCACAATGTCAAAGTGTAACACAGAAACTCAAAAGCAAATTGAGTGCTACTTTGACCGTACAACAGCAGCTCCAGGTTACTCCCCTCTCATTTCTGGCTCAAGTCCATTTCTACCTGAATATCTACCTAAACAGGAAGACGTGACCTCAGTTCAATATGTCACTTAATACGTCACTTGGAGCTCCTGTAGCTCAGTGGTTAGACCACTTGCCTTACAAGCATGAGATCTGTGTTCGAATCCAGGCAGATCAGGGTGAATCCTTGGCAACTCCACATGCCGAATAATAATCCGTCCAAAAATACCCACAATAATAAAATTGGTGATTTCAATCCACTACTGTTTGTGGGACGCTGCTGTGTACAATTAGCTGCCACATTTTTCCCACAAATATATGGTCAATTCACTTTACAGTATATTCTGTGAAGCGCTTTGGAACATTGATAAGATGAGAAAAGTGCTATATTAAATGCAAGGATTTATTATTAATGGATGACACCTCTGACAATGCAGTTGTAAATTCAAATCCCAACAAGGGGTTTAAACCCACAAGCTTCTTATTCAGATTACTGCTTGAAATCACCTTCTCATATCTCTTATTTTGTTACTCTCAGTGTAACTCACTATTTTGCGTCTCTCGGGTTGTGTTCACCACTTTGCATAACTCACCTCCACGTATTCATTATCACCAATTAAACAAATGAGCCAAAGTTAACAGGTGGCTTTTAATACCAATAAATGTACAGATATGTAATTTAGACTAGAAAATGATTGATGTGTACAAGAAGAAGGGTCATCCATTAGCAACTGCAGAGAAGGAAATGCAATTGGTTGTAATCGATCATTCACTGATGGTTTCCAGGCAATGTGAAGTTGCTTCCAACAAAGCTAATTAAGCATTACGTTTCATCCTGAAACTATCTGACTGAGTTGAAAGGTATTATTATAGCCTTGTCTAGATCACGTTGAGGCCTAATTTGGGATAATTTGTGCAGTTTTCCATAGTGTATGTTCAGAAGGACATTGATGGGAAGGATCAGAGAAGAAAGACAAACATGATTGCATTAATTCTGGCTAAATTGGAAGAGGACCATGGAACTCAATTTGGTTTGACTGAAGAAGAAATTGATGGGAATACGATTCAGGTCTTAAAAAGGCTGATGCATAGATGACATGATGTAAGCAGGCTATGATGTAGACAGTGATTGTAAAACTGGAGGATATAAGTTTAAAATTAAACTCCTCAAATGAAACTGAAAAATATAATGTTTTCTGTTTTATATCATTAATGAAAAACCTTCAAGTAGTTTACATAATGACCGCAGTACGCTATTTATTGGCTGCTGCATTTCGCCCACAAATATGCAATCAATTCACTGTATAGAATATTCTGTGAAGCTCTTTGAGATGTCTAGAACAAAAACAACAACAACAAATTACACTTATAGAGCGCCTTTCACGTCGGGAGGACGTCCCAAGGCGCTGCACAGGAGGCGTGTGACCCGAGCTGGGAGGGGAGTGTTTGGGAAGGGGTGAGACACGAAGGGGAGGTCAAAAAATTTGGGGTGGAACAAAAGGCACGGTCGAAGAGGAAAGTCTTCAAACCGGCCTTGAAAGAGGAAAGGGAAGAAACGAGATGGAGGGATTGGGAGATGGTATTCCATAGGGTGGGAGCGAAGAAACTGAAGGCCCGGCCTTCGATGGTGGGGCGGTTCGGGCGGGGGGCTTGGAGCAGGCCAAGTCCTGTTGAACGGAGGGTCCGGGTGGGCTTGTAGGGGGAAAGTAGATTGGTTAAATAGGACGGGACAAGATGTGAAAAGCGCTATATCAAATGCAAGCATTATTATTATTATTATTTTGAAGTGTTGTGCCTCTTGTTACGTGGGAAAAAGTTCAGTAACAATAATAATTATTGTATTTGATGTAGACTTTTCACTTCCTCAAAATCTCAAATGTTTCACAGGATTTACTGTACAATGTAGTGACTATGTATTTTGTAGGCAAATGTGGCAGCCAATTTGAACATAGTAGTATCACATAAATAGCCATGAAGTAATGACCAATGTTAGCTGGAGGAGTGAGGCTGTTGGCCAGGACACCGAGGAAACCTCCTTCTCTTTTCGAGCAGCTAACTTATACCGGAAACCTCCCACAGACAGTCATTTGCTGAATGACTAACTATCTGTTTTTAGGTAAATTTGGATGACTAAGAGCTATTGGCCAAGCCACCATGAGAAGTCTGATCGTTTGTTACACTATGTTATTTAGTTCTGGGTGTCTGTTGTTTTTACTTTACTGTGCCTATTGTCCCTGACATGTGGTATTTGCTATGTAATGCAGTGATGGGTATTTGTTGTTGTACAACTCAATTCTGGGTACATGTTACTTGCTGTATAACTGACCACTGATATTCTGTTACTGTTTGATGACCAGAATCTGTTCAACTCCCATTGTCTCATTTCAATTTGACATTAAAAATGTTTTGTGATGGGTTTCAGCTTCTGTTAAAACATATTGAAGTGTCACGGATAAGAGCTCATCCCAGGCAATGTGGCTTTCAATGATTGAAATTCCAGTTTTTCAGAGACAAACAGAAATGGAATACAAAATGCTGCACTGCTTTAATAATAACCTGGCATATTAATGCCTGCTGGATGGGAGCCGTGAATGCAAATATCAAAGTGAAACACAGAAACTCAAAATGCAAATTGAGTGCTAGTTTGACTGTACAGCAGCAACTCTAGGATAACCCTCCTCATTTCCAGCTGAAATCCATTTAGCTATTGTCCTGCTTGGGTAACAAGAAATAACAACTTTGTTTAGTGCATCGAGGAATAATTAGTTTTGTTCAGCATAATCATTTGGTTGTTCTGCTTTGTTTCTGTAGTGACAGTACATTTGTAGGAAAGTGTGGCATCTGATTCTTAGATTGCAATATCCCACAGGTAGCCATTAAGTAAATGAACAATTTAACTGTAGGATAGTTGGCCAAATATCTGGGACAAACAGTTTTTGATTAACTTTAACATCCACCTGAATAGGTAGGTGTAACATAGCAGACAAGAGATGAGATAAACTGAGAAGTGGTGGTTAGGTGCTACCAGGTTTGGTTTTAAAAACTGGCAAGCTATAAGGAAGGAGGTCTTGGAAAAGAATGAATTAGAGATCAGTTTGTCAACCAAGTGACAATGCGGGGAGGGTAAGTGCGGAGGATAGCTCAACTGCATCAGTTCTGTGCTTAAAAGATGGGTTACCTCATGGCACGGATGCAAGGTAAATTAAGTAATCTTTATTGCCAGGTAAAGATTAAATAAAGTCAGGCTCTCTCAAGTTCAGTATGTTAGTGGGTCCCTGCCATGAGTGTCAGTAGATCTGATATTTCTGACTGAACATAAACCTCATATCTCTATTCACTGTGTTGTGACAGCGATGTAGTCTGAAAAGAGAGAAGTGCTTTTTGAATGAATTACCGGTAGTTTAATTTTATTATTACTATCAATCGAAGGTAATAGATGGCTTTCACAAAGTTATAAGATGGTAATTCAATCAAATGGATTCGGAGTTCAAAATACACCTCCTAAGGGATTTATCAGTGATTTATAATTCTTATACTATATAATTTTTTTTATATACGTAGCTGTTTTTTTTCTTTCAATTTCAGGATTCTGCAGTTTTGTTCTCAAGCCCCCATTATTCTTTGGGGGACTAATGATCCTCCTTTGATCTATCTGATATTTTGCTATTGATTCAACTCTGCATTAATCATCTTCTATCAGATCAAATTCCCTCACACTCATGTTGAAATCCCTTCACTCTCTGGCATCTACTTACCTCTCCAATCTCTTCACTCCCCATTCCCCCTCAACTGGTACTGGCCTCCTGTTCATCCTTTGACTCCTCCACCTCACCATCAGAGGTTACACTTTCAGCCACTTTGCCTGGAAACACTGGAATACGATCCCTCAATCCCTCCTCCTTGACCCCTTCTCTCCCCCTTTTCCAAATCCTGCCTCAAAATCTTCCTCTTCGACTGTGCTTATGCCCACCTCCTCCCACCCCACCTCCTTCTGGTTTGGAGTCAGGCTTCACCACTGTTAAGCACTCTGATGCTACGCTGCATGGACAGTGCTAAATAAGTGCAAATTGTTGTTGTTCAATTCAGCAGAACCATTCTCACTGGAAGTATTATTCAGGGGTTCTCAATCCCTTTTAGAATCTCCCTCGTAATGAATATCTCATTATTTTCTTCCGATGCTCTGTATCAGTGTTAGATTCTACTATCAGAGATGCCATAGGTCCTTGCTTCTCGAACGCTCCATTTATCAATAAACTAATTTAAACTGCTGAGTCTATTAGTGAGTGGAACCGCTGACCTAGTCTCATCAGATTATGTCACTGAAGCCATGAACATGAGGTTGTGAAATACTGTGCTCCCAACTGTAATCAATTCCTACTGCCTTTTCTCATTACCTCATATTTAGAAGATCTCTATAAAGATGTAGAAAATGCACAGAAAAAAATTATGGAACAATATGCTGAGTCACCAATGCAAGAGGACACAATCTCAGGGTTGTAAAGGAGACTTTTAGAATACACACCAAGAAGGATTTCTTCACACAGTGGATAATCTTTATTGGACATTGAAGATCTCCAACTGAAGAACCTTTTCTAAAACACCAGGATGCTTCAGTTTTAATGGGAAGATGGAAGAGTGGATATTCTGAAACTATGATGAAAATATAGATAGGGTAATAAAGATAGGGTGAGGACACTTCCCTGAATTCCGGAGACAGTTCCCAAATGAACTACTGTATCCCTGTCCAAATTTGCCCTGTCTTGAGTTCAGAAACTAACTGAGCAAGAACAATAAATTCTAAAACAGATATACTCATCAAGAAATCTAGCCATTAAACCAACAAGCTTCTCTAGTTCTGCCAGTATCAAGAGTTGTGGTGAGTTGAATTTCTTTGTATATTTGTCTCCAGATTTGATTCACAAAATATGGTCCCCCTACAATAGAGTGCACTTCATCCAGATCTCTCGTGATGTATTTTGAATCAATTTTTGAAACTACATAAATTACGTTTTTTTCACAATAATTAATAATTGTTAACCACCTGGAGATGGGACAGTGAAGCATACATTCCCATACTTGCCCATGCATTCACTGCACCTGGTTACACCATTCAGCTGGGGATCATAGGCAAACTTGCTTAATTTTATTTCTGGATCCACTTCTAAGTGGATTCCACTTTTAAGTGGAAGCCCATGATCAGGTCTTGTGACAAATGGTGTATCCCTCTCGCCTTGCACCTTAAAATTGTGATAGGCAATGCAACATATTGTGGGAACATTCAATCGTAATTCAGTGATATCGGGCTTACAAACCCATTGATTCATTTCATGTGCATTTGTTTCCTTCTGAATTTCCTGTTCTTGCAGCTGGTGTTACTGCTACTCCTTCTGATGCTTTGTGATCTCCTCATATTAACGGTAGCAAAGCTCAGTGCCAATAGTGCTCCGCCATCTCTTGACAAGGTGGTTGGCAAAGCAGTTTCTGTCTCTAATAAACCCAACTGCAATGCAGTGGATTGCTCAACGCAGAGTATTGTGGTAAAGAATTTTGTTCAAGGACTGTGGGGATTACATTTCTGTGTGATTTGCTTGAAGAGCGAACCAGACTGTACATTGTAATGCGATTTACATTTATGTCGCTAATTTCATGTTGGGAGGAAGTCTCAAAGTGCTTCATAGAGGTGCACCTGAGCTAGGGGTCGATCTAATGAGCAGTGTTCCTTCAAGCCCTGCCACAATCCATCAATTATAATACAGTAACTGTACTTACATTTGAACTTTTGCCTTATCACTTCTGAACGCCTCAAGTGTTTGACATCATTAGACACTTTGAAGTGTGGTGACTATTTACATAGGTAAAGTGGCAGCTAATGAGCACCAGTGACATCCCACTAACTGCAAAGCGATGAGTGACGAATTAATCTTGAATTAATTAGAATTAAATGAATTAATTTGTTGTGTCATTTTTGTTACAAATATCTACATTGCAGGAAAATTCATTAAAAAGAAATCAGCAAGAACATTGTGTTCATTGGCAGTAACGTCAGTCTCAAACTTATAGCAGTGACTAAACACAATTGTTTCCAATATTGGTGCATCCTGCACGTAAGATTACATTGCAGTTACAGCTGCCAGCAAAGTGTTGCACAGTACTGTAATTATACCTGGAAATGAATCATTGGCCGGCAGTTTGATGTTATGGCCGGCAGTTTGATGTTAACACCGGCCCTGTCAACACCCTTCTCTTGGAGCAGCCCCAATTGGGTCTTCTCACTAACTGCGCAGGCCTCACTCAATCTGATAGGACTGATTCAAAGACAAATGTAACTAGGTCTGGCACAAGTGAACCCAAGTACAACTTCCAATGATTTCAGAGCTCAGTTCTGCACAATAAATACCTCATAGCTCCCTTGATGTTGCTTACAAGTTTCCTATTGCTAGCCTATTTTATCTAATGGCAGTGACTTCAAGCCAGACTGAAAGGTGGTAAATGTGGCCCTGTTTCTATGGGGGTGGTTCTTATTTCCAGAGGTAACAGTATCCTGCACAATAAGGTGATTGGTTTGTGAAAAATATCTTCTGGGCAAAGTTAGTTTCAGCTACCAACCCATTCTTTAAGAGGTCAGCATTCTAGTTTTTGTCTGCCCAGAAATAAGGAAAATCATACGTTTAATTTTAGAAACCTAGTTTATATACCATGTTATAGCTAGATCGAACTGTACCACTAAATACAATATTTCAGATTGCATGTTTATTACTTGCATTTGAAATACTGTACATCAATACCGCTCAACTATTTCACCCACAACTATACAGTCAATTCCCTTTACAGTATATTCTGTGAAGCGCTTTGAGATGCTACATCAAATCCCAGGATGATTATGCAATTATACAATCTCATTCGTATTGACTTTTGTGAGTTGAACATACAATGGCAGGTAATCAGGTTATTTTATTTCCAATCACCATGGTAAATTTGTAATAGTTTATTAATGAGCAGTTGACGTATCCTTGACTTCACTTCATATCAACAGAGAAAATAATATTGACCGGCAACGAATTCACTGCCTATTTAGATTCATAGATTCATAGAATTTTACAGCACAAAAGGAGGCCATTCGGCCCATCTAGTCTGTGCCGGCTCTTTGAAAAGAGCGATTCAATCCCACTGCCCTGCCCGCTCCCCATAGCCTAATAGACCTGTTCTCCCTAAATAAAGATCTAATTCCCTTTTAAAAGTTGTTATCGAATCAGCCTCCACCACCTTTTCAGGCAATGCATTCCAGATTCGAACAACTCGCTGAGTGAAAAAATTTCTCCTCAGCTCCCCGCTACTTCGCCTTGAAACTATTTTAAATCTGTGACCACGAGTCACAGATTCGCCCACTAGTGGAAATCGTTTTTCTCTATTTGCCCTGTCGAAACCCCTCATGATCTTATAAACCTCTATTAGGTCTCCCCTCGATCTTCTCTGCTCCAGAGAGAATAACCCTAGCCTATCTAGCCTCTCCTCATAGCTGAAGTCCCTCAATCCTGGCACCATCCTAGTAAATCTTCTTTGTACCCTTTCCAAAGTCTTCACATCCTTTCTGTAGTGTGGTGACCAGAATTGAACACAGTATTCCAGCTGAGGCCTCACCAAAGTCTTATAGAGGTTAGTCAGCACTTCCTGACTTTTGTACTCTATACCCCTATTTATAAAGCCTAGTATCCCGTATGCCTTCTTAACAGCCTTGTCTACCTGTCCTGCCACCTTCAACGAGTCACTAACACAAATCCCCAGGTCTCACTGTTCCTTCACACCATTTAAAATTGTACTATCTAGCCTATATTGCCTCCTTTCATTTCTTCTCCCAAAATGCATCACCTCACACTTCTCTGCATTAAACTTCATCTGCCATGTGTCTGCCCACTTTACCAATTTGTCTATATCCTCTTGCAGATGGCTACTATCCTCCTCACTATTTACTATTCTCCCTAACTTAGTGTCATCTGCAAACTTGGAAACTGTACTCCGTACACCCAAGTCCAGATCATTGATGTAGATTACAAACAGCAATGATCCCAAAACTGATCCCTGTGGCACACCACTGCTCACTTCCCTCCAATCTGAAAAACAGCCGCTCACTACAACTCTCTGCTTTCTGTCTCGCAGCCAGTTGTGGATCCACGCTGCCACTGTCCCTTTTACGCCATGGCCCTTCAATTTCATAATAAGTCTCTCATGTGGCACTTTGTCAAATGCCTTTTGAAAGTCCATGTAAACTACATCAACTGCGCTGCCATTATCCACCCATTCCGTTACCTCATCGAAAAATTCTATCAGATTTGTAAGGCAAGATTTGCCTTTAACAAATCCATGTTGACTGTCCTTTATTAGCCTATATCTTTCTAAGTGAAGATCTACCTTGTCCCTGATTATGGACTCTAGAAGTTTGCCCACTACCGACGTTAGACTGACTGGTCTGTAGTTACCAGGCTTGTCCTTCTGCCCCTTTTTATACAAGGGAGTAACATTAGCTATCCTCCAGTCCTCTGGCACGACCCCTTTGTCCAAGGAAGATTGAAAGATCGTGGCCAGAGTCCCTGCTATTTGCTCCCGTGCCTCACTTAGCAACCTAGGGTGCATCCCATCCGGACCAGGTGACTTATCCACCTTGAGCGACGTCATCCTTTTTAGAACTTCCTCTCTGGTTATAATTATTCTATCCATTTCTCCTACCCTCTCCTCCAATACCATGGCATTGGCTGTATCCTTTTCTTTTCTGAAGACAGAGGCGAAGTACTCATTCAGTACATCAGCCATGCACTCTGCCTCCACAATGAGATTTCCTCCTAGGTCCCTAATTGGCCCCACCCTATCCTTGACCAACCTTTTACTCTTAATATGTTGGTAAAAAACCTTAGGGTTCCCCTTAATCTTACTCGCTAATTGTTTTTCATGCAGTCTCTTTGCCCCTCTAACTTCCTTTTTTAGTTCTATCCTACACTTCCTATATTCTGCTTGGTTCCCTTCTGAATTTTGAGCCTGACACTTATCATAAGCCTCTTTTTTTTGTTTTATTTTGGCCCCGATTTCCTTAGTCATCCAGGGAGGTTTGGATGCCTTACATTTCACCTTTGTGGGGATGCTTTTGACCTGTGCCTGAACTATCTCCTCTTTGAACGCTGCCCACTGCTCGTTAGTTGTCTTACCTGCCAATTTTTCTTTCCAATCCACCTTGGCTAGGTCCCACCTCAACTCATTGAAATTAGCCCTTTTCCAGTTGAGTGTCCTCACCTGTGATCGTTCCTTATCCCTTTCCATAATTATTCTGAATCTAACGATATTGTGGTCACTATTGCCTAGATGCTCACCTACAGAAACCTGTTGAACTTGCCCTACCTCATTTCCCAAAACTAGATCCAGCAATGCTTCTTTCCTCGTTGGACTGGAAACATACTGATCAAGAAAGTTGTCCTGCACACACTTCAGGAATTCTTCTCCCTCCTTACCCTTTACTCTACTATTCTGCCAGTCTATGTTGGGATAGTTGAAGTCACCCATTATCACTACTCTATTAGCTCTGCATTTCTCCGTGATACGCTTGCAGATCTGCTTGTCTATCTCCTCCCCACTATTTGATGGTCTATAGTATACCCCTAACAGTGTAACTGCACCTTTTTTATTCCTCATTTCTAACCAGATAGATTCGGTTTTTAGTCCTTCTTCCACCTCGTTCCTTTCTAAGGCAGTCACTGAGTCCTTAACTAAAATTGCCACCCCGCCCCCTTTTCTCCCTTCTCTATCCCTCCTGAATACATTATAACCAGGAATGTTCAACTCCCATTCCTGCCCATGCTGGAGCCAAGTCTCTGTTACTGCTATAACATCATATCGCCTCGCAGCAACCTGAGCCTGCAGCTCACCAATTTTATTTCTCAAACTTTGTGCATTTACATACATGCACTCTAAGGCACAAATTACTTCCTCTGCACTTTTCTCCCATCTTACCCTGTCCGCTTTGTTACCCCTCCCGTATCTGAACTACTGTTCAGTTTCCCACCCTCACCCCCCGGGATTAGTTTAAAGCCCCCCCCACAAAACTCGACAACCTCCCTGCAAGGAGATTGGTTCCAGCCCTGTTCAGGTGTAACCCATCCATTTTGTACAGGTTCCACCTACCCCAGAATTGGTCCCAATGGTCTAGGAACCAGAAACCCTCCTTCCTACACCACTTCTCCAGCCATGCATTGATGTGCCTTATTCTAGCATTCTGGAACTGGCTTGCTCGAGGCACTGGAAGCAACCCAGAGATCAGCACTCTCGAAGTTCCACTTTTCAGTTTTCTCCCTAGTCTCTGGTTCTCTCCCTGGAGCATCTCAGGCCTTTTCCTCTCAACTTAATGGGTCCCAACATGGACCACCACAAATGGATTTTCCCCTTCCCCTAGCAGAATTTCATGCACCCGCTCAGTCAAGTCTTCAACCCTGGCACCTGGTAGGCAACACACCTTCCGTGATTCGCGTTTCCGTTCACAAAAACGCCTATCTATACCTCGGACAGTTGTATCTCCTATTAAAATGGTCTTTATCGAGTTGGTTTGTCCAACCTTCTCACAGACCTCCTTATCCAAACAGGTTGAAAGTACTTCATACCTGTTTGAAATGGTTACAGTCTGGGGTTTCTCTGCACCACTCTTGTGGCTCCGCATACCCGGTCGTCTGACTGTCACCCAGTCCTGACCGTGGCTGGCAACAGCGCACTCTTGTTCCCTAGGCCTTGGTGGAGTGTCAGGCTCTAGGATGAAACTATCTAAGAAGCTCTCCCCTTCCCTGATGCACCGCAGTGTCTCCACCTGATACTCCAGCTCAGCTATTCTAAGCTGGAGCTTCCTCATGTGCAGACATTTGCTGCAGATGAAGTCACCTTGGCTCAGGTTGCCCTCCATCAACTCCCACATCCCGAATTCCTCGCACATCACATGCCAGGCTATTATCTCGACTTACTTCCCTGGGATATATATAATCTGCACCTACTTCCCCCTCTGCACCTAATTCCCACTCTCACCCAATTCCTTCTCACTCTGTCCTCACCTCACTCCGTTACAGAACCTTCATGCACAGAAGCCTGTAGATTTTGGAGTGGGCTCAGATGATACAGAGAAGGGGAAGGGGAACATGTGACAATGTGGTAAACGGTGCTGATTGAATTGAGGGGGACCAGGAGGCTCATGGTACTGCTGTAGTTTCCGTGGCTCTGCCAGGATTGTGCAAGTATCTTGCTGAGTGCTCTGCAATTGTCTATTATTCCTTTCTTGAGTCATAAATCAGGCTGTATCCAACTTAATAGCGAATGTTGTCATTTGCAAGTCATTGGCAATATTTTTTTAAAAAGCCAAATTTAGAAGTGAATGTCAGATGGAGCTGCGATCTTTCAGTAATAGTCAGCTCATTCCCAGCGGGTTTGGAATGACGTCACAGCTTTTCATACCGCCGGACAGCAACAGGTAAAACATTGCTTCGCGCAGGTCGGATGGAACACAATGTTAATAGGAAAAAATAATCATCCCTGCCTTTGTGTTCTGTAAATATGTTTAAATGATTCCCCCCCCACCACACCTGTATTAATATATTTAGTCTAGTTTTCATCCCAATGTCTCCATTTCTGTAGAATTACTCAGTCAGAATCACACAGAAGGAAAGCAATTTTGTGAGACTGGCAATTCCACCTGCATGTCAGAGCTCTTCAGTTTGGTGTTTTGGTCGGTGACTGTGTATTTGTAGGCAAAGAGAAAAGTTCAAAAGGAAGGTCGATACACGGGAAGTCAGAATATTAGGGATATGGGGAAATGGGATTAAAATTTCTGCCGTATCTAATGCTCTGGTGGAACTGGTTTGAATGGGGTTGAATGGCCACCTACTCTCTTTAACAACTATCATGGATAGAGCAGCTGTGCAAATGGTTAATTCCCTGACAACAGATTCCTGACCAAAATAACATGTTGCATGAATTCCATGTCCATACATGTTAATCACTTTACGCTGTATCTCTGGACAGTATTGCCGAATGGGCTCTAAGCGAGTAAACTAAACCAATGCATTATATATTGGGAGTCATGCATTTTTCATTGTATTGCAATCAGTATAAAGTCCCGGAACCACAGGAGTCACAATTGCTATTTGAAAGCTGCATTCATGGACTCCGCTTCACCAGCATGGCAGTCTGGGTAATGATTGCTTTGCTCCCCGTGGAGTTGAGCTGAAGAAAATTCCATCCTGTGCTGGCACCAGCCACACTTACACAAGGCTCGTCACCATAGCAACATGACTTGTGAAGAGCTCTCTGCTGCACTGCAGTACTTGAAGGAAAAATTGTGTACAAAGGTTCTTTTTAGCAAAGATATTGAATGGAGATTTCACAATGTAGATATATCAGGTGTCTCTGAGCATTTTTAACGATCACTTAAGATTATGGTTTGAGGTGCACATTCCATCATATTTTGTGAAGTGTTTGTGATTTTCCAGTTGGCTTACCTGAACGTTGCTCTAGTCTAAATGCTCCGACATTCTCTTGTCTGGGTGGTGCAGTGAATGCATTAAATGAGGTGACTGCATTGTACGCTGTAATTAGGAGAGACAGCCTCATGTGACAGTTGTACTGTGACATTGCATCATATGTTCGGAAGAGGAAATGAGGTAGTTTGCTGTGTTTTTATCTGGATTTTCACAATGTTAATTATATTCATGTTGCCCCTTTTGTTTCAAAGTGCAAGACAGGATTTTACTGTGACTGTGTATTTTTTAGGTGAACAAAGCCTCAGACACCATGGCATTGTGCTGAGTCCTCAGTTTCTCAAAGTAAAAGAATGTGCCTTTCACCTTGAATTGGCTGCTGATCTTTCCAAACAAGAGTCTGTGAAGTCAATGCCCTCCACCTCTTTAACAAGGCTGTGGGCCACACTGCTACCAATATCCAATGCCCTGCTTACATCACCACTGTATAAATGGGATTGGAGAATTTACAAATTAATTGTACAGGCTCTCAACTGAGGGTTCACTGTAAAAAGAAAATGTGATATAGAGCTAACGAGTGAAAGAAACTAAGATAAAGAAATACCTTGGAAAGATTTACATAAAGAAAATCTTGAGCAATTTACAAATATAGATGGACTCAGATTATTGCAATTATTGTACAGTCAAGGTTGAATCCCTGTTTATTTTTCCGATATCATAGAATCTTACAGCCCAAAAGGAGGCCATTTGGCCCATCGAGTCTGTGCCGGCTCTTTAAAAAGAGCAATTTAATCCCACTCCCCAGCTCTCTCCCCATAACCTCGCAGACCCATCCTCCCCAAATAAATGTCTACCTCTTCTTTAAAAGTTGTTATTGAATCGGCCTCCACCACCTTTTCAGGCAATGCATTCCAGATTCGAACAACTCACTGAGTGAAAACATTTCTCCTCATTTCCCCTCTGCTTCTTTTAGAAACTATTTTAAATCTGTGACCACGAGTCACTGATATGCCCACCAGTGGAAACAGTTTTAGATATAGATGATCTCTGATCCTTGACTTACAACAACAACAAAATTATATTTGTATAGTGCCTTTCACGTCAGAAGGATGTCCCAAGGCGCTGGACAGATATTGATTCAGACCCGAGCTGAAGACTTGTTGGGGGTGGGGTGGGTGGGGTGGGGGGAAGGAGTTACCGTTGGGTCCATCGAAGAGGAGAGTCTTGAGGAGAGACTTGAAGGAAGCTAGGGAGGGGGCGAGGCGGAGGGACTTCGGGATGGAGTTTACCCTACAGAGAGTAAACATTTGTTAGAATTCCACAGCCTCCACCATCTTGGATAAGACAATATTTATTTCCCCAGTGGAATTGTTGAACAGAAACATTTTTGTTTCTTTCTTCACCCCATCCAATCCTTTTAAGAATTAAAAAAAAATTGTATTAATGTCTGGCAGTAAAACCAACATTCTAACTAAAAACGCTTCTTGCATATTCATTTTGCTTAATAACATTGCAAATGTGCTAGGAAAAGATCAGCTGCGAAGAGAGCAGCTTGTGCTGATTTTAATGCCTCCATCATGATTAGTTTTAGTTTTTCAAAAATCATATCTCCTCTTTTGGGCTACAGTTCAATGAAGGTTAGTCATCCTCTCATCTTTCACTCTGTTCTTCGTATGTAAACCTATGTACTTATGGGCCTTTGGGTCTTGGCATTATTTGAATCTGCGAGTGCATCACAGCTCAGCCTGATGCTGTCCGCGACCACATCACTCCCACCCTCGCCCGTCTCCACTGGCTCCCCATTCCCCAGAGGATCGAATTCAAGATCCTCGTCCTCACTTTCAAGGCCATTCACGGCCTTGCCCCTGCCTAGCTCTCTGACCTACTGTCTCCCTATCAGACGCCCACCCCCTCCGTTCAGCAGACTCAGGCCTGCTCCGCGTCCACCGCCCTAACCCCCCAACCATCGGCGGCCGGGCTTTCAGCCTCCTTGCTCCCACACTGTGGAACTCCATCAGCCTCCGCCTTGCTTCCTCCCTTTCCTCCTTCAAGGCCAGTCTCAAGACCTTCCTCTTCGACTGCACCTTTAGCTCCCCCACTAACTCTTTCCCCTTTCCTTCCCCCTACCCTGACCCTCCCCCCACCGCTCGGATTCCGACCTGACTATTCAGTGCTTTGGGACGTCCTCCCGACGTGAAAGGTGCTTTATAAATGCAATTTTGTTGTTGTTGTAGTTGTCTACTCCTGATATTCAAACACATGCAGTTTCTATCTGACACAAAGCCAGCTATTCTCTGCTGAAGCAGCTCTGTTAAGTGCCATTGTTTGGCAAACACAAACCAGAGAGCCCTTGAGGGTTCTGCTGCACAGCAAGATGCACAAATAGAATGACAAGCAGTCAGGCATTGTGTGTTGATAAGAGACAAAATGAAAACCAACGTTCAATAGAATTGCAATTGAACAAGATGTGCAAGTGTGGAGGCCGGGGAAGTTAGTGGCAGCGGAGAGGGGGAAATAGTTTTTCCACTTACTGTGACTTCTGCATCAATTTCTTCCCACATTGGCAATCTGTCATCTCCATTTACTGCCCATGTGATTCCTGCTCATGTGCTTTATGTCACTATCTAGATCAGTGAATATATACAATAATATGATCTGGGTGTTGGGGGCACTTATAGAACATGGGTCTTAGTATACCTACTACTGCACCTCAATGCTGAGTTGGGCTTCTCTTTAAGGTACGATGTTGCCAGAGTTGGGATTTGGTCAGGGCTGTTCTTTCCTCTAGTCATCCAGCAAAAATCTGCAACCCTCCCAAAAGTCAAATGGGTTCCTGACCTTTGAGGTTTTACAGCGCAACAACAATTTGCATTTATATGGTGCTCTTCACATGGGGTAGTAACTCAAAGCATTTCAGCGTGAAGAATTCTAGTAGCTGATAATATGGCACAGGTGCAGTTGTGTTTGAAGCTTTTTATGCACAAGCCCACAACCTGCCGGGGCTGCCAGGTGGACATAGACAGACACAGATGTGCCCATTTTCAGTGAAGCTTTATCCAATTTTGTTTTAAAAAAAGTGGAAACTGAGATTAAATTGGCTAACACTGGACGTTAGGATGATTTGCTGACATTTCAAACAAATGAAATGTCAAGTTCCGTCTCACTGCTCAGTAGGGAAATGAAATAGAAAATGGACTGGATGTGAGTCTGTCGCCTAGCAGCGGAACAAGAGACGTCATTCAGTAGGTGTCATGGCAGTGATTCTTTGCTGAGCCCTCTGTTACTCAGCGTGCAGGTAGAAGGAATATCACTGTGACATCTGGACACAGTGCTGAGTGAGAAGGTTTAATGGCAATTATTAAGATGGATTTATATATTAATAAAGTGAAAGGCTCTACAAATGTAATTTTATTGATGTTTCTATGAATGCAATAATAATGTGCTTTTTTGTAGGCAGTTGGGTGTATTTTCTTTCCTTTGTTTTTTACGGTTATAACTCCTCATCCCCTCATGTTTTGGTCAATGTGCTACCAGGTCCCAGCTGTGAATTATTGATATGCAGTTTTCTTACATCTGTCATTACAATAGCAACTGGCTATCGTAAGACCACTGGTCGCCTGACTCTAGGCTAATTACAGAAGCCAAGTTATAGGGCAATCGGTTCCAATGAGAAACCATGTGGAGCTCCTGTGGCTTAGCGTGGAGCTCCTGTGGCTTAGTGGTTAGAGCACTTGTCTTGCAAGCTGGGGAGACCTGTGTTCAAATCCAGACAGGTCAGGGCAAAACCGTGGGCAAGTTTCTTTACTTCACACGCCTAATGATAATCCCTGCAAAAAAAAACACAATAATAAAATCGGTCATTTCAATCTATGACTATTTGTGGGACACTGCTGTGCGCAATTGGCTGCCGCGATTCGCCCACAAATATGCAGTCAGTTCACTTTACAGTATATTCTGTGAAGCGCTTTGGGACGTCGATAAGATGTGAAAAGCGCTATATCAAATGCAAAGATTATTATGGGTGGGAAAGAGAGACTTGAATGAGGGGAAGACATGAGCAGAAATAGCTTGCGAGAGAGATTTTTTAAAATAGAGAGAGAAAATGAACCAACAGGAGAGAAACCTGGTGCATGCAGCAAATAAAGAGGAAACAGACGGAATGAGAGTCAGAGAATGAGGAATAGAGAAAAAGAGTGTGAAGTGCAGAGGCACAAATACATCGAAGAAATGTTTATTCAGGCTGGCAAATTACTGCTAAAATAATACTAAACACGAGAAATTCTTGTTAATTAAATGAATACAAGTTTTCAGACTGAATCCTTTGCGTAATTGATATCACACTATTGATTCGGAGAAAATAATTTGCTGCTTGCTGTCTGTACTAATTGATATGTGAGACAAGAATTTGAAACTAAAAAGCTTTAGAAAAGTAATTGAGGCGGAAAAAAATAAATGCTGTCTTGCATGTTTTAAAAAGAGCTTTCAATAGGACTTAGGACTGAGCTGTTTAAAAGGATACTGTTGCTTGGGCGGGGGTGAGGCACTTTTTTAAATTTAAAAATAAATCTTTGTTTAAGGTGTAAATATTTGGTCTGACTGGTATAAGGGTTGATCTAAATTTGTGACTCTGCGGTGAAGTAAGGCCTGACACAGATGTTGTACAATTAATTTGCATGTTTATTAATTCAGGTTATTAATAGTTACAAGTAATTAAAAAGTATTCAACACAACAATGCTTACATATCGACGTATAGCTCACAATTATTTAAGTTGACCAAACCAAATGCTATGGGAGAGATAAAGTAGCAAGGTCCAATCTAATGTCCATATTTATCCAAATATAAATCAAAAGGTATCCAAGTATATTGTACGATTTCCAGTTCGATATCCAAGTACCACTGTACGTCTAGAGTTGCTCTACTCATAATCTTGATCTCTTCTTCCAATGCTGAAACATGGATTTGTGACTCCAAAGTCCAATTTCTCCTTTTCTTCCATTCTTCCTTGAATCGATCTCTCTTTATTCAGCTCATCAGGTGACCCTTCACCCATTGTCCTTTTCAAGATGGTTCTTGTGCAAAAACAAACACAACACAGATTGATACTGGGTGTTCAATTAATCCATTGGGCATCCACTTGGCAAGCACTAACAAGCGTAATCGAGGATCACACTGCGTAAGGATTTCTTTATATTTTGATTTATGATTGAAAAGTGCTTCCACTTATTTTTACATTTAGTTCAATTCATCCCCTCACCTGATGACTTGATGCCAGCATAAGTCTGAATGGATTGCAAGCACCCTAACTCAGGCATAAAGCTGAGTTTTCCATTGGTGTAAGAAAACCTGCCTATTGAAGTCTTAAGAGTATCTCCTTCTCCAGACTGTCATGTGGACCACTGTCCACTGTCTCTCGGATGAAGAAGGGCACCTTCTTCTCAACCATCAGCTCTAAGTCTGGAGACAGGATTCTTTTCATGGTATCAAACCCTTGCACCTCTTTGCCGCAATCATTTGTGTACCCACCAAGCCACATTGACTGTCATGACAAACAAACATTGAAATGAATGGAGGAAGAAAATGAATACTCCAGAAACTGCACCAACCAGGCAACCACTTTCAATCGCACTAACAACAAACAAACAAACAAACAAAACTTACATTTATATAGCGCCTTTCACGTCGAGAGGACATCCCAAGGCGCTGTACAGTCAGGTAGGACAAGAGCAGGGTGGGAAGGATCAGGGCAGGATAAAGCATAGTAGGAAAAGTAACTGTATTAGTGGGCGAAACATGGCAGCCAAATTGCGCACAGCAGTGTCCCACAATCAGTCACGGAAGTGGGACTACAGTACAAAGAAGAAAAAGCATTGTTTAATCATCCCCACTGTGGTAAAACACTACATAGAAGTCGCAAAGTTGGTTTCCTTGATCGTGTGAATGACAGAGACTGATGCATTTTAACAACAACAACTTTGATTTATATAGCATCCTCCACGCCGGACAGCATCTCAGAGCACTTTTACATAAGGTAGCTCAAGTTCTTGGTCTGTGTTATTATCTGATAGGGTTGAAGCTGATGGAGATGGAAGGATGGAAAATATTTGTATTGGGTTCACTTGTGTTCACTTACTGGCTAGTCTGAAACACAAAGAAAATGTGAGATAGAAAAGGATGATAAGCAACTGAAGCTAGCAATAATTAGTACCATCAACTGAAGAATAGGGCAAGGAAGGAAAAAAAGGGGAAAAAATTGGTTTCAACTCTAATGGGAGATTTTTTATTTTTACTAGAGATTCATACTCATGCACTTACTTCAAGTTCTTTACTCTAAGTTTGATCAGTGACTGGAAAAGGTAGTTGAAACCAGGACACTGGACTCATTTATAAAGAAGCTGGATGCTGTGATGGGGACTGTAGAAATGCATGTTGTTGTTTGTATTGCTCTGGAGAGATTTTGGAATTATGCAAATCTCAGGAATGTGTACAACCAGAACTCAACAGCCCAACAGCAACAACTTGCATTTATATAGCGTCCTCCACACCAGGTGGTGTACCAGGCTCTTCACAGTGGCGGACCCGAGGCCGAGCCAGAGGGAGAGGGAAGGTGACTGTAAGCACGGTCGAAGAGAAAGGTCTTCAGGCGCAACCTAAAGATGGAAAAGGAGGGGGCAATACGAAGGGGTTGAGGGAGGGAGTTCCAAAGTTGAACAGTGAATAACATCACTGTCTAAGATCTTTCATCCTAAATAGAAGAAAAAGGAGGAATTGCCATTTGGTCCATAAATATACCTTTGGTGTGAACACTTCCAGCCAAGAGTAAGGAGATGTGATCACAAGAATTCCACCCGGAGTCAATAGACCCGGGAGTCTGTGGAAGAATGCAATGGGATCAGGAAGACGGCAGATTATATCAGTCAGTCAATCAATCAGTCAGTCAATCAATCAGTCAATCAGTCAATCAATCAGTACTTACATTTATATAGCGCCTTTCATGTCGAGAGGACGTCCCAAAGTGCTGTACAGTTAGGTAGTGGCAAGAGCAGGGGGGGAGGGGTCAGGGCAGGAGGAAGAAGAGTTGGAAAATTGACTGTATATTTGTGGGCGAAACGCGGCAGCCAAATTGTGCACCGCAGTGTCCCACAACCAGTTGCAGAAATGGGGCCAGGGGGGGAAAGGAGGGCAAGGGGGGAGAGGGAGGGAAAGGTGGTGTAGAGCAAGGTCAGGCAGGAAGAGGTGGGAGAAAGGGGGCAAAGGAGAAAGGGAGGAAAAGGTAGGTGAGGGGCAAAATTAGGGAGAAAACAATTTAGCACCATATATATATATATATATATGGTGCTAAATTGGATGTAGCGCTTTCAGAAAAACCAAGGCAGCAAGAGCAGGGGATACAGGTTCAGAGTTATGAAAAGTAATCAAAGACGTTGAAGAGTTAGTATTTTATTACACAGAAGATAATAAGCAGCTGAAAAGGACTGCATGAACAGATGGTAGAGGGCAGGGCACCAAACTCATTTATGAAACCATTGTATGCTATAATAGGATCAAGTGGGTGTTCTTGAATTATATCAAATAAGCTGAAGGACATTTTATTAATATGTTGATATAGAGAAGAATCCCACGTATTTGTTTAACTTTATAACATTAAAAATGTGCTGACAAACCCTCAGCTGTGATAGACAGCATCTTACAAATTATAAGAGTCCATGATATGCAAACTTCACTCACTAATTATTTTTCAAAAGGCTTTTTTTTCTCATTTTCTCCTTTCCTGAGGGCACTAACTCCTGCTGAACTGAGTTTCCATTGCTGTGAATTGACATCCAGGAGTTCACAGGAGTTTGACTATTTTTCAACTGTGAGCATCCATACAGTGTGACTGTGAGGTGGTGAATCACACTTTTGCTTCCCAAAATCCTGTTCTCACCCGACATCTAATTTTAAGTGCATTTTCCAACAGAATTCACACAATAATGATCAAGAAGGGGAAACTGGCTGAAATTTACTCTCCCTAACCCAAGATATCAAACTTGATTGCAGCACTTGTACATTGGTATTACCATGGCAGTTATTGCAACTTCACCCAAATTCACTAAACAAGGTGTGTACAGCTCAGTTTTACACTACTGAGTGAGCATCTTTCACAGTGGGACTGTCAAGAGAGGCTCTCAACTCATTTTAAGACTGAAGGATTATTTTGAAGCCAGTACAATATTTAGAAAGTTTTTGTGTTAGCTGAACCTTGAACTGCTTCACGCATTCTTCCGCACACCGCAGCAGGAAATTTGGGGTTTCTGGTGAGCCGAGGTCATGCAAGTATACTTCCTGCGATGTGCTAAAGTGGAACAGGAGATAATTGCTCAACAGCTTTTGAGATTCATATGGATTGTCCTCCTGGTTCTTCAGTCTGCTTAATGCTGTGAAACGTCTCCACAGATAGTACAAGGCATAGCCGCCTGCAAATAGCATTCTCCCAGAGCACATTCAATACGGTCATTGCTAGCCCTTTTGCTGTTCAACTAACAGAGCTGGAGATACACCAGAGGAAATCAGCAGCAAGTAAACTCCTTATAATGAAGACAACAACAGGAGTTCCTTGTACAAACTTTCCACGTGTCTCCTAGAAATTCTACACGTAGTTACTGCAGGGCAAAGCTTTATACAGGCTTTATCCCTGGTCTTGGTAACCATTACTCACATAAGTTAAATAAACACTGTGTATCGGGGAGATGGCACTGGCGTCACAGGAATCCTGAAAGTTTTGTTCATTCGTGGCTATTTTTCCCCCTGTGTTTGTGCGGGGTGGGGCAGAGAGCTAGGCATCCCAAGTAACAGCCATCTTTTTGCCCGATGTGATTGATATTGAAGAGCCACTGAATATGTTAGAGTATTCCGCTTTCACATGGTTGCGTGCTCAGAATCATTTTATCACAAAGTTAGAGGTTAAATAATAGAAGGTTAATTCCGTAGGTTGGTCACTCAGCTTCACAAAGTTCACGCTCAAATGTATAGCTAGATGCAATGTGGGAGGTTAGGATCAGTAGAGTTCGGAATTGGGTTAATTCCGATTGGCTATGAAACTGTGTCAATTTTAGAAGTGAATTCGAGAGACACTTGAAGTAAAATAAATAAAAAGGCGTATGGAGAAAGAGATGGGAAATGAGTTCAGAGCAGTAGGGTCCTAGCGACAAAGGGAAATTACTCTGATTTGTATAATCTGGTTACCTGGCCAATGAGGTCAAATAGGCTGAAATGCCTAAATGGCTTTTTCATCCATCCACACGTGTGCACTGATGAGCACTCCTCTTTAGATAGATTGGGTTGCCCGTCTTCTACAATACTTTTCCTACTCTTTGCCTCCCGCATTTTCTGTCCCCGAAAATAAAAGGTGAGAGATGGTGACGATCTGCTCAGAGCTTTGGGACGTCCTCCCGATGTGAAAGGCGCTATATAAGTGCAATTTTGTGGTTGTTGTTGCCCAGTACTGTGACTTTCCTCCTTTGTCTCGCACAGTAATGACACATCATCCCCTGGCAGCCAGACTCTGGCTTTGAATTATTGATCAACTGATTGTGTTTCCTTTCATCTGTCATCACTACAGCAACTGACACTGTGACATGCAGCTAATAACAGAAGCCGGGTTACAGGACTATCAGTTTCCCTGTGTGTGTATGCGCGTATGAGAGAGAACGGCAAGCAATCTTTGTCTGATATCTCTTCCAATGTTTCTCTGAAATGTGGCTCTGGATTCCTCCCCACTGCCCAGATTCTTGTCTTTTCCTTCTGAAGTATTTAAACCTATCCCCTCCTGCTTTTCACCACTTCTCCCGTCCATCTCATGAGAAGATATTGATTGCCGGGAGTGAATTATAGGAACAAGGTATTGAAAGTGGAATTTCTGCAGCTTACAATCATACTCAGAGCCTCTCAGGACCTCTCAAAGTCTGCACTGAGTCAAGCTTGTCTGTACAGTGATAGTCTGGTGTCGAGTGTGTGCAATCACAATATCAAAGTACAGTAAAAGCCCGTTTATCCGGCATGCTGGGGGTGGGTGGGGGGGTCGACTGATTGACTGTGCCAGATAATCGGGCAGCAAGTTGCCGAAAACACAACACAAAAAATTAACTTATTTTAAAAGATACTATATTAATAATATACTAAATAGTAACAGAATATTGTATAGCTACTTACCAATAAATATTTCAGCACATTCGATAAAAAAATCGGTAAAAAGCATTTTTTACCGATTGTTAAAAACACCAAATTCGTAAGTTTAATAAGTGCGCATGCTCAAGCATTGCGCGCATGTGCAAATTGAGCATACTCGCGATTGCTGGAATGAGGAATTGCCCTGGGAGGGGGTCGAGCAATCCGGTTGATCAAGTCACGGATAAACGGGCTTTTACTGTATTTTGAAAAGATGTATGTTACAGTACAGACAATAAAGCTTTTAGCCTAAACGCAGCAAATTATTTTATAAAAGACCAAATACAAAGCAAACAATTCAAAGCAAAACTGGAAACCGGATTGACCACAATGTAAGCACAAAACTGGAAAGTGTATTAAAGATACAGAGCCCCAAATTCACAACTCTGAGGCTGGCGTTTACCAGAGTTGGAAATACGATTGTACTGGACAACACCTGAACTAGATATTCAAAAAATAAACTTGGGCCATGATCTATGTACAACATGGAATGTACAACATGGAGTGTTCAAAAGCTCAGCCACTGAGCACTGTGCTGGTGTGTTGGCCAAAAATATGCCCCTTCCACCCAGATAAAATTGGTCATTCACTTCATGGCTGTTTACAAGGCAAATTGGCTGCCACATTCATCTAACATTTATAGTATATCCTGCACAATGATTTGAGATGTTTTCAGACATGAAAGGAGATACATCAAACACAAAGATGTAATTATTATGTAATTATTCTACATTTTTAAAAATGCATAGGTGTCCAATTCACTTAAATTCTCACCTTCCACATCCCAAATATTTAGGTTGTTGTGATTTTAACTTTGAAAGACTTCAATCTATTTTTTCCCTGCCCCATGTCAATAATAATAATAATAATCCTTGCATTTGATATAGTGCTTTTCACATCTTATCAACATCTCAAAGCGCTTCACAGAATATACTGTAAAGTGAATTGACTGTATATTTGTGAGTAGCCAGAACACCAGCGTCCCACAAAAGCCATGGATTGAAATTACCAATTTTATTGTTGTGGAGGAGGGGAACTCATGGCAGCCAGTCCTTACTCAGAGATGAAGGAAGAATGAATCATAATCTCTTTCCATAACACTGATATCGCTGCCTGAGACTGCCGAAAACCTAGTCCATGCATTCGTACCCGCACCAAGCTCTGCGACCATATCACTCCCACCCTCACTTGGCTCCATTGGCTCCCCATCCCCCAGAGGATCGAATTCAAGATCCTCGCCCTCACCTTCAAGGCCATTCATGGGGCCCTACCTCTTTGACCTGCTGGCCCCCTATGAACTTCCCCACACCCTCCTTTCAGTGGGTTCCTGCCTGCTCCATGTCCCCCGCCCAACCTCCCCTGCCCATCGGTGGATGAGTTTTCAGTGTGGGGGCACCCTCCTCCACACCCTCCAGTCGAAGACCCTCCTCTTCGACTGTGCCTTCTGCTGCCCTCCCAACTCTCTCCCTCTCCTCCTATCTCTCCCATCCCTCCCCCCTACCTGTTCCTCTCCCTTGCTTGGGTCCCGACCTGACTGTTCAGCATCCTGGGATGTCCTCCCGATGTGAAAGGCGCTCTTTAAATGTAATTTTGTTGTTGTTGTTGTATTTCATTAAAATGTGAAAGGACTACTTTCCAGTTGTCGATCTACTTTACAGGGATAGGGGAGCTCTGTGTTATAGGAATCCTCTGTTTCTCAGCTGGTATCTGGAGAAGGGAGAAGCAGTTTGATAATACAGAGGCTATACCTTGTTATGCTGTAAAATAAAGAGTGCGTTTCTTTTGTGACTTTACCCTGACCTTTCCCAGCATCCTCTCCGATGTGTACCTGCCTTTGTCCTTGACCAAAGGGCATCCATTTCATGTCTTGCTGTTGCATCCAATGTGCCTTTTCGCTTGGTATCTTAGCAACTGCATTACTAAGCAGAGGGACCAATCATTAATTCATAGGCTGATTGGTGGAAGTGACTGTGTGATCACAGCACAAACAGATTAAATTCCAGGCAATCAATTTTGTTATAAGAAACCGGAAAGAAGTCTTCCCTCCTTCAGCCTTCCAAAGTTAGTCGTGTGCATGTTTACCATGACATTCGACAGAAGAATTTTACTCGGTTCCAAGTTGATAACTTGCCTGTTGAAACAGAGGTGCACTGCCTTCATTGCCTTCCTTGTTTCATCCCAGGATGGCAATGTGTTGTGCTATATGACAGTTGAGGATATTTCTCCTCTCAGGGGACAGAAGCTGGCTTCATAGTCAGTCACCTTCAGCTGCTGGCACTGTGATGACACTTGGCTCAGCACATTTCATTCTCATCTTTTGAGCTCCTGATGCAACTTTGGGTATTTGCCATTGAGAGGCCAGTGCAGCCTTACAGAAAGAAGGGAGAAAGTCTACAGAACTAGTCACTCCATTGCAGCCATTGGTCTCATAGTTTCAATGGAACATTCACACTTCTTGTTCTATGGATGCTGGGAGAAGCCAGCCTTTAAGTCCCATTTATTTGCTATCCCTCTTTGGATAGCAGAGGAGAGGTAACAGTAAATTTGTCAGCATTAACACATTTGTAAGTGATATCAATCATCACACACTGGTACACTCCCACCGAACAAGGCTGGTTATCTGTCAGTACTGATCTCTGCGTTGCAACTATGCAATAATTTATTTTGTGATCCATGGCCAGGCATTGCCACACTTGTCCTCTCAGCACAGTCAACCTTTAGTAATCAGGAGGAAAGCCCATGAGTCATATGTTCTCCTGCTCTGTGCCTCCCCTGACCCAAGAGTTGCAGTGGTCAACCATTGCTCCTTTACTACCAACCTGGGTAATAATTCAGTACAGATCAAGGAACCAACCAGGGACCTTCCTATTGCATGACTCAAGTCTACCTGGCAAATCTATCACATTTATTCTGTTTAATTGTATCAACTACTCAGTTACTATTGAAACTGAGAGAGTGGTTGATACCTGGTACCTTCTGGCCACTGAAACCTTCATTCATGCCTTCATTACATCCCGGCTCTACTATGCAAACGCCCTGCTTGTCGGCCTTCCCAAATCCTCCCTCCATAGGCTGCAGATAATTCAGAACTCTGTGGCCCATGTCCTCTACTGCTCCAAAGTTTGTGATCCCATCTCCCCCATTCTCACCCGATTCCCATCAATTCAAGATCTTGAATCAATTCATCTTGAATCAATTCAAGATCCTGGTCCTCACATTCAAAGTCTACCACACCCAACCTGTGCGACCTCATAAACCCCTACCAACCTGCCCGCCCCCTCAGCTCAGCAGGCTCTGGCCTGCACCATGTCCCCCAACCCACCCACCTCACCATTGGCCTTCAGTCGCTCGGTCCCTAACCTTTGGAATTCCATTCTACAACTCTAGGCTCCTTAAAGTCCTGCTTCAAGACCCTCCTCTTCATTGGTCATCCCAAATCCCCCACTTTCCTTCTACCCTCCACTTCCCTGACCCCAGCTTGGGTCTGAAACATTTGAAGGACCTTGGGACATCCGCCTTATGTGAAAGGTGCTATACAATTGTAATTTTGTTGTTGTTGTAACCTTCAGTTTTCTTTCACTCTGGGTACTAATTTTAACAAATAATACAGATGATTCCTCCAGTACAGAACCATGTAACAGTGTATATTGAAACTTTAGATCAATAGCTTGTTTGCAAAACGTTTCCTTTACAGAAAAATAATTGGCTTCTTTTAGAAGAAAGTGTTATATATTAGATATTTATATATAAAATAATTGATCCCCAGAGTCCCTTGCAGGTTGAAATCTAATTGAGGGGTTTGCATGGTTTAGATCTAGAATGATGGATTCCTGCGGCTGAATTGCTGCAATCTACTCGAAAGGCTGAGGTGGTTTACGTAAAATAAATATTAGATGCCTCATGTTGTGGTATGGGGGTGTAAGTCACTGTTGAGGATGATGTGCCTGCAGTTTTCTGTGTATAATATGAAGGTAGGTGGCTCTGATTCACATTCCTGAGACACGACTTGTAGAGTGGTGAGAAAATCACTTTATGCAGTGCAGGTTTGATTGTCATTAATCCATTCACCTTGTTGTGGGATCAGCTCCCACTACAAATGCTGGTTAATTTCCTGATCATCATTGAAGCTCCTGAATGATGCCTGTCGTGTCTCCTAAATTTAGTTATTTGACTAGAAGCTGACAAGACATTCACTGTTCCCACCCATCCCCTCCTCCCACTGATGAAAAACATTAAAGAATATGGGAAAGGAGCTGAAAAGTGATATTAAATGATGGGAAGACAGGAGGGTGGGTATTCTGGTAAGGATGACATCAAATGGTTCAAAGGGCCCATTTCATCTCATCCTTACCAGAATATCCACCTTCCTGTCTTCTTCAACCAAACCAATCTTGTGATAAACAAGAAAAGGATACTGGTGGCAGTAAGGCAGCCAATAACATATCCATGGATTTCAATCTTTTCTTATTCCTGTGTTTCCTTACAGCCATTGTTAACCCAAAGCAACCCAAGGAAGCGCTCAAGAGCTTCAACTTTGACTATTCGTACTGGTCGCACACCACGGTAAGCAAGCCCGTCTCCTCACCTGCAGCATGTATCAGAGAAATCTTATTTCTGCACTCCATCATTTTTTTGTTTTGTTGGAGGAATTACTGTTCAACGCTAATCCTCTTGGTTGATGGACAGGAAGAGAAAAAATGGAAGTGAATGGAAAGAGCTGAGCTTTAGTTATGGTTGTGTTGTATCTCTTTCAGCCTGCCGACATCAACTATGCCTCTCAGCAGCAGGTGTACCGGGACATCGGGGAGGAGATGCTTCAACATGCCTTTGAGGGCTACAACGTTTGCATTTTTGCCTACGGGCAGACTGGAGCTGGCAAATCCTACACTATGATGGGCAAGCAGGAGAAAGAGCAGCAAGGCATTATCCCCCAGGTGAGACTCGAGGAGATGTGGGGTGGGGGGAATCATTGCACTGTGATACAACAAACCTGATCAATCATCTCCCAACCTACACCATCACAGGTAGTTTGTGTATTAAATCTGTGGGTGGAGTTCCATGTGATATTTTCCTTTGGTTTGTATTCCTTCAATATTCCATCAAAATGAAGGAATAATAATAATCCTTGCATTTGATGCAAGCCTTATCACGTCTTCAAGATGTCTCAAAGCACTTCACAGAATATAGGGTAAAGTGAATATATGTACAGTAATAAAGTATATTTTGTGGTCAAATGTGGCAGCCAATACAAGACAAAGCAAAATCTAGAAATAAAGTTGGTAAATATAGAATCATAGAATCATAGAATTTTACGGCACAAAAGGAGGCCATTCGGCCCATCTAGTCTGTGCCGGCTCTTTGAAAAGAGCGATTCAATCCCACTGCCCTGCCCGCTCCCCATAGCCTAATAGACCCGTTCTCCCTAAATAAAGATCTAATTCCCTTTTAAAAGTTGTTATCGAATCAGCCTCCACCACCTTTTCAGGCAATGTATTCCAGATTCGAACAACTCGCTGAGTGAAAAAAATTCTCCTCAGCTCCCCTCTACTGCGCCTTGAAACTATTTTAAATCTGTGACCACGAGTCACAGATTCACCCACGAGTGGAAATAGTTTTTCTCTATTTGCCCTGTCGAAACCCCTCATGATCTTATAAACCTCTATTAGGTCTCCCCTCAATCTTCTCTGCTCCAGAGAGAATAACCCTAGCCTATCTAGCCTCTCCTCATAGCTGAAGTCCCTCAATCCTGGCACCATCCTAGTAAATCTTCGTTGTACCCTTTCCAATGCCTTCACATCCTTTCTGTAGTGTGGTGACCAGAATTGAACACAGTATTCCAGCTGAGGCCTCACCAAAGTCCTATAGAGGTTAGTCAGCACTTCCTGACTTTTGTACTCTATACCCCTATTTATAAAGCCTAGTATCCCATATGCCTTCTTAACAGCCTTGTCTACCTGTCCTGCCACCTTCAACGAGTCACTAACACAAATCCCCAGGTCTCTCTGTTCCTTTATACCATTTAAAATTGTACTATCTAGCCTATATTGCCTCCCTTCATTTCTTCTCCCAAAATGCATCACCTCACACTTCTCTGCATTAAACTTCATCTGCCATGTGTCTGCCCACTTTACCAATTTGTCTATATCCTCTTGCAGATGGCTACTATCCTCCTCACTGTTTACTATTCTCCCTAACTTAGTGTCATCTGCAAACTTGGAAACTGTACTCCGTACACCCAAGTCCAGATCATTGATGTAGATTACAAACAGCAATGGTCCCAAAACCGATCCCTGTGGCACACCACTGCTCACTTCCCTCCAATCTGAAAAATAGCCGCTCACTACAACTCTCTGCTTTCTGTCTCGCAGCCAGTTGTGGATCCACGCTGCCACTGTCCCTTTTACGCCATGGGCCTTTAATTTCCTAATAAGTCTCCCATGTGGCACTTTGTCAAATGCCTTTTGAAAGTCCATGTAAACTACATCAACTGCGCTACCATTATCCACCCATTCCGTTACCTCATCAAAAAATTATATCAGATTTGTAAGGCAAGATTTACCTTTAACAAATCCATGTTGACTGTCCTTTATTAGCCTATATCTTTCTAAGTGAAGATCTACCTTGTCCCTGATTATGGACTCTAGAAGTTTGCCGTTCGCTAGTTTATATGTCCGTTCGCTAGTTTATGTGGAGTTATGCTGTTTTAAGGTGTTTAGTTTGCCAGGTGATGTAATTTCTTCTACAGTGTAGTTACTCCTAATGCATGGATGGTTTGAGAAAAAGGCATTGACTCCTGCTCATGAGACATTCAACAACAACAAAGTTACACTTAGAGAGCGTCTTTCACGTTGGGAGGAAGTCCCAAGGCGCTGAACAGTCAGATCGGGACCTGAGTGGGTATGGGGTGGGGGTGGTCGGGGTAGGGAGAGGGAGAGTAGGAGAGGGGAGATAGTTGGTAGGGGAGCAGAAGGCACGGTCGAAGTGGAAGGTCTTGAGACCAGCCTTAAAGGAGGAAAGGGGGAAGCAAGGCGAAGTGATTGCAGGATGGAGTTCCGCAGTGTGGGAGCAGAGAGGCTGAAAGCTCAGCCACCGTTGGGCGGTTAGGGCGGTGGACGTGGAGCAGGCCTGAGCCTGTTGAACGGAGGAGACGGGCAGACTGATTAGGAGACAGCAGGTGAGAGATAGGTGGGGGCAAGGCCATGAATGACCTTGAAGGTGATCTTGAATTCGACCCTCTGGGGGATGGGGAGCCAGTGGAGATGGGCGAGGGTGGTAGTGATGTGGTCGCAGAGCCTAGTGTGGGAAAGTACATGAGCTGCTGAGTTCTGAATAATCCGCAGCTTGTGAAGGGAGGAGCTGGGAAGGCCGACGAGGAGAGAGTTCCTGTAGTCGAGCCTGGATGTGATGAATACGTGGATGAGTATTTCAGCAGCATGGGGGCTGAGGTAGTGGCGGAGTCTGGCAATGTTGTGGAGATGTGGAAAGCTGTACCGGTTATGGAGCAGATTTAGGTTAGGAAGGATAGTTCGGGGTCGAACAAGACGCCCAGATTCCCGACTGGCTTCGAGAGGTGGAGAGAGCAGCCTTGGATGCTGATGTTGCCAGCACCCTATATAATGGAAACAAAAATAAGAAGTGACACATAGACTCTCTTTGCCCCCTGATTAAACAATAAACCAACAATTAAAGCCAGGTCCATTGCAATTAGAGAGGTGGCAACAGGCAATTGAACAGCTTTACGTTGCATAGCGGTACCATAATTAATTTCTACTACAACAACAACAAAATTACACTTGTATAGTGCCTTTCACTTCAGGAAGCAATTTTGCAGATTAATGAATGATGAATGTCTACCATTCATTAATCTGCAAAATTGTAAATTCAGCCTATTAACTCACTGGATAGTGTAGAAATGTTCAACATGGAAAAGGAACTACCGTATATCTCCACGTATAAGGCGCACATTTTTTCAGGTCGGAAGATCTCGAAAGTTGGGGGTGCGCCCTATACGCAGGTACAAGCAATTCTGAGCCTCGGAAATACAGTAAACAGGGGGGGCGGCCGGCGCGCTGTCAGCCGGGGTTTGGTCAGTGTCCGGCGGGGGTTGGGGGGGAGCGGGTGACGGGGCTTCGGCCTCGGCCGCCCGGGCAGCGGCAGCAGCAGCGGACTTCAGTGCTGTGCTTACCTTCTGCCGAACCCAGTCTGCCTGCCTCCCTCCCTCCCTCCCTGCCTGCCTCTCTCCTTCTCTCTCTCCCAGGCTGCCGACCTGCCTCTCTCTCCCAGGCTGCCGGCCTGCCGCTCTCCCTCCCTCCCTCCCGGGCTGCCGACCTGCCTCTCTCCCTCTCTCTCTCCCAGGCTGCCGACCTGCCTCTCTCCCTCTCTCTCTCCCAGGCTGCCGACCTGCCTCTCTCCCTCTCTCTCTCCCAGGCTGCCGACCTGCCTCTCTCCCTCTCTCTCTCCCAGGCTGCCGACCTGCCTCTCTCCCTCTCTCTCTCCCGGGCTGCCGGCCTGCCTCTCTCCCTCTCTCTCTCCCTCTCTCCCTCCCGGGCTGCCGACCTGCCTCTCTCCCTCTCTCTCTCCCTCTCTCTCTCCCGGGCTGCCGACCTGCCTCTCTCCCTCTCTCCCTCCCGGGCTGCTGACCTGCCGCTCTCCCTCCCTTCCTCCCTCCCTCCCTCCCTCCCTCCCTCCCTCCCTCCCTGCCTGCGTGCCTGCCTGCCTGCCTCTCTCTCTCCCAGGCTGCTGCTCTCCCTCCCTCTCTCCCTCCCTGGGTGCCTGCCTCTCTCCCTCCCTACCTACCTGTCTCTCCTCCCTTCTGCCGGCAATATCATTGAAAATGCTTCCGTTTTTTTTCACCAAGAAAAGGTCAAAAACGGGGGGTGGGGGGTGCGCCTTATACGCGGAGATATACGGTATTTAAAATCAATGTTTTGGCAGCAAAGCAAGTTTTTTGTATTTGTCAATGACTTCAGCAAGGGTTTGTACAGCCTGGCATCACCCTCTGGTGTCTGCAGGTATGTAGTGCAGTGTTTGACTGAAAGGGGAAACACGGTCAGTCAGGCCCCTAACCTGCTCCCACCTGATGACCACACACAAGATTCACTAGATGTTTATGGCGGTGCTTTTATTTGCTGCTTAATATTTGAAATGGAACATTAAAGTTGTCTCATCTTTCCTTTCCCAGCTGTGTGAGGATCTCTTTGCCAGAATTAATGACCGCTCCAATGCCAATCTCTCCTTCTCTGTGGAGGTAAGTGTTACAGGGAACCTTTCATCAACTAGCATTTCAGTACTGAAGCAAGCAACTCATTCTTATTGTTATGAATTTCTGCCGAAACCCTGAGTATATCAACATCCCATGGCTCGGCAGGCCCAGAAACACAAAGCAGCAAACAGCAGTGAGTGAAGGGGAGACGGGTTACCTTACCACCACTGAATGTGTCGGTTCTCATATAACAGAACACTTGAGGCAGGCACTGATGGGCTGTGGAACTGTTTGATGCATTGATGCCTTCAGGAGATGAAGGGAGAAAAGCTGAGAGAGACAAAGATGGGAGTGAAATTTCAACTCACTGAAACTCCTTTCACTACATTCATTCATGGTGGTGACAATTATAAGGGCAAACTGCAATTTCTAAAATTGAAATACATCATGGCAAGATGAATTTCTAAGCCAAAGTCAGAGTTGGCTGCAGAGTGATATGATGGCACGTGCTGGAGTGGAAAACACCTGACAGATGATTGAAATATTTGCTAAGAAGCTGTTAATTTGATAATAATGGCTGTTGCATGGATGTTGCCAACCTCAGTGTTGCTTTGGCATTCACACTGTAGTTGCTTTTCAGGTGAGCTACATGGAAATTTACTGTGAGCGTGTGCGAGACTTACTGAACCCCAAGACCAAAGGAAATCTTCGGGTGCGTGAGCACCCCATCCTCGGACCTTATGTGGAAGATCTCTCTAAGCTTGCTGTCACCTCGTTCAATGATATCTCAGATCTTATGGATTCAGGAAACAAAGCCAGGTAAACATAGCTGGAAAGGACCCATGATGGGTTAAGCTCCCTGCGCAGGGCTAGAGTGGGAAGGCTAAGTGACCTATGTAAAGTGATGCCAAGTCAGATTTTATTTCTAAAATAATTGGGTGCAGAAGAGCCTCCAGTTTCTGCAGATTTTGCTGAAATCACTTTGCACACTGAAGAATGCTTAATCAATGGTTTTTATTTGTTAAACAAAAACATTTCTGAAATTTGGTATCCCCTTACAATGATGCTGGAAATAACACCAGCAAAGAAACCTTTTTGCCCTGGTTTGTCTCCCATTACACATCACTGCAGAGAAAACAACAATAACATTACATTTATAGAGCGCTTTTCACATCGGGGGGATGCCCCAAGGTGCTGAAGAATATTCCTAACGTTACCTACTGAAATCTATTGTGCTTGATTGGTGTATATTTAATGTCCTTAGAACTGTGGCTGCCACCAACATGAACGAAACAAGCAGCAGATCCCATGCTGTGTTCAACATTATTTTCACACAAAAAACAGACGACTCCAACGCAGACACATCGACTGAAAAGGTAAAGCAGTTGAGCAGAACAGTATATCAACAGTAGAGTACAAAAACTTTATCTCCAATAATAAAAGGGTAAGAAAATCCATGAAAGTTTATGAGGAATGATTTGCTTATCAATCTCTTGTCATTCTTACAGGTCAGTAAAATCAGTTTGGTTGATCTGGCTGGAAGTGAGCGAGCCGATTCTACAGGAGCCAAAGGAACGCGATTAAAGGTGAGGATCTCGACCTATTTGATTTGTCTATGTTCCTGTAGCCATTTGCCTCCATCAATCTGTTTGACTATCTGTATCCACCTACTTGTTTATTTTATAAAATTGTTCATTCACTTCATGGATGCTTGGTGGCCATTCCTGTGCACAAAATCGACTGCTGCATTCACTTAAAAATACACAGACATACTTTATTGTAAATACTATAAAACACTTTCCAACGTCTCGATGACATGATGAATTGCTAAATCAAATGCAAGGATTATCATATAATTCTGTGATTCAGTCTTCATGTAGGCTTGGATTGTTGGATGAATTGTTGGTTTGACCTCACTGTCTGGTTAGAAGGAAGATTTTCTCTCCCCTCTACAGATTTATTTGGAACGCACACTGAAGTTTTAGTGAGTTTAACATTGGATTGTTTGTTTTTCCTTCCTCCTTATAGGAGGGTGCAAATATCAATAAATCTCTGACTACCTTGGGCAAAGTGATTTCAGCCCTGGCAGATGTGGTGAGTGGAATTGCTTGCTTCAATTTGAGCGCTGCGTGGTATATTCGGGACTTAACTGCTGTTCGTTGTGTTTGAGACCCACTGAATAACACCCAGCAAATGTGAAATGCTGCTTCTGCAGCATTTCACATTTTGTAATAAACTGAATGGCACACTTCTGATTTAGTCTTTTGTATGTTAATGCTTATATGTGGATCAGGAAATGCTCACATTTGTCTTCAGTCAGGAATTTTTCATGAAAATAGCTGGGACTCTCATGTACTAATTACTGAAAACAGCTACCTTTCATTGCTTGTTTCTTTTAATGAAAAGTGCTATCTTTAACAATCAAAATATAATGGACCTCAGTATCTCTTTGATTGAGCCTCACACCTCCCAAGTCTGCTATGGCTTTAGCTTGTGAAATATACAGCAAGAACAGTTGCATATGGGCTTCGTTGGGGTGGGGGGGGTTCCCTATCCCTTGTCACAGTGATGACTGTTCACCGGGCTTCTTTATTATGCTGCAAATAGGGATGGGGCAAAGTCATCCTGGAGAACATGAGATGGCTTGAGCTATCCAGCAGTGTTATTGCTATTGCCATGTGTGTTCCATGCTGGGAGGCATACCTCTTCAAGACAGAAGAGGAATAAAACCATAGGAGAGACTAGTATGTAACAAATTGGTGTGGAGGACTATACTTATTGTAGTTGGGAGATGTGCCTGGATTGTTCAGTAAGTCTCTTCCCTATTCTGTCTCTTACAGGATTCTGGATCAAACAAGGTATGGACTGTTGATTTGTTACTTGTTGGCTAGCTGCCCCCTCTTGGTAGTTTACGCCCTCATTAACAGTCCTCCTCATTGGGTTACTCCCTCACTCTCACTCCATCAAGAGTTGCACTCTCACTCCCTCATAACTATCTCTTTCTGTGAGTTACATCCTTACTAGCTGCCCCTAACGTTAAGCTTCTCCTTGATTACTTGTTCCTATTGGTGGTTACTCTCTCGATTGCTCCCTGGTTAGCTGATCTCTTGGTGAGGTTACCGCTTTATCATTTGCTTTCAGCAGCTCCGTGTGTGAGAGTGAAGGGAAGGGGCACCGTATGGTGTTTTCAAAGATTCATGTGAGAGGCTTCATGATATGTTCCATCCAACAGCACTGAACATGGTTGTATGGTGTGTTTAATCTAATGTGATCCAAGAATGTCATGTATCAGTTAACATTTTAACCATCAAACATTTTGTTGAGCAGAACAAGAAAAAGAAGAAGTCGGATTTCATCCCTTACAGAGACTCTGTGCTAACATGGCTTCTCCGAGAAAACCTGGGTAAGAGGCGCTGGCGAGATTCTCTGTACCTTTGTTTTTGTTCAAACAATCTGGCTGGTTGCAGCAGATGAGAGTTTTCCTGTTGTGCTGGATGTCCATTCACCTTCGGAAACTGAGTTCACTGAGTGCATAAAGTGAGGTATGGGGCTGTGATCTGGTACATGTTGGACATTTGGTTCAGACTGTGACATCCCCCATATGACACTCTGCTAATCTTTACCCAATTGGTGGGAGAAGTTACTCTCTCTTGCTCTGAACAGCGAGGGAAGTTTTAGCTCAATGGCACTGCTGTGGTATCAATGCATGGAAGTACCGGGGAGATGGAAAGCCCAAATGCTCAATTTGGAGGCTCAAGGTGAAAACAGATAATGCAGCAACTCTAATCAGGGCCTCTTCCTTCTGTAGGAGGGAATTCCAGGACAGCCATGGTGGCAGCTCTCAGCCCAGCGGACATCAACTATGATGAAACACTCAGCACCCTCAGGTAATGAGCAGATGCAATATTGGAAGCTTTTTACCAGGTACTGGCTGGGTATGAATTGAGGGAGAGAGGGAGGGAGCGGGGGAGGGGATAATATGGGGGACTTGAGCGAGATAGGTGTTTGTTGCCTTAGACAATGAATCTTTCTGAGCCAGCCTGGTGTGTTCTTTTCTCACCTCAGATATGCTGATCGAGCTAAACAGATCCGGTGTAATGCAGTTATTAATGAGGATCCTAATAACAAGCTGATTCGTGAACTTAAGGACGAGGTGTCAAGACTTCGGGATCTGTTATGTGCACAGGGACTGGGAGACATCATCGACCGTAAGCAACAGCCCCTCTGCCCCTGCCCCCTGTTACTATTGTGAGCTGAAGTGTGAGCACATTTGAAGGCAACACATGTTACATATACCTCCCCCACGGCCAATCTTCTAAATTGAGATTAAAATCGCAATGAATTGCTCTCCCTCTCATTCGTGGCTGATTCACATGAAGAAGAAAATGTGAGGTTTGTAAAGCAAAACCCATTATTTTCATTAATACTCCGATTTCATATAATAAGATTCCAGTTATTGCAAGGAACGAGTACATGGCAAAGCTAAAATTAATCAAAACCACTTCAAAGCTTCAAAGGCGGTGTGAATAAAGGGCGTTTTGAGATTAAAGAAAAAAAGTGTCTCTGTAACCCTTCCTCTTTCCTATCCTCAGTGCTAAGCCTTTCTTTCCTTTAAATGTGTTACTGTAATTTTTTCTGTAAGATCTATTTCTTAAATGTGTGCAAGGGCCATTTCTCTGTAAAGGTAGTCCATGTAAATGTAGTCCATGTCTCTGAAACCTGTTCTTGACCTGAGCTTTCATGTGTTCTTCCCATTTCTTCTGGTCTCTCAGTGGCTCCAGTGATCGGTGGCTCAAGAATTCGTTCCAAATGTGTGTATTAGCTGCAGTAATACAGTAATGGCTTGTAACGCTTTCTGAGCACGTACGCCACTCAGAACACAGCATGAGACAAAGAGCTTCTTCCCACAGCTGGATGGCTGTTTATCATCTTCCAGGGTGAAAGCAAGCGTTACCAAATATCTAAAACTATGAAGGGTCCCTCTGTAGTACTGATTTATTGCTCAAGTTTCTCCAGAGAAAGTTTTAAACCCAGAGGCACGGAAGAGGCATATCTTGCTGGTAATGTGTGTCAACAATGCTGCTCTCTCGCTTGTGACACACATTTATCACGCCTTATCATGCCCCTATGACTTATGAGCCTTTCAGAGCTGTCCACCAAACAACACCAATCCAATGATCATGAACTCTGCTCTTCTTGAGTAAATTAGTCCTGACAGCACAAAATGACAGCTCCAGTTTATTATTGATTTCTGAAAATGTTGTCCCTATTTGAATGGGGTTCAGCTTACAGTGTTTTGCCTTGCCTAAGAATTTTGACTTGTCATTTGACTTGACTTTTGTATGTGTGTATCACAAGTGCACGATTGTGGCTTGTGGTACATTTAAACCACAAGTGAGTCTGACCACACGGGTCAGGGTACGTGGTCACAGTCCTTATCTTTTGCCACATTGAATGGCTTTGAAATTACTCTGAAATTATGATTTGTTGTTGTTACTTCACAACTCTCACAACACAATTCCAGAGACATAGGTAGGAATTCCACCTGGGTCAATATTTACTCTATTTATATAGCATTGTAAAGTGTCCAGAATTTGGAACTTAGTTGAATTCAGTCTTACCTTTGTTGTTTTTTGAAATTCTTAACTCAAAAACAGCTTAAAAATTAAGGCTATGTTTACAAATTTTAATGCTGGGCACTCAGAGATGCTACATAAATACTGTAGAATCAATCCAGAGGAATTTCTTTGTGTGTTAATAGTTTTGATTTAATCTTTGTGATCTTAAAGTTCCTTCTTCGCGTTGTTGACTCCAGATTGCTCCGGAGTCCTGCTGGGCTCCTCGAGTCCCCTTTTCTCATGCTGTGACTGACAGGTATTTGCACAGATGCACTGCGGCATTTCTCATTATCAAATGCTCTTGATAAGAGATGGTTCCCCTCCTTTAGCAGCTGTGTCAGGGCTATTATAGCTGCTTCTAGCAATTTCATGTTTTCCATTCTGACACTGTTCATTGACTGTTGGTTCTGTGTGTATGTAGGGCTGATGCAAACTGGACTACAAATGGAACACAATGTTTGCTTATTTACAGCCCTTTCTAACCTTCAGCTAGAAAGACAATATGTTGGGGGAATCTATGTTGTTTTTTTTCTTTCTGGATCTCTCCTCTCAAGCGTGTGGGAAATTCAGTTTCCAAGTTTTTACTAATCATGCTCAGAAACTGACTGACTCACTTCCTATAGAACTGGGCATGATGCATGTCACACAGCTTGGCATAGCTGAGCACATTGAAACACTTCACACCTTCCACTGATTAGATGTGCGGATGAATAAATGGTACTTTGAGCAACTATAAACATACCTTTTCTCCTATTGTTTTAATTCAACATGGCAACAAATTTTTATCAATCCACCCAGTTGTCTGGCACAGATATAGATCTTCTTGTATGTGCATAGGAGAGGGCGGAGAACGAGCATAGGTACTGAACCTTCTAATTATTCTTATTAAAAATAACAATTGATATGCACAAGTGTGTGTATTTTGTTGACAAACAATGACTTGGTTCATTTTACCGAGCTCATTGATCATTGGTGCATCAAGTTTAAATAATAGAACCGTCACGGAGAACCTTTAACATACACTACCCTGCTGTATAATCAGCAGGTTAACAAGCACGTTCTCACTAGCCCCTCACTTAAGGGGTTACAGGAAAAGCTGTTGCACACCTCTTGCTGCTGCTTTGCTTCTGCTGTGCTTTCCCATCTTGCTGTTTTTATGTATGTATCAGTATCTCTGTTTGTCTAATGTTCTCAAGGCCATGTTACAAAATGAGCAGCAGTGATTGCTATAGTAAAACATGTATTTACTGTTGTTGGACCTTGCTTTGTAGTAGCTTCGTGACATTGTTAGGGTTGAGGGAGGTTGAATAGGGTGCCTCACACTACATACTACATGTGGTCCTGATCATTGGCATGCAAAGCTTGCTGAGACAAATGGAATCTGTTGAATTTCTCTGAGCAGATGATGCGAGCTAGAAGCTGCAAGGGGGAAGGAAAATGATAGGAGAATCATGTGCGGAGTAAGCCATCATATGCCACTGTGTGTTCTCATACTGAGTTGATCTGAGACACACAAACTCTGTCTACATGTATGTTGCTGAGGTTCCACTCACTGGGTAAACCAATGCATTCTGCAGCATTGTTGTTTAGTAAACAGTTCTGATGTATCATGTGTGGCTCAGTTCAAACTACAATTAACTTGGCATTCTCACTGAGGAAGCTACAGGTTGGCTGGTGTGAGAACTCGATAGAGTGGTCTACAGTGGTTGAACCTAAGACAAGTTGATAGGGAAGAATACTTAGAGATTTAAACTGCATCTGACCTGGGAGTGATTAATCCTTTTGAAATGCGAAAGTGTTTGATTCTCTATAACATTTCTCACCTCGAAGAACAAAAAATACAAAACAAAAGTGTTGACTTGCTTGTTCTCAATTTTAGTAATAATAATCCTTGCATTTGATATAGCGGTTTTCACGTCTTCCAGATGTCTCGAAGCGCTTCACAGAATAAACTGTAAAGTGAATTGACTGTATATTTGTGGATGAAACACGGCAGCCAATTGTGCACAGCAGTGTCCCACAGTCGTGGATTGAAATGACCAATGAAAGAGTGAAAGAGACACACATAGATAGAGAGAGAGAGACCCACCATTCCAGTACCCAAAGTTTGTTCCTCCCTCAAACATGTACCTGCAAATTAGAGACAACATTTCTCAGGGTCACTCACTCTCTTGACCTGAGTGGGGAGCGAGTACCAATTTTGCATGAATGGTGCCATATACAGTGAAGTTAGAATTTGAAATGGTTGGCTCTTCTGTTCGCCATTTACAGCCGAAAGTAAACCCTGATTTCTGTCTCGTGTGGAGTGGGGAGAGGGCACCGTGTTTGGTTCAAACCATCTAAATATAAAACAAATCCAGAATAGTTATTTAAAAATTCACAACTTTGGCATCTGATGGAATTCCAGTAACTATACAGTTAATGTGGAGTCCTGTAGCTCAGTGGTTAAAGCACTCGCCTTACAAGCGTGAGACCTATGTTCGAATCCAGGCAGGTCAGGATGAAATCTTGGGCAAGTTTCCTTACTCTACATGCCTGATAATAATCCTTCAAAAAAAAACAATAATGAAATTGGTCATTTCAATCCACAACTGTTTGTGGGATACTGCTATGTGACACAGTGACTATCCAGTATCTTGGGACATTCTCCTGACTTGTGTAGCGTCTCCTGACGCTTCACAAGTGTAATTTTATTGTTGCTGTTATGTGCAATTGGCTGCCGCATTTCGCCCACAAGTATACAGTCAATTCACTTTACAGTATATTCTGTGAAGTGCTTAGAGATGTTTAGAAGATGTGAAAAGCATTATATTAAATGCAAGGATTATTATTAATATTATTATTATTAATTCACTTTATAGTACATTCTGTAAAGTGCTTTGAATTGCCTTAAAGCACTGACAAATTGCTATATCAAATGGAAGTATTATTATTATTATATCCAGTAAATAAAGAGCCGCAACAGTGGACAATGCCGGCAGGAAAGGAATTTGAATACTTACCTCATAGGGACGTCCTCCCAATGTGAAAGGCGCTATACAAATGTAATTTTGTTGTTGTTGTTCTTGTTGTAAACAACTCAAAGGAGAAACTAGCATAATTTACCATTCACTGCTGGTGAACCGATTGGTCCCGACCTGATGAAAAATCATGCTTTTTGCTCTTTGTAGTATAGCCATGTTCAGAGTTGGCAAATCCACCAACAGTAAACATGTCTAAAAATAATCCCTCCAGATTGTGACATTTCTGTGCACACTCACAAATTGCTGAACTCATTTAATACATGTTCATTTATGCAACGTTTTTCTGTATGTATACTTCGTCTCTAACGTATCTCTCATCCTGTTTTAATTTTTTCCCCCCCAAAACTTGCATCTCTCTTGTTTCCTTTCTTTCCCTCTCTCCTTCCTTCCTCCCCTCTGTAGATGTGAACGATTTAGAGAATAATAATCGTAACTGCAGAGTATCCTCTATCAATGAACGAGCTGACCATTTCTCCACAGTGTCCAATGTGGTGGCTGGAGTGAGCCCCTCACCATCCCTCTCCGCGCTGTCCAGTCGTGCAGGGTCCGTGTCCAGTCTGCACGATCGCCTCATGATCGCCCCAGGTAGTGAGGAAGCCATCGAACGTCTCAAGGTGAGCGAGCCAATTTCAACCATAATAATAATCCTCGCATTTGATATACAACAACAACCTGGATTTATATAGCGCCCCCCACGTCGAACAGCATCTCAGAGCGCTTCCCAATAACGGATCCCGGGGCTGAGCCAGGGGGAGGGGGAAGAAGGTGACCAAAGCGCGTTCGAAAAGAAATGTCTTTAGCCGAGACCTGAAAATAGGAAAGGAGGGGGATTGGTGAAGGGAATGAGGCAGTTCCAGAGCCTTGGGGCATAGTGACTGATGGCACGGCCGCCAATGTTGGAGCGGAGGATTCGGGGGACAAGGAGGAGGCCAGATTTGGTGGAGCGAAGGCAATGGGTACTGTTGTGAGGAGAGAGGAGGTCAGAGAGGTAGAGGTGTAGAGGAGTGGAGGGATTTCAATATACAACAACAAAATAGCACTGATATAATGCCTTTCACGTCAGGAGGACGTCCCAAAGTGCTGAACAGGCTGGTTGGGACCCGAGCAGGTGGGGTGGGGGGTGTGGGAGAGTCGAAGTAGGGGAACGGGGAAGGAGAGTGGGAGAGGGAGAAGAGTTAGTGGGGCAGTCGAAGGCGCGGTCGAAGAGGAAGGTCTTGAGATTGGCCTTGAAGGAGGAAAGGAAGGAAGCGAGGCGGAGGGGCTGCGGGATGGAGTTCCACAGTGTGGGAGCAGAGAGACTGAAAGCCTGGCCGTCGATGGTTGGGCAGTTAGGGCGATGGACGCTGAGCAGGCCTGGGTCTGCTGAGCGGAGGGTGCGGGCACAGGCTGATAGGGAGACAATAGGTCAGAGAGATAGGCGGAGGCAAGGCCGTGAATGGCCTTGAAAGTGAGGACAAAGATCTTGAATTTGATCCTCTGGGTGACGGGGAGCCAGTGGAGACGGGCGAGGATGGGAATGATGTGGTCGCAAAGCCTGGTGTGGGAGAGTACACGAGCTGCAGAATTCTGAATGATCTGCAGCCTGTGAAGGCAGGAGATGGGGAGACCGACGAGGAGAGAGTTCCCGTAGTCGAGCCTGGAAGTGAGAAAGACGTGGATGAGGGTTTCGGTGGCATGTGGGGTGAGGTAGTAGCAGAATATAAGCATGAGGATCTTGAAATTGATCCTCTCTGGGATAGGGAGCTAGTGCAGTCTGGCAAGGATTGGGGTAATCAAAGAGCGGAGTTTTGCATGGGTGAGAATGTGGACGGCGGAGTTCTGTATGAGCTGCATTTTATGAATGGTACGGGAGAGGAGACCAGAGAGGAGGACATTTGAGTAGTCCAGCCGAGAGGTGACAAAGGCATGGACCAAGTTTTCGGCAACTTTTTTGGGTGAAATATTGGCGGAGACGGTCAATGCGTCGGAGATGGAAGAAGGCGGTACTGGTGAGGGACCGGATGTGGGGGAGGAAGGATAATTGCGGGTCGAACCCGACGCCTAGGTTGCATACGGGATCGGAGAGTTTTAGGGGCAGGTTGGGAAGGTGGAGGAGGTGGGAACCATGTGATTGAAGATGTTGATGAGAGCCAAAGAGTATGGCTTCCATCTTGTCAACATTGAGCTGAAGAAAATTTGCAGTCATCCAGCTCTGATGTCAGGCAGGCTGACAGAACATCAGGGGACTGGGGGTCGCAAAGTGAGGTGGAAAAATAGAGTTGGGTGTCATCCACGTACATGTGGAAGTGTGCCCTATGTCTGCGAATGACATCCCCAAGAGGGAGCTTATGGATGAGGAAGAAGAGGGGGCCAAGAATGGATTCTTGGGGTATCCCGCAGGTAACTGGGTGAAAGTGGGAGGAAAAGCCGTTTGTGGAGATGTACTGATGGCGGTTTGTGAGGTAGGACTCGATAGCGCTTATCACGTCGTTGAGACATTGCAAAGCGCTTCAAAGGATTTACTATAAAGCAAAGCAATTGTATATTTTGAGTACATTTTTAATGAATATCAATCAATTAGAAATATTAAAACAGTAACTAACTTGGGAATGTTTGATAGAGAAACAGTAAGGGAGATTTATTCTGCATCTAACATATCATGTGGCTGATCCAGGTAACAGTCTTCAGTCATGAAATGTAGTGTACTGTAATACATTATTCACTTCAACAATAAGCCATTGTACAAATGCTAACTCTTCCACCACTTTATACTTTCTCCACAGGAGACAGAGAAAATAATTGCTGAATTGAACGAAACATGGGAGGAGAAATTGCGTAGGACAGAAGCTATTAGGATGGAGAGGTAAAAAATGCAGCAATCACACTTCAATAATGCAAATGTGAAGAGAGGTCTTCATACATTGCTCATACAGGTTCATACAATGATTCTATGAATGCTATTCATGCTGCTCCATGCAAGTCACAAGTTAATTATAGAGGGAGCATTTCACTTTATTGTACCTGACCTGAGAGTGCTTGAAAACACATGTTTTCTTGCCAGGTGTAATGTGTGTGGGTCATTTCCAATCTATTGTACAAGTTACTCCTGAGATGTAATTTTCAATTGCCTTACAGAGAGGCTCTCCTCGCTGAGATGGGCGTTGCTATGCGTGAGGATGGCGGTACACTTGGGGTGTTCTCCCCCAAAAAGGTATGTTTTCTCTGCAACTCACACCTGATGAATCTGACCCAGGAATACTTGATAGAGTGGTATAGGATGTGTGGCCAAAGGCACGGGCAAAAAGGAAGGTCTTGCCTTGAAGAAGGCAAGGGAGAGAGAGGTGCGGAGAGGTTCTGGGATAGGGAGTTCCAGATGGTGGGAGCAAAAATGCTGAAGGTCTAACCATCACTGGCAGGGTGGGCAGAGCACGAGCAGGCCAATGCCTGATGAATGGAGGGAGTGGACAGCTTGATATGGTGTAAATAGATCCCAGAGGTAGGGAGGTGAAAAACTGTGGAGGCATTTAAATATGAGGACAAGGATTTTAAACTCGATCCTCTGGGGGATGGGAGCATTGGAGCCTGGCAAGGATGGGAGTGATCGGTTTGCGGAGCTTGGCACGGGAGAAGACAAAAGCTATAGAGTTCTGAATAATCTGCAGGTCGTGGAGGGAAGAGTTGGGAAGTGCGGTGAGCAGGGACTTCGGGTATTCAGAGTGATGAATGAGGGTCTTGGCAGTATGAGGCCAGAGGTGACAGCAGAGGTAGGAGAAAATAGAACAGGAGGACGTGGGGCTCAAACGATAGTTGAGGGTGGAAAAGGACACCAAAGCTCTGTACTGGCTCTGAGGTGTGGAGTGAATCCACAAATAATGCTGCTGTCACTGCCTGAGGTGAAGAGGCACTGACAGGAACGAAGTAGGAGGGCCTCTATTTTGTCAACCCTCAACTGGAGAAAATTAGATCTCAGCTAGGTCTTGATATCTGACAGAAGCCTGATGCCTTCTTCCAGAAGCAAGAGTTCTATCATCAGAGCCAGACAGATAAAATAAAAGAGGATGTTGTAGTTGTCAGAATTCAGAAATCCTGTTGTCAGCAAGGTAGTTCAAGTGTTGTTTAGTTGTATCTGATATCTGCTGTTCTCCCTTATTGTGATGCTGCTTTTGTTGTGTTTTTTTAAGATCCTAACCAAAATAATTTTTGTTGTTTCTACCTTCCTCATTCTACCTGATCACCTTCTTCACTGTCCCCCACCACGTCCCCACCCCTCTCCCCCGGCTCTGGACTACACCTTTTTTTACCATTAGCTCATGCCCAGAAGACCCACTGAACTCTTGCTTGAGTCGGTGGGAGTCTTTTCTCCCAAGGAGGTTTGTTTTGCTTGTGAATTATGTTGTGTTTCTCTGGATTGGTGTCAGTCGTATTTCTTGGTATTACTGCCATTTTCCAGAATCTCGTCTCCACCCTTTCTCTAACTAAGAACTCTGACTTGAGTCCCAATTTTCTTCTGGTAAATATGTTTTGCCTGTTTCCTTTCCTTCCCCCAACTCCCCTTTACTGGGTCATGTGTGCTGGTGAATTGTGATTGTAAAATGCATGAGCCATCATAATGAATTGTGGCAGGTTTTCAATCACTGGGGCATCATAGTTAAGCCAAGTCCTGGCCTCAGCCAATGTCCACACTCCACATCTCCAGTAATGGTCCTGGATCATTAGGAATCATGATCAGTGGAAATCATTGACTGAATTTTATCATTGGTACATGCAGCACTATGGCAAATTGTTGTGCCACCCATAGCTGAGGTCAACTAACTAAGTACATTCTGTGGTTTGGATTCAGAACTAACAGCTATTCATCAAATGGCCTTTGAAACAATTATAGACTTCTTCAACGTATGGTTTAATTAGATTTGTAAAACATTTGAAAGAGAAAACGTCATTTAGCCTTTTAACCTTTAGCAAACCCACTCCTTTTGAAGACCATGTCTAATCTGCCAAACTTTAACTCATCCCCAGCCAAATTCAACCCCTGAGAAATGTTGCTCAAATCCCTTTCAATCAAGGGTAAATCAGGCAAACCTCCTGAATAATTATTTAACCTACACATGACATCCTAAAGCTTACTTGGTGTATCTGACCAAGTATGATGTGAGTTTACCCAAAGGCAGGTTGATGACAATAATTCAATAAATTCCAAATCCAAGAGCCGAGTTAAAGGTGTAGGTTTTAAAAGTAATGTGTTATAACGTTGGTCTTGATATTTTGAGAAGGATTTATCCTTTGTACAGCCATGCTCAAAACAATTTGTCTGGACCTGCTTTTAGCTCATGTGCCAAAATGTAATCTTGTGATGTGGCTTATGAACAGCTTTACTGCTGGACCACAGCATGGATTCACTTCAGATGCCATTTACCCAATATCCAGTAGATTTTGTGTGACTTTTTGATGCATGCCTTGTTGGTGTTTGACTTGCTAAGATATTATGCTTTATTTAATTAACAGTGTTATTGATTTGAACAATATTGTAGCCCACACTGCTCCATGTTGTTTGGAGCCATTTACCTTTGGATGTCATAGTTTGGGAAGAGACACAAATTGTCAGCTAAAGGAAAAGGATTTGGTTCACCCTGTTTGTCAGTGGATCTGCCACAATCTCTCCAAAATATTTACATGAGAATGGATGTGATTTCTTTCCCAAGGTCTTTGACAATTCTTGCAATGCAGACAACAAAGTAGATGAGTGATATTCTGAACATAGCATCTTGAATTGTGTGTACTGGCTGTACTGATTGGTGCCTTTTCCCTTGTAGACTCCTCACCTAGTCAATTTGAATGAGGACCCACTGATGTCTGAATGCCTGTTATACTACATCAAGGATGGATTCACCAGGTAGACAGTCACATAGTTCTGAATGAACCTCATCTACTCCAGAATGAGCTTCTTTTCTTTCAGTGAATGGTAAAGCTAAACCTTATTTGGCCAGAGATCAAGTTATTTATTACTCAGGCATCATTAACTTTTGACAAGATCTACTAATTGCGCTAAGAAATTAGACAAAAACAAAATATACAATACTTTGATTTATGCAGTTGTTCATGCTTCTTTCCATGCGGATGTTTGACTACATTTACGTTATAGCCAGGTATTTGTTCCAATGATAAGTACACAAACCAGCTGCTATTCCAGCAAAGAGTCCGCTTAGTGTAACACTGTTGCATTAATAATGGTTATTGGCAGCTCCTGTAAAGCATCTGGATCCACACAGTGCAGGAGTTAAATCCTAACCCCCGAATAATTAAATTTTTTTGTAATGACATTAATAATAGGTATAATAACTCAGCTACAGCTCTGGGCTCCATCATGTTAATCTGTAATATCTTCATGTTTTTTTTTTACAAATATTCAATTGGTTTTGCTCAGGGTTGGACGTGAAGATGCAGAACGCCGACAGGACATTGTTTTGAGTGGACATTTTATCAAAGAAGAGCACTGCATCTTCCGCAGCAATGCCATATCCTGTTTAGAAGGTATGTAGGTACCTGCGAGAGTTAACTGTTTGCACCTTTCATCAATTAAATCTCTTCTCTGCCAACTAACATCAGCGTAATGCACACACCTCAACTAATATGGTTCCAGACTACACCAGATATTTTGTTAAGTGATTTATGTGTTTTATTTGAAAGAAGCTTTAGCTTTGAGTGAATGCCTAGCCTTTGAACACATTCATTGTGTTATACTTGTTGGATCCATTCATTCTGAATTAATTCTGCAAACGATTATTGGCAGTGGTATGGCAGTGGTGTCTGAAGAGCTACGTAGCCTTTACAACAACAACAACTTGAAGTTATATAATGTCCTCCATGCTGGACGGTATCCCAGGACGGCTTTCTAATAACGGATCCCGGGGCCGAGCCAGCAGGAGGGGAAAAAAGGTGACCGATAGCGCGGTCGAAAAGAAAGGTCTTTAGCCAAGACCTGAAAGTAGGAAGAGAGGGGGTGAGGCGAAGGGAGTGAGGAAGGGAGTTCCAGAGTCTGGGGAGTAGTGGCTGAAGGCATGGCCGCCGATGGTGGAGCGGAGGATTCAGGGGTCAGGGAGCAGGCCAGACCCAATGGAGTGAAGGCAATGGGTACTGTTGTGAGGAGAGAGGAAATCGGAGAGGTGGGTGGGTGGGGGTGGAGGGTGCAGAGGAGTGGAGGGATTTGAAAACAAGAGTGAGGATCTTGAAATCGATCCTCTCTGGGACAGGGAACCTGTGCAGTCTGGCAAGGACTGGGGTAATCAGGGAGCTGAGTTTGGCATGGGTAAGAATGTGGGCGGCAGAATTCCGGATGACCTGGATTTTATGAATGGTAGTGAAGTGGAGACTGGCGAGGAGAGCATTGGAATAGTCCAGCCAAGAGGTGGCAAAGGAATAGACCAGGGTTTTGGCGGCTTTTGGGGTGAGGTATTGGCAGAGATGGGCGATGCGTCGGAGATGGAAGAAAGTGGTGCTGGTGAGGGACCGGATGTGAGGCAGGAAGGATAATTGGGGGTCGAACCTGACGCCTAGGTTGCGTACAGGTTCAGAGAGTTTAACGGGTGGGTCAGGTAGGTGGAGGAGGAGTGAATCATGCAATTGAAGACGTTGACAAGAGCCAAAGCATATGGCTTCCATCTTGTCAACATTTAGCTGAAGGAAATTTGTGCTCGTCGAGCTCCTGATGTCTGACAGGCAGGCTGACAGAACATCAGGGGACTGGGAATCACAAAGTGAGGTGGAAAAATAGAGTTGGAAACATGTGGAAATGTATACATACGGAAATGTACCCCATTTCTGACATTCCCAAGAGGGAGCATATATATCATTTGACAAACTGACTACCACCTTTTCTGAGAAATACAGCACAGTGGAGAGTAAATCTGCAGCTGTACAATGAGCAGGAAGAACTATAAAATAGTGTAAAATGTTACTGAGGAACATTCCAGCTACAGTTAATGAACTTACATTGGCATTTTTGTTGCAGTGGTTGTTATCCTTGAACCATGTGAAGGAGCAGACACATACGTTAATGGAAAGAAGGTGTCTGAACAAACTATACTACGATCAGGTGAGTTCTCCACTTGGACTGAAGGTGTTCCAAACAAATTAGGGATCATAAACATCTCAAATGTATCCCATTCTGATCACTGACATAAGCAAAATATTCTGATGCTTTTTCCTTTTCACTTACATAACCTGATCAATGCCAAACCCAATTTATTTAACAGCACCCACTTGTACACTCTAAAACCATTATTATTTTATTGAATTCATGAAAATTTGCAAGCATCATCATCTGAACTTAATTTCATGTGGTATTTCACTCTTTAGTAGGACTTCAAGTTATGGAACTCACTACCTTCCTCAGTCTCCCCTTCCTCCTTCAATCTACATTAAATAAAAGCATGGCTTTATCTATCTACTTGATGATTTATGTCAGATTCTCTCTAACATTTTGAATCTTGGTTGTGTCCTGCACTATGGCCTTTGCCGTTCATCTAGGTTTCTCAATAAACCAAAAATTCACCCTCAACATTGAGGATGTTTGCTTGAAATATTGGCAAGAAAATGGCAATATTTTGCCATTTATTGGCAAATGGTTTCCCTGCCTGTCCACTGCAGTAAGGTTGTAAGGTTGCCTGCTTGAGCTCCAGAAGTTGAAACTATTCTAACCTTAAGTGTAAGAAACTTTCAAAGCATTGATATTCAATTTACGTAATAACAGTTGGGTTCCTTAGCTTCAAACATCAGACTTTCATAAGGAAGAATGTACAGTATTTTAATAATATTTTTACATTAATTTCTGCCACTTTAAAGTGTGTTCTTTCCTTTTCTGCACAGGAAATCGAATCATAATGGGGAAGAGTCATGTCTTTCGTTTCAACCATCCTGAACAGGCTCGTCAGGAGCGTGATAAGACCCCCTGCGCAGAGACTCCAGTAGAGCCAGTGGACTGGGCCTTTGCTCAGCGAGAATTGCTAGAGAAACAAGGCATTGATATGAAAGTTGAAATGGAACAGAGGTAAGTGGAGGAATAGCAGAGCAATGGTGATTCAGAAGTAGGGGGTAGTTCAAGCATTTTTGGTGGAATGTTGCAGTTTACAAAAAGATACATTGACGTTGCAAATCCGATGTGCGTTTTCATGATTTATCTCCACTCAATTCAATGGTTTAAGTTTACATTCGAGATACATTGTGAAACTTGTTCATCTCCATGTTGACTGATTGAAAAGAAAATGTTACACTGTTAAGAGCGGGAGATAGTTTTCTGAAGTTATAGGAACAGACTGACGGGGAGATTGATTCCGCATCTGACTGACATGCAACCTCATACAGCAGTATGGAAGAGGATTTACCCTGCATCTAACTTATGCAATACCTAAAGTGGGGTCGGGAAGGGTGTGGGGGCTGGTGAAGCATAAAATACACTGTATTTTATGCTTCACCTGACTGACAGTGCTTAATGCTGATAGTGAGCGTCAACAGTGGAACAGGAACAGTGTTGTAGCTCAATCTGGATAATGATGACCTTGGTATGCTTGGAAAACAAATTGTTTGAAACAAAGCAATTTAATTCTCCATTCTTTCCATGTATATCCACCAGGGATGTAGCCTTAAGCTATTTTCACAGTTTTCTGTGATGACACGTGACTCTGGTGATTGCACTATTATTGACTATGAATTATTTTTCAGGCTTCAGGAGTTAGAAACTCAATATCGGAAGGAAAAGGAAGAAGCTGATTTAATGTTGGAACAGCAAAGACTGGTACGTATTAATAGTCACCAACAAAGCTAAGAGGCTTGATCTTATAGAATTATAAGCTTCTCCCTGAAATCAACAGTAGCTTTGGCTGAGAAAACCTCCAGTGTATCATCATGATTTAAACTCTAGTTGATTTGAGCAGCAGAAAGTGACGCTTATTAACCTGATGTACAATTAACGTATGAAATTAGGAAATAATTAAAAACCATTAAAATAGGAGAAGAGGTTGTCATATTTTCTCTTGGGCTGCTGTGCTTTTAGATTTATAGAACTATTGAAACCAGATAGGTTGATTTATTTATGTGAACACTTATTGTGCTTTATCCTATGTTTTTCTCTGAGGACATTGCTGTACCATGGACTCCAGATTGTAATTTCAAGTGTTTAACTCCTGGTGTCGCTGCAATGCATGGATCTGACAAAAAAATAACTATTATGGCCCCAAAAAGCTTTGAATCTAAATACAGTTTCCATGTGTTGTAGAGTCCCAAAGAGCTTCACATTTGTTCTATGCAAACATAAATCCAATCGATCAAACAAACCCTTATCATTTATTTGTAGTGTATGGAATCCAATGAACTAAATCCACTTGTTCTCCACTTGCAAGGAACTTTTTTGATGAATTGTAATGCACAGAGTGGAAAAATAAGAATTCCAACCCTTGTGGTATTTGTTAAACTGGTTTACACAGATTAGGAACTTGGTGCCAATTCAGATATACTGTGTAATATAAACATATTCTTACTAAAATAAACGGGATATTTTTCCTTTGAATGGATGGATGTTCATGGTTTTTAAAAGATTTGTTCTTGTATTCTGCGTCTCCAGGATTATGAAAGCAGACTGGAAGCTCTGCAAAAGCAAATGGAGTCACGCTTTCATCCTGACAATGTAGATGAAGACGAGGAACCAGAAGAAGAAGGTGAGAGAAGCTCATCTCTTTGCGTTTCAGATTTATTTATTATAATTTGGTAAGCATTAGTACTAAAGGGTTTGGAGAATGAGTTGGAAGTGGGGTTAACAATATAAAGAGCTTTGATGATCTAATAAAATAGACTTATAATAATAATAATCCTTGCATCTGATATAGTGCTTTTCACATCTTATCAACGTCTCAAAGACTTGATTAGTTCCTCTGAAAGTCTCCTGCCTCCATTAGAGCATTACACTGCAATGTGCATGGATACAAAACTACAGCTCAAAACTGTTATGTGGGAAATGGAAATATCATAGTGGGGCAATAGGGGGAATTATTTAAGATTTGGATTGGGATGCATTGTCAGAGCAGAATGGAGGGAGCTTGTCATACTCCTTTAACTGAGAAGACTCCACATTGACAGTAGCTGCAAAAAATAGGCAACGTCAATCAAAAGAAAAGTTGTAATATTTGCCTTCAAAATGACAGATATCTGACTGGACCCACTTGGCTAACGCACTTATGTAACTCTCACTATCTTGTTCTACCCAGTACAATGGACGGAGAGGGAGTTTGAATTGGCACTGTGGGCATTCCGCAAATGGAAGTGGTACCAATTTACCTCACTGCGAGACCTGCTCTGGGGTAATGCCATCTTCCTGAAAGAAGCCAACGCAATCAGCGTGGAACTGAAGAAGAAGGTAATTGACAGCTGCTATAATGTAGAGCTTCATGCTTGGAGCCTGCGTTTCTTCAGATGACAGCAGACTGTCAACTCTCACAGTTACTTTGACGAGTAAAATCTCCCATTGCTCCCCATTACTTTTTGTTTGTAGTTGTGAATTGGGGTTTGCAAAATCTGTGATACAATGCGATGCAAATCCATATCTGAAAACACTGACAGTTCATTTGATAATTTTTACACTTCTATAGTATTCTTCACCTAGGTAGGATAAACATATTAAAGTGCAGACACTTATGAGAATAGGAAAGCAACGATAACAATGAACAATGCTCCATTTACTAAATGTAACAAAATGTAACAAATGTGCACTGAGCTTTCCACTCCTTTCACCAATTTCAGTAAGTTTGATGCTGTGCCCATGTTTTGAGTATATAGAATAGAAAACCCAACCGCCAATCTGGGTGGAAGTTGGTGTATCAGAGTACTACCATATTCATACTGACTCTAGATTTTTTTTTAAATATGTCTTAGTGTCATCTTCACTCTGTTTGTTTGACCCTTCTTCTGATTGGGAGAGTTTGGTTGCCTTTCAAACACAGTTAGGGTAATTGTCGGTGAGCTGGTATGAAGCATGCCAGATACTCATTATCAATGTTAACAGATCTATATTATTGATGAGTGCACACGGAACTGCTGCAAATTTCTGGATACACAGAATTTTAGTATTTTGTTATTGTTGATTGTAATAGAAGTATACAACAACAACATTACATTTATAGAATGCCTTGCAGGTTGGGAGGACATCCCAAAGCGCTGAACAGACAGGTCGGGACCCGAGCGTGGGGGGAAGGGTCGGGATAGCGGGAAGGGGAAGGAGAGTAGGAGAGGTGGAAGAGTTAGGAGGGGAGCAGAAGGCACGGTCAAAGAGGGAGGTCTTGAGACCGGCCTTGAAGGAGGAAAGAGAGGAAGTGAGGCGAAGGGATTCCTGGATGGAGATCAACAGTGTGGGAGCAGAGAGGCTGAAAGCCCGGCCACCGATGGTGGAGGGGTTAGGGCGGTGGACGGTTAGGGTGTTGGGTGGTATACAAGGGAAACTTTACTCAAGTGTTGCACACCAAATCCTTCAATAAACAAATAGTGTGATAAATAGATTGGGAATTAATTTTACCTGAAACTTGGATTTAAACTAGTATTGTATTTTTCTCCTTGAAAAACACAGGTGCAGTTCCAGTTTGTACTGCTGACAGACACATTGTACTCCCCTCTTCCTCCTGACCTCATGCCCCCCGACGCTGTGAAGGACAGGGAGAAACGACCATTCCCACGAACCATTGTGGCTGTAGAGGTGCAAGATCAGAAAAATGGAGCAACACATTATTGGACTCTGGAAAAGCTCAGGTATAAGAAAACAGGATGGCAGATAGCTAGCAGCTAGGCACCAGTTTTGCACCAATGTATTACAGGCAAGATAGGCCGACAGTGCATTATGTGACAACTTTATGATCTAAAACCTTCAAAGTACAAGTGGACCCCGCTTAACATCGCATCAGTTAATGTTCTTTCGTTATTACATTGCTGATGCATTGGGAACATATATTAATTTAACGTTGCAACGTTCGCTATTACGTCGTTCGCCAGCGGATGGAAAGGGAGCACGACGGCGCTAGGGCCTCGGAGTGAGCTAGGCCAGCAGTGAGAGAGAGAGCCAGGCCGACAACGAGTGAGATTGGTAGCGAGTGAGTAGCTGGGCAGGCAATCAGGGAGTGAGTGAGTGAGCTGGGCAGGCAGTCAGGGAGTGAGTGAGTGAGCCGGGTAGGCAGTCAGGGAGTGAGTGAGCTGGGCAGGCAATCAGGGAACAAGTATAATGGGTTTTTCTTTTAGAAGATTTTGCCGAAAAATGTTCAAAAGAACCTAACTCCGGTTTTTACATTAATTCTTATGGGAAAAATGTATTCGCTTAAAGTTGTTTCGCTTAAAATCGCACTTTGCAAGAACCAAACTACGACATTAAGCAGGATCTACCTGTACATCTCAAGATTTTGTTAACTTTGTTGAAACAGTTTTACTGATATTGGATACTTTTCAGTGAGTTATCATTATTGCTAAAGAGATTCATTTCCCTTCCTATCTTTTGTTATTAGGCAGTAGGGTCCGGCGATATATCGATATATCGGTTATATCCGATATAATTTTTATACCGATATGCCGATATCGGAATTTAAAATATATCGATATATCTAAAAATTTGATATAAAAAAAAGTTGGTATATCGTAAATATCAGTATATCGTTTCTAGCATTGGAAACTCCTGGGCCTAGAGCATGGAGTGCGCGCGCACATCCGAATGCGCGCACACCCCGAATGCGCGCGCACTGAATGACAAGACCCAGAATGCTCATCTCTACACAATGCACAGACAAAGATGCAAGCCGCCATATTGTATTCGTAGTCCTCGAATACAATGTTCAGGTATGCAAGGGGTGGGGGGGGGGAGGGAGAGACGGGAAGAGGAGAGGGAGGGAGAGACGGGTGGGGGGGGAGAGGGAGGGAGAGACGGGAGGAGGGGGAGAGAGAGAGGGAGAGATGGGAGGGGGGTAACTGGAGGGAGAGACGGGGGGGGGGGGTAGAGGGAGGGAGAGATGGGGGGGGGGGGGGTAGAGGGAGGGAGCGACCAGAGGGAGGGAGAGACGAATGGGGAGGAGAGGGAGGGAGAGACGGGGGTGGGTAGAGGGAGGGAGCGACGAGAGGGAGGGAGAGACGAATGGGAAGGAGAGGGAGGGAGACGGGGTGGGAGAGGGAGGGAGAGACGGGGGTGGGGAGATGGGCGGGGAGAGGGAGGGAGAGACGGGGGGGGAGAGGGAGGGAGAGACAGTGGGGAAGAGACAGGGGTGGGAGAGACGGTGGGGGGGATGTGATAATATACAGTATATTAAATAGACAGAGATGGGGGGGGATGTGAGAGAGGAGAGAGACACAGAGACACAGACAGAGAGAGAGAGAGAAAGAGAGAGAGAGATGGAGAGAGTGAGTGTGAGAGACACAGAGAGAGAGAGATATTTACCTCCTGAGGAGATAGGCCCTGAATGCACGCGCATCTCGGAACATGCGCGCAACTCCGAACACGCGCGCACATGCGCAGTATAAAAAACCTGAAAATATTGATATATCGGTATATATCGATATGAGCCCATTGATTTATCGAAATCAGAAAATGTCCATATCGACGGACCCTATTAGGGCAGCAATACATTTCTGTACATTAGTCCAGGAAACCTGGACTAATGTACAGAACCATACATTGAAGGTTGAAATCTACCTCCCATTTCTCAGTTGATCCACTGAACTGAATTAAGATACTATTGAGTGATATCAATTTTTTTTCACTTTGTCACCTATCCACTTAGTTCGGTTCCAACAACAATTGTAAGAAATACTCTAAACTGTATTGTATATGAACTGTGTAACATATGCCAGTATGGCTCATTTCATAGAATCATAGAATCATAGAATTTTACGGCACAAAAGGAGGCCATTCGGCCCATCTAGTCTGTGCCGGCTCTTTGAAAAGAGCGATTCAATCCCACTGCCCTGCCCGCTCCCCATAGCCTAATAGACCCGTTCTCCCTAAATAAAGATCTAATTCCCTTTTAAAAGTTGTTATCGAATCAGCCTCCACCACCTTTTCAGGCAATGCATTCCAGATTCGAACAACTCGCTGAGTGAAAAAATTTCTCCTCAGCTCCCCTCTACTGCACCTTGAAACTATTTTAAATCTGTGACCACGAGTCACAGATTCACCCACGAGTGGAAATAGTTTTTCTCTATTTGCCCTGTCGAAACCCCTCATGATATTATAAACCTCTATTAGGTCTCCCCTCAATCTTCTCTGCTCCAGAGAGAATAACCCTAGCCTATCTAGCCTCTCCTCATAGCTGAAGTCCCTCAATCCTGGCACCATCCTAGTAAATCTTCGTTGTACCCTTTCCAATGCCTTCACATCCTTTCTGTAGTGTGGTGACCAGAATTGAACACAGTATTCCAGCTGAGGCCTCACCAAAGTCTTATAGAGGTTAGTCAGCACTTCCTGACTTTTGTACTCTATACCCCTATTTATAAAGCCTAGTATCCCATATGCCTTCTTAACAGCCTTGTCTACCTGTCCTGCCACCTTCAACGAGTCACTAACACAAATCCCCAGGTCTCTCTGTTCCTTTACACCATTTAAAATTGTACTATCTAGCCTATATTGCCTCCCTTCATTTCTTCTCCCAAAATGCATCACCTCACACTTCTCTGCATTAAACTTCATCTGCCATGTGTCTGCCCACTTTACCAATCTGTCTATATCCTCTTGCAGATGGCTACTATCCTCCTCACTGTTTACTATTCTCCCTAACTTAGTGTCATCTGCAAACTTGGAAACTGTACTCCGTACACCCAAGTCCAGATCATTGATGTAGATTACAAACAGCAATGGTCCCAAAACTGATCCCTGTGGCACACCACTGCTCACTTCCCTCCAATCTGAAAAACAGCCGCTCACTACAACTCTCTGCTTTCTGTCTCGCAGCCAGTTGTGGATCCACGCTGCCACTGTCCCTTTTACGCCATGGGCCTTTAATTTCCTAATAAGTCTCTCATGTGGCACTTTGTCAAATGCCTTTTGAAAGTCCATGTAAACTACATCAACTGCGCTACCATTATCCACCCATTCCGTTACCTCATCAAAAAATTATATCAGATTTGTAAGGCAAGATTTGCCTTTAACAAATCCATGTTGACTGTCCTTTATTAGCCTATATCTTTCTAAGTGAAGATCTACCTTGTCCCTGATTATGGACTCTAGAAGTTTGCCCACTACCGACGTTAGACTGACTGGTCTGTAGTTACCAGGCTTGTCCTTCTGCCCCTTTTTATTTGGTAGCAATTTTGCCCCTCGATGTTAACAATCTCCTGAAAACGGAATGGAGTTTCTCCTGGTATCTTATTGAGCTATCCTCCAGATAAATTAATCATTTATTTCATGGCTGTTAGTGGGACATTGCTGTTTACAAATTAACTTCATTTACCTACAAAATACCTAGTCACCACAGAGTCACTACACTTTACAGCAATTACCTAGAAAGCATTCCTGACACTTTGATGTTATAGGCATATCAAATCCCAGTGGAACTCGTTCAATTGCTGCACTTGAGGCTGAGCTTAGTTCATTTGTGATCACCTTCTGTTTTCCGCTGCTTGGCTGTGACCTGCTGTGTGTTGAATCTTGACCACTTGCAGGCAGAGACTATACCTGATGCGAGAGATGTATGACCGAGCTGCTGAAGTCCCCTCCAGTGTTGTTGATGACTGTGACAATGTTATGACGGGCGGGGATCCCTTTTACGATCGCTTCCCGTGGTTCCGGTTAGTTGGAAGGTAAGATGGTAATAATGTCATTCTTTTTCAGAGTGATAAAGGTAGAATAAGAGGACATTGGTTGAAGTATCGTATAGGAATGAGCAGTTGAGGTGAATTGGGGACTTCTGTGCATCTAAATTGTGGAGAATGTAAAATATTTTGGATCACAGAAGTTTCCTGCTTCTTGCAAAAAAAAGCAACACAAATTGCTGAGATATATTATGTTACATTAATATCATTCAGTTTTTCAATATTTCAGTTGCCCGAGTATGAATTAATGCTGCTCATTCCTAGAACTGTCTTCATGAAAACAATAACGTGAAGGGGTCAGCGAGAGAGAGCACGAGTGAGTGATGGTTTTCCTTCTAGGTTGGGACCGAGCATTCCTTTTATTTTGATGGACAGCTTGTTTCCACTTGAACATATCTCAGGTGTTTAATACAGTCTAGCCTATACGAGTGGTCTTCTCTTTAGAATGGGTGTCGGCAGTCAGTCCCAGAGTTTCAGTCCAATTAATTGGGACAGATCTAAATACTCAATTTGCATTGTCTCTCAACAGCACTAACAACTTCTAAGCCCTTGTGTTTGGGCAACTGTGAACAATTAGTCAACACATTGTATGAGTTTGAACAATGCTTAACTACATTGAAACTCACTCAAACAATATCCTTTTTTGTACATTCTATTTAAAAGGTAATGAGAAGTATATTGCATGGAGGTAGCACAGTAAGGGATGAGCTGAATTATGCAGGAGCCGCAGCTAATTTATCAATGGTTCAAACATTCTGCGGGGCCAAATTGCTTGATTTTATTTTATATTGTCCATTTCTGACTCGCCAGAGCAAGCTAAAGAAATTTTATTGAGGTTCCATTGAGGAGCTGGAGGGAGTTCAGAAGGAAGGTGAAATGGCAGCAATCCCAGTGTCAGAGGATGTGGGAATGACCCAGATCACACCGCACTTCTGATCTTGACACCAAAATGCCCTTCTCTAATCCCCAACCTCAACCCCGCACCATCATTCTCTATATGCATACAGTGTGTGCTATAATTATAACCAGAGAGGAAGTTCTAAAAAGGTTGACGTCGCTCAAGGTGGATAAGTCACCTGGTCCGGATGGGATGCACCCTAGGTTACTAAGGGAGGCACGGGAGCAAATAGCAGGGACTCTGGCCACGATCTTTCAATCTTCCTTGGACACAGGGGTCGTGCCAGAGGACTGGAGGATAGCTAATGTTACTCCCTTGTATAAAAATGGGCAGAAGGACAAGCCTGGTAACTACAGACCAGTCAGTCTAACGTCGGTAGTGGGCAAACTTCTAGAGTCCATAATCAGGGACAAGGTAGATCTTCACTTAGAAAGATATAGGCTAATAAAGGACAGTCAACATGGATTTGTTAAAGGCAAATCTTGCCTTACAAATCTGATATAATTTTTTGATGAGGTAACGGAATGGGTGGATAATGGTAGCGCAGTTGATGTAGTTTACATGGACTTTCAAAAGGCATTTGACAAAGTGCCACATGAGAGACTTATTATGAAATTAAAGGCCCATGGCGTAAAAGGGACAGTGGCAGCGTGGATCTACAACTGGCTGCGAGACAGAAAGCAGAGAGTTGTAGTGAGCGGCTGTTTTTCAGACTGGAGGGAAGTGTGCAGTGGTGTGCCACAGGGATCAGTTTTGGGACCATTGCTGTTTGTAATCTACATCAATGATCTGGACTTGGGTGTACGGAGTACAGTTTCCAAGTTTGCAGATGACACTAAGTTAGGGAGAATAGTAAATAGTGAGGAGGATAGTAGCCATCTGCAAGAGGATATAGACAAATTGGTAAAGTGGGCAGACACATGGCAAATGAAGTTTAATGCAGAGAAGTGTGAGGTGATGCATTTTGGGAGAAGAAATGAAGGGAGGCAATATAGGCTAGATAGTACAATTTTAAATGGTGTAAAGGAACAGAGAGACCTGGGGATTTGTGTTAGTGACTCGTTGAAGGTGGCAGGACAGGTAGACAAGGCTGTTAAGAAGGCATATGGGATACTAGGCTTTATAAATAGGGGTATAGAGTACAAAAGTCAGGAAGTTCTGACTAACCTCTATAAGACTTTGGTGAGGCCTCAGCTGGAATACTGTGTTCAATTCTGGTCACCACACTACAGAAAGGATGTGAAGACTTTGGAAAGGTCACAAAGAAGATTTACTAGGATGGTGCCAGGATTGAGGGACTTCAGCTATGAGGAGAGGCTAGATAGGCTAGGGTTATTCTCTCTGGAGCAGAGAAGATTGAGGGGAGACCTAATAGAGGTTTATAATATCATGAGGGGTTTCGACAGGGCAAATAGAGAAAAACTATTTCCACTCGTGGGCGAATCTATGACTCGTGGTCACAGATTTAAAATAGTTTCAAGGCGAAGTAGAGGGGAGCTGAGGAGAATTTTTTTCACTCAGCGAGTTGTTCGAATCTGGAATGCATTGCCTGAAAAGGTGGTGGAGGCTGATTCGATAACAACTTTTAAAAGGGAATTAGATCTTTATTTAGGGAGAACAGGTCTATTAGGCTATGGGGAGCGGGCAGGGCAGTGGGATTGAATCGCTCTTTTCAAAGAGCCGGCACAGACTAGATGGGCCGAATGGCCTCCTTTTGTGCCGTAAAATTCTATGAATCTATGAATCTATGAATCTATGAATCTATTCTATACAATATATACACAACAACAAAATTACATTTGTATGGCACTTTGGGGTGTCCTATCCAATTTTCTATATACTGTTTTACTAAATTGGAGTATAATTAACAATCGAATATTTTCAGTATGTCTTTATAATGGGATTTGCCTTTATTATAAAGATGTTGTTTAGAGAATGACCATTGCAAACAAGCTGGACTGTATGGTAGACTATAAGTACTAAGCATGTTTGGGTTCTCCTCAGCATGGTAATAAAAACATTCCTTTCATTACTCAGCACTTTCCCAGATCTGAAGGATGGGTAAAGTGGCAAAATTATTAAAGTGGCTTCACCTTCTGCAATGTCTACTGAGGACACACATTCATGGAACATCGGCTGCTCTATTTGCCCGTTGACTATACCAAAAAATACAAATTGTAACAAACAAGATTGTAATAAAACATGGACTGGTCAGAGTTGATGAAGACCATCACCCCTTCCTTTCCATCATATCTGGGGAGGACCCTATTCCAGTGAAGAATTATAAGTTATGATTTCATAATACCAGCATTCAGAATTAACTCTTATTTCTAGGTTGTTATTTTATCTCTCAATGAAAGTGTCATATTGTGGTATCTCTTATAAAAGCTGTTTATTGTGATATGATTTGTATGAATGTTTCCTATCTACTGTAAACATTTTGGGCATTGTACACCGAATCAGTTTGAGACTTAAGAAAATGTTGGACTTTGTCATGTTGATTGCCTTGCACTGAAAGTGTTCACTTCACTGAAAACTTCATGCATCTGAACATTGTGATTTTAACACAGCCATAGACTCATAATGTGAATCATTGTGTCTGAGCAATATGAACTACGTGAGCTCCGAGAGATTGTAGTGCAACCTGTACAGGCTCACTGAATTGCAACCATCTCTCACTGTCACATTGCTGCATCACCCACAAATGACACAAAGCACTTGGTAGCATTTCCACAATCTCATCAAAGTAAGTCCAGTCACCAACCTGCCTCCTCCATGTTAAGAAAATAAATCATTCAGAAAGACATTACAATTAAAGATAAAAACTTGTGAGAGCATATCATCTTTTGGTGAGGTGCTATACTTGGGTCACCTTTTTGCAGATCTGTATTGTGAATTGAATGAAGGGATAGGCAGGCCTAATTGAAGGATGGATATGAAGGGAAATTGCATGTCGTCCCATAGAATTAAACATTAATCAAATATAGAGATGAAATAATATGACCAAGTGACCAAGATTATTGTTGAACAGTATTGTCTGCCATTCACACTGATTCCAATAAACAATCTCCTGGGAATATTTTAGTGGAGGCACACAGAGAGGGGAGAGAACACAGAATCACAGCTGTTGTGAAGAGTCTACACTATGCAGCTAACTCTTTCAGAATGTGAAGGTGTATGATGATTGTTCAGTGATGTGGAATCAGATGCGAGGCTTGCTCGTACGAAATGCTCTTGACATTACACCCTGGGTGGGGTGAGGAGGGGGATGAGACACACAGCTATGCCTCACATTCGGGTCAGTAAGATATGGATCAGAAGTGGTGTGTGAACAGACCTGACAACCCTGACATTTGAAGCGCAAAACCTTCTGATCATAGCTTACTGATTTCCTATAACTTTGGGAAAACTTTCTAAGCATCTCTGAGAGAGAGTTTCAGTCAGAGGGTTTCGTACGGGTTATTCGAATGAGGAGGTAAATTTTTTAACATGTCTCTGTCTTGTACTAACCCTAGTTCCCCTGTCTCTGGCTGTACTAGTACTCCCATTTTCAACACTTGCATGTCTGAGCGCATGGCTGATCTCACCCCCTCCCCCACCTTCTCGAACCCTGACTCCGACATCACTGAGCTCGCAGACGAGCAGCATGATGGTGAGGAGGTGGAGGAGGAGGAGGATGAGGAGGAGGAGCTGGACGATGAAATCTTTCTGGATGATCCCTTTTCTGACCTGGGGGGAGACGAAGGGTACTACATCCACCATGATGGCCAGGACCCGTTTTACGACCGCTCACCCTGGTTCAGTTTAGTGGGAAGGTTGGTGAGGTTTCCAGAGCATAAAGGGAAGGGACTAGCTCTTTCATACCCCAAATTGTAATGTTACATACTGGTGGAACAGCCAAGGCAGGAACTGTTAATTATTATCGCAAAACATGCTGTAAAGCACAGGCCAGACATGAAGGGCTGGTTGCAGGTTTACAGTGAGGCAGTCTGTGTTCAAGATCAGACCTGGGTCCAAGGTGTACAAAGAAGGAGTTTCTCTGCTTCTAAAAGAACTGAATAAAATAGGTAAAAGCTGGAAATAGAAGCTGATAATCTAAATATACTACAATTTGTATTTCTATAGTAGGCCTATCTTCCACGCTGAGAGGATGTCTCAAAGCAATCAAAGTATAGAAACAGAGGCATTGTTGTTTAAGTGTGTATTCCACTGTGTCTTTTCAGTTTACTGAGAAAGAATTGTCTTATAGAAGGTTTCTCAGGATGTCTGAGCGGCCAGCATTACAGTGACTCACGTTAATGCTCATTTTAAAAAAAATCTTAAAAATTGCATCTTCAAGAATGCATCTACCTTCATACTCCATATCACTAATAAATTTTTGCGGGTGGGAGAGGAGGCTACTCGACACCCAGCTGATCAAACAAAAATATTCTATTTCAGGAAAGGAATTGAAATCTTGAGCTATAAGAAAGTATCACCATTGGACAGTAAAGAGCCCTCTTCTCTGTTGACATCCTAATGCTTGCAGAATGTTTTGACTTTGTGCACTGCAAGGAGCAGATCGTGAGTGCAAGGGCAAAGCCTGAGCTCTTGCTCAGAACTCAACAGTAAATATATCAAACTAGACACTAAGTATAACTTAAGCGGTCTGCACCTTAGATATCTTCCCTGTTTAGAACAATGAAGTAAACATCATAACATACAGTAAATGATAATAACTTACAGTTCCGTGGGTGAGATACAGAGTTCTTCCTTCTGATGTGGATTGAGTGATGAATTGAGGCAATCGCTGCCATTTCACCTTTGGTTTTGAGTCCAATTTAGCAAGAATGTAGGGCTTCTCTTTCTGTAGGATACAACGTGAAACTTGCATTTAAAATGTTGTCCTATTTAAAATGTTAGGAGATGGGGTCAAATGTAGATTATTAATAAACCATGTTCTACCCAGTAGAATAAACAGAGCAGCATTTTTGGTAGGTCAGGGTATTAAGAGGTATGGGGAGAAAGTGGGAAATGGTAATTGAAAGGATTAGTTGAGGTACAGATCAGCGTTGGTCTAAATAAATGGTGAACAGGCTTGTAGGACTGAATGGCCTACTCTCGTTCCTATGTTTAACCTGTTTCTGGCTGCGCTGAAGAAAGCTGCTCACTGCACACTTTCAACAACACTTTTGAGCCTTGCAGTATGTATGGGAGTAAATATTTCAACCATTTTATGTGTGCTTATATATAGTTGTATGATATCTTGAGGTCTAATTTGGGCCCACTGCAGTAGTTGGATGCTTTAAGCAATTCATACTACTTTAATATCTGCTTGAAGTTTAAACTCAGATCTTTCTTCACAGCTTTGATGATTTACTTTCTCCTAATGAAAGAGCTTGTCCCTTGCCAGCTCATCTCAATAGGGCATGCCAGCGCATTTCATTAGGATATGTCAGGGCATCTCAGTGTCCAAATGCACTGTAACCTGTAGCGATTTAATGGAATTGGCCACCACTACTCAGCAGCTTTGAAGAAACAACAAAAAATAGAAATGCAGATGCACGCAAGTGCCACCTTTTTGAAACCATTTGTGCCACTATTGTATTGTGTGCTGTATGACCTTCTGTTAATTCTGTTGGTACTGCAGTGGAGCTGACTCTGCCGTTTTTAATGCTTAGCCGGTGGATTGATGTTCTTTATGTTCTTTATTTGTGTGTTGAAAGCTTTGTGTTCGGAGCATGCCATCTTTGCACCTCACCAATCTTATTGCCAGTTTCCACACCCATTGGACACCAGTCAATTCAGTCTGCTTCAAGTATGTCACTGTGCCTGGGATGTCTCTGTGATAGTCGTGTGATTCATGGTGTGCAATGTCAGCCTTGTTCATCTTGATCAAGTACAAGCTGAGTTGATTTAAACTGGGCACTGCCAGCTCCTCTAGAGAGGGGTATCGTGGCTCCATAAACCCTTTTCTTTTCTTAAGAAACATGTTTAGAAGCATGTGTTTAACTTTAGAGAGGAGTGGAGTAGAACAGCAGTATTAACTGGGCTGCCGTGTTTTAAGTAGAAGCATCTAAAATTATCTTTTAATATTCTATGAATAAGAAGACACATTTCTCTCCACTTCACAGTGCTTTGTTATAAATAACATGACTTATCACTCCTTTAAAGATTGTTAACAATAAGAGCATGTCTTCTGGTTTGCATTCCCCAGATGTAGGACTATTAAACAGATGTAGGAATATTAAGCAACCATTTAGCTTTGTTTCCTGGAAACTACAAAAATGGAAAGGAAAATTGCTCATAAATCATGCACACTGATCTTACTGCAGTTTGTAATATGAATTCAGATAACTAGGAAACATTTAGAGATTGCAAATGTTGTTAAGAAGATCACATATGAATCATGACTCCAACCCTCATGACTCTTCCAATAAATGTATGAATCCAATTCATTATTTGTGATCACTTGTCCCAGAAGAGTAAAATGATTTTGAGAGATAAAGTTAACCACTTATTCCTGATCCAGATCCACATGGATCCAATTTGCAGTTTGATTCATGCTAATCACAGTGTTCAGGAAGTATTATTATTATTACATTCAGAGTGCCATTGATCCAGATTGTACCTAGATCAAGCTCCCTTTGTGCAAAGGAAGATGAGAATGTGTAACATTCATTCCAAATGAATGTAAAGTTGTGACTGAATTGTATACTGCACTTTTCATTTCTTACATATTTCATAAAAAACATCTTCCATTCCAAGACTTTGTTATTGAGTATGCCTGAAGTCTGTCGTGGGCCTTGCTTCTGTGAGAAGTTCGGGTATTTTCTTCTGTTAAGTAACATACAATAGTTATTACAATAGTGAGCTTATTGCTGAGATACACTGGAGATTTTTACCATATTGTTAACTTTGACATAAAAGTTGAAGGTTCTTGATTTATACTGACTAGGTGACACTGTGACCAGTTCAATAGGTATTACTTTGATCAGTCTGGAAGTTTCAAGGGCTAAATTGCAACCACTTGGGGATGTTCATTTCTGACTATTATCTTTGTGGTATACCAAAATATTACAATACTTGACTTTTGTCATTCGATAGCAGTCTTACTGATGTATCTCCATGAGAGTTATCAGTGATATAGCCAGTATTACAGCATTATACAAATAAAAAGATGGAGGATATGAATTGGAATGGTCAAGTCTTACCTATTGTATTTTCCACTCTGATCAGCAAAGTAACTTAGAGTTTAAGCCTATCAGTCCTTCAGCATTATACTGAACCACTGGGGCTTTGGCCCTTGGTAGAAACTTTGATGTATATGGGAGCAGTTAAAAGTATTTCTGTCCACATAAGATGCTTTTCACACAGAACGTTTTGACATACAAGGCTTCACGGGTGAAAGAGGGATGTGCAAAAGGTTTGGATCTGACAGCCCTTTTATTATTTTGGCCCTGAATATTATATATCATGGCTTCATGTTTGCAAGGAAGTAACACAAGACCATTCTGGTGTCTGTTCCTTCAGATGAATGCAATTCCACCTTGTGTGCAGGACCATGGTATTTGTCCAAGACACTCAGAACTGTTTGGGAACTTCAGTAATGGTTCAATTTTCAATATTACAAGTGTAATACCGAGAGCTAAACCTAACTCGGTACTAAACCTGTGAAAGAATAACATTAACTAGTTTGACCTGATAACCTAAGGATTACAAAAGAACAACATTAAGCAATTGAGCACTAATTAAATAAAAATTGTAAGTTTTCATTAATTGCTCATAAAAATACCATGAAATCCTCTACCTTGCTGTGTCCTTGAGACATACAGTTAGTAACACAGAATTATTTCACTACTATAGGGTTGAGGATGATTCCAATCCTTGCCTTTGATGGAGTGTATTCTTGGAAGGATAAGGACACAAATCATTGGAGGAGAAAAGCTATTATTGTAGCTAATATCCAGAAAATATTACTTAAAAGCAAACTACTGTATGAAGTTACATAGCGCTGCAGACTGTGAATTTGCCTTTCTCACAGCATAGGATGTTCTCCTCCCTCCGCACTTTCACCATTAGATTTGTGAGGATGTGCAATGGTGCAGGATATACTGAGAGGCACCAGCAAAGTTTTAATTTATGGCCAAGTTGAATTCATCTGTCGGTTTGCCTTCACAAGTAGCAACGTCTATTGTTTGTGGACGATTTATGACTTTGAAAATTGCAACTGGATGTTTAGCCCATCGCAATGTCATTTCCTCTTGAAGCAGACTGAATCCACAGCATCCAGTATGGTTGCTTGTACTTAACGCTCTGAATATATTTTCTCTGTGTTTCTTATTATGGATAATTTTTGTCCACAAAGTTTGCTCGATTGCAAAGCGGCAGTGATCTTCCTCTCCCTCTCCTCGCTGATTGTGATTTGTTGCTGAATCCAGTCTTTAGCTGTATATGTGTGTGCGTGGTCGATGTCACTTGGCTGGCTGTGGCTGGCTTTTGATGCTGATTTGTTTTCTGTTCTGCTTCCTGGCATTGTGGCTTGATGTATCTATTGGATGAAGATTTAGGTGGTTCTACTTTGACAGCTCAGGGACGTGCTCCATTTGTCATTTCCTCCTTCCCCATGTCAGTTTGCAAACTCGTATTGGGCTAGAAATCCATTCCTTTATCAGTCAGGCTGCCTACTCAACAAATTCAGTAGCCTGTGAAAAATAGACAATCACAAAATTGAGTTTTAGACAATCCATCGCTAATGATTATAGATCTCGGTGATAGGAATAATTTTTACATGTTCTACGTCCAATGTGTTGAGAAAATTATTTTCCTACCAGACAGACTTCTATAGCTTGTGGAAAAAAACCTTAGTAGGAATATAATGCTTAAATTTGCCTTGCAGTTTTAACTTGCTCTGAATCCAATGATCTACAACACCAATGTTTATGGCATATCCAGAGGAGCACAGAGAGATGCCATATATTTTATGTCATTGAGGCTTCAGGGCTTTGAATGGGTCTTCTGAGTGAATGTTGCCTGAGGTGCTACTACATTTCCTCTGTTCTACAAATGCACTGCAATGGTGTCTTTTAGCACCTTCTTCTTTGGCACATTCAAGAACAGAAAGTTACCAGTTTATGGTTGTGGCTTTTTTACTTTGTACCAAGTAGCTTGTGGACTTCTTTTGGACTAATATATAGTTTGTTGCGGGAAAAATATAAATATTCCCAAATTATCAAAGCTCACTATTACAGTAATAACAATGTGGGAGCCAGGTTAACACTAAATCGTGTATGCAGTATTCATTTCTTATGACCATGAGACAGGTGTATCTCAGAAACTAAAATAATTCCTCTCTCATTTTGCATGAAGATAATAGAGATGTTGCTTAGAGATAAACCTCACTTGCTCCAAATATCGAGAAGCATTTCCAGTGAAGCAGAGTGAGATGTTTTGTCCAGTTTTATGTCATTGAGACCTCAAGACACCTGAATGAATACTAACTGAGGTGCTTCTACTATTCCTCTGCCCTCCAGAATACTACTGTACTCATTTTAGGCCTATTTTAATTGTGATATTGAATAGAAGTATCATCCATTTCCAGTTATTTTATTTCCTCACCACTGGATTATTATTCAATTTTGTTCAGCTAATGGCTGCTGGCCTCAATGAAGACTTTTTCACTCAGGAAGCAGGGCAATCCAGCTCAGTGTCTTCTCTGCTCAGGACCTGCAATCACTTTATAACTTGGTATTAATACCACTTTAAAGGTATACTACATGGTGCATTTCTGTAGACCAGGACAAGTCCCATTAGCAATTCATCCACTCAAAGATTGAGAGCCCAAAGTGATGCAAATTGTTGACTCTGGTGATAAGCAAATTTCACCTACCAGAAATGGCCTGTACAGACTTCTGTATTGATATAGGCTTCTCCTAACTCTTCCAACGGATTTATGTGTTGCACACAATTGTGACTTAGCATTTTATCTATAAGTTTCAAAATGAATGTCTTTGTGCCTGTGATATCTAGCCAACCTACGCACTTGCTATATCTCATCCAAAGTTGCTTTGCAGCTGATTGTATCATGTCAATCCAGAATTGGGCCAATTTTTATGCCCACCTTCGGTGTTGATGGTCTCTATCCTTCAGAATTCTCTTCTTAAATTTCCCCACTTCACGGCCCCTCCCTTTCAGCTTTGAACACCTGTCTTAGTTCAAACACTCCATCTGCAGGTGTTATCGGCCTCTACCCTCTGCTCAGTGTAAAATGGCCCTGAATAAATTAATTAGATAAAGCTGAGGTGAGGTCACTGATGGCTATACCAATACCCCAATCATGGTCAATGGCAAGATATAGTTGCCAAGTGGCGGAAAGTTGCGAAACATTGATCTTTCACATTTCTCTTTCCCAGAAACAATCAGCACTCTGGATTATTACTGTAAAGCTACTGTCAACCTATCTGAGTTAACAAATGTGAAGCAGCAAGAAGATCTGAAGTTAAAAAGCTGCCAATACAGCCCAGATGCAATTTCTTTATCCTTCTTGAGCCCTTAGATATTATTAAATTAGATATTTTGCAAATTTCGATTAACTATAAGAACTGAAATGCTGAATTGGCTCAAAGACCATGTAGCCCATCAAGTGCACTCCTTCCACACTGCTTTCCATTCCATCTGAAACAACAGGACAGCAACAAAAATGTTTACAAAGCCCTCTGGGATGCTACCCTGTGTGAGGGGCACGATAACAAGTTATTGTCGTTGGATAAATTAAAGCTGCATTTTGCATCTACTGAAGATAGTGTAATTATGTCAAATCCAAACCTCTGGCTATCCCTGTTTTCTGGCACATCTGACAATTCCAATGAATAGTGTTAACCAGAATTTTCCATTTACCCTATCAAGTTATGAAGGAAATCAATATACTGTGCAGTCAGTATGTTTCCTATGTGATCCAGCTGTGAAGTCCCTGAGCCATTGAGACACTGTAGAACCACCTTTGTCTTGGAAATGATATAGATGTTTTGGTTGATGTGTTTGTGTTTGTCTTTCCAGAGCATTTGTTTATCTCAGTAACCTGCTCTACCCAGTGCCACTGGTGCATCGTGTAGCCATAGTCAGTGAAAAAGGCGAGGTGAAAGGATTCCTACGTGTGGCTGTACAGGCCATTTCTGGTATGTATATCTCACTAATGAGAGCAGAGACATAAATACAGGCTCCAATAGCTTTGGATTGCAAATTTTCCTTTTACTTCTGGGATGTGCATACAAATCCATGCCAGGTTGTTAAAATGACGGTCTTTTCTATCTGCTAATTGTAAGGATCCCAAACTTACTAATAATATAAGATTACTGCGTGGATAGTAGTTGAACACAATGTAATATGGTTAAATAACCATAGATGCTCCCAGATGACAATTGGCTGTTTAGGCAAAATCTTGTACCATGATTTATCACTTTGAAGAGAAATGAATATGGAAAGGAAGTTCACTATTGATGGGGGAAATGGCAGAATTAATTGTCATTGGTCAAAAGTTTTGAGAATACTAAAGAGATTAATCTGAACTACATTTATTGACAAAAAATTTGAGTCAGCAAGGGGGATTATTGAATGCGGCTAAAAGTGAAAAGAGTTTATAATGCTCACTGTAATGTTTTTTTTTGCTCAATAATATTGTTGACTGCTTCTGTGTTTTTTAAGCTGATGAGGAGGCGCCAGACTATGGCTCTGGAGTTCGTCAATCCGGAACAGCCAAGATCTCATTTGATGACCAGCACTTTGAAAAGGTAATTCTGTTCACCAGCGTTCTCCTTCCTTCACTTGGTTACTGTCGTAGAGGAGAGAAAGTTATACAAATAATCCAAAATTCAAATTTAAAATTATGCACAAGTACACATACCTTCAATATTACAATGACATCTGAGAAGCTATTGGTTGAATAGCATTTTTTTTAAAAACAAATTCGATTTCAAATTGGATTGGATTAGTTTTTTGGGAATTACAGTAGTATTGGTGATGAAATGTGGACATGATAGTTCTTGAGCTACTAAGGTCTCAATGAGGGAAAGAATATTATTTGTGAAGGTCGGCTGGTCAATGCTGAATTGTTTGGGAACAATTAAATGAATGTCTCTGCGGAATCAAATAATATTTATAATAATACTTAATAATCTTTGCCTTTAATGTTGCAATTTGCACATGGGCTGGAGTGGGGAGGTAGTCATCTCAAACTCTTCACAGGACTCCCTGTAACATTCTCTAAAGAGTTTCATAGGGTTCATTGTGAAGTGCCTGTAAAGGTAATCAGTTTGTGCACAGCAATGCCCCTCCCACACCCATGAAGTGAATGATTAATTTTATTTGCAGAACATTCATTTGGGAAATTGAATAGGTAGGGTAGAATCAGGGTAGATTTGAATCAGTTTACATGAAGCAAGGGAGTTCTGATAGTGTCGTATCCAAGTATTGACTTAATTTTTTCTGATTGATTTTTGCTATGGATTATCAGCTTTAGTGTTTTGATTAGAGAATTGAGGTTGTTTGGAATGACATTGCAAACATTTCCACTATGTTAGTTTCAGTCGGATTGCTGTCCTGCCGTTATGTCTCGCTCCGGAACATCACAGGAAGAGCTACGTTTTGTTGAAGGACAAGGTCAGTCAAGTGACTCCGGCCCCTCAGCAGATGAAGTGAATAACAACACCTGTATAGGTAAGCAGTGCCTCTTATGAAATTTACTAGTAGAAGCTGGTTTGGATGATTTGTGATGCTGCTTTGGAGTCCTCTGGGCAATATTCCTGAAGTCCCCAAGCAATGACTTTTGCCAACATGGGGCTAATAGGCTACGGAATTAGGTGCACAGGATGGATCCCTCAAGGGGGAGAGCATTCATTCCATTCCAATACATGGGCATTCCCATGTGTAGGTCGGATGAAAGATCCCAGGATTAATCCCTGATCTGTGCTCAGTTCAGTGATCTGATGTAGAGTTGGTGGTATGTACATTATAGTCTGCTTCAATATCTGGGGCCAGGACAAATACAACAACTGAATTATATTTGTATAGCGCCTTTTATGTTGTGCGGATGTCCGGAGGCGCTGATATGACTATATTTCCTCTTCATGATTTCTGCGATGATGTATTGTGCTAGTGTACTATAATACTTGACTATACTGTAAGAGATCATAGTCAGGTGCCTGTGATTCTCCACAGAGTGAATGTTGGATGATATTGTGGAGCTCCTGTACCTCAGTGGTTAGAGCACTCACCTTACAAATGTGAGACCTGTGTTTCAAATCCAGGCAGGTCAGGGTGAAACCTTGGACAAGTTTCCTTACTCCACATGCCTAATAATAATCCCTTGAAAAGAAATCTATAATAAATTGGTCATTTCAATCCAGGATTATTTGTGGGACACTGCTGTGTGCATTTGGCTGCCATGTTTCACCCACAAATATACAGTCAATTCACTTTAAGTACACAGTAAAAGCTCCTTTATACGGCACCCAACCAACCGGAACGCTCAACCAACCGGTATCTCCCAATACAATTCACCATTCCAGCAACCGGATCTCATACCAGAGCCATCTGGGACACTCGCGAGTATGTTCACTTTGCGCATGTGTGCAATGAGTGTGCATGTGCATTAAACTTAACGAACCGTGGAATTTTTATTTTACCGATCATTTTGCCAATTGTGCTGGAATGCTTTATTGGTGAGTATCCACACAATATTCTATTATTGTTTAGTCTATTAATAATATGGTATGTTTTAAAATAAGTAAATTTTTAGGATTTTCAGCAACTTGTTGCTCGAATATCCGGCATATTTAATTAACCGGCACCGGTCAGGTCCTGAGGGTACCGGATAAACAAGCTTTTACTGTATTCTGTGAAGCTCTTTGAGATGTCTTGAAAATATGCAAAGAACTATATCAAATGCAAAGATTATTATTGTTAGGAAGGTATTGGGCATGTTGCTTTTTTCATTTTTTATACTGGCGGGGGAATGTTTATACATTCAAGGGCCAGGGTGATTTGGAAGAGTGAAAAATCAGAAGAGCAGTTTTACTCAAACTGTCCATGGTTTCTGCAACTCTCCACAGCTACGCAGGAAGAGCTTGAGAGCCCTATCAAGTCACCAGGAGAATTGCAGATTGATGGAATTGTAGAACACCTCAGGATCGGCAGTCATTTCACCTTCAGAGTCACAGTTCTGCAAGCATCCAGTATCTCAGCTGAATATGCTGATATTTTCTGTCAGTTCAAGTAAGTATGCTGGGCCTGCATAGATGGAGTTGTATCTTTTGCTTCTCAATGCAGGATAGATAGGTCAAGTTAAAAGATTTACTTAAACATGCAAAAGTACTTGTGTATTGAGGGTTATGCTGCAAGGTCAAGACGTTAGGATTAATAGATCTACCAATAATAATAAATTGTCAAAACAGGCTTGATGAACTAAATGGCCTGTTTTGTTCTCTTTTTCCTACGTTTCCTAAAGCTGTAGCCGAAGGTTTCTTAGGCTAATAATGTCATCCAGTATCCAGCTGCAGGAATTACTGCTGCAGAGGTCTGAGTAATGGATATTATTGTCTTTCTTTTACAGCTTTATCCATCGCCAGGAAGAAGCTTTTTCAACTGAGCCACTGAAAAATACTGGCCGTGGTCCCCCACTCGGCTTCTACCACGTGCAAAATGTGAGTGTTGTATCCACTGATACAATTGGGAAAAAAAACAGCAGCAACTTAGTCAGCAGTGGACTGGCCTTGAGTAGGATTGTACCTAGGAGTATTCCAAAATGCTGGTGGAAGTGCTGTGAGACTCCAACATTTCTGTAATGTTTTCTTTATTCATTAGAAAGATTTACAAAGATGTTCAAAAAATGTGCAGCAAGGAAACAGGCCACTCGGGCCAACCAGTCTGAGCCAGTGTTTATACTTAACAGGAGTCACCACCCCTTCTTTACACCCACTCATATCCTTCTATTGCTTTCTCCCTTTTGTGAAGGTCAAACTTCCTATTGAATGCAACTACACTGCCTGATTCAACCACCACATGAGGCAGCGATAGAGATTGGACAAATATTGTTCTTTTAAATCTAGCTTGTTTTTTGCAGCATAATTCAATTAGCAGACTGTTGACTAAATTCTGCCAGTTACAGCAGAAATTAGGTGATCAAAAGCAGCACAGATACCACGGTTGTGTTTAAAGTGGAAATGGACCAAGAGTACTGAGAACATAGAGTAATGATTGACTGGAATAGATTACCGGGAAGAGTGATTGAGACCAGGATTTATTTTAAATGATGGTGTAATGGGAGGGACATTAGAATGAGTATATTGGAAGGATGAGAACAAGTAAAAACTAAGGGCTTTCTTCATCCAAAGCTCTATTATGATCCTGTACAGTTTGTCTAATAATATATAGGTATCCCTCGATTTACGACGTTTCTATTTACACAGTTTTGATTGAACGAACATAATTTTTAAACACCTTTTTATTGATACACATAATTTGGTTTCGTTCTAACGACAAACAAATTTGGTGCATTTTTTTTTCCCATGCACAGTATATAGTGTATATACGGGTTATATAATGGGACCGCATGGGAAACCGCGTTTCTATTTACGACGTTTCTATTTACGTGACATTTTTCAGGAACACAACCCTGTTGTAAATCAGGGACTACCTGTATTTCTCTGAACTCAATAATTGGCTTTCTTTTCAAAGGTTGCTGTGGAAGTAACAAAATCCTTCATTGAGTACATCAAGACCCAACCAATTGTCTTTGAGGTGTTTGGACACTATCAGCAGCACCCATTTCCACCACTCTGCAAAGACCTCTTTAGGTAAATATACCCGATGCATCCTCTCAGCATTATTCAGTTTAATGATGAGCACTTTCTGAATCCTTTGCAAGAAAGATCTGTTATTGGTGTTGTTTACAAAGATCTTTCCCTTTCTCTCCCAGCTCTCTCAGACCGTCCCGCCGGCAATTTCCCCGAGTCATGCCTCTGTCTAAACCAGGTAAGAGGATGAAAGTTTTATGTACTTGAGATCAAATTCCTTAACTTTACGCTTTGTGTACATAATGAAAAGTTAAGTAATTCCTGACTTAATGAGTAAATGTATATATACATTGTGTTATTGAGCCCTAGGTTCAATCATCGGTCTGTAGTAATGAGGCTGAATCCTATGCCTAATTACTGCCCAGTGACTAGTACATGCATATGGGAATCAGGATCAAATTTGGTTGTGATGTCACATTACAGTTGAGTACTGACACTCCATGTCTATATGGCCCCAAGAAGAATGGTGACTTGGAGAAGGTACCAGAGCGCTACTGGGTCTGTAGAACAAATTGTGCAGCGCACAGCATTGCTGTCAGGAGAATATGGAGAATAACAACATGTGGAATGGTTTAAACCAAGGAAGATTAACGCCATCAAGGTTATGCTATGTGATTCTGAGGGTGAAGAATCATGTTGCTGAGGTTTTATTCCTAAACAAATTTGGATACAAACTGTCCTAAGTTACCCTCAAAATACTCCTCCCTCCTCTAGGAGACTAACCATCAGCTTCCAGTTTGTACCATTAGTTATTATTTGAAATTGAATATTGACCAAAAGATCAATGTTTATCAGCTATTGAGATGCTCACAATTAGTCCAACATTTTAATCTATGGATAATTATTGGTTATTAATTTTACATAATATTCAAATTATTATCATTTTATTTTAGAGCAAGAGGGCTTTATATATTTCTTGGTGTTTGTTTTGTGCTTCTTGTGAAACTGAAAATTAACTGAATGTTTACAGTGCATACAGAAATAATAATTGCTTTTGGCATCACCTAATACAGTATGATTTTAATATTTTTACTTTGTTGCTATGTTTTGTTCTCCTCCCCACCCCACAGAGAACGAGAGAGCGCTTGTATTGATTAAGTATCTGGTGCCAAATGCGTTGAATATCCCACTCCTGGACTCCCTATCCATGCGTGCTGTGTCTGCTGCTCATGTGGCTGCCTCTTATCTGACAGAGGAGGAGTCTACCACTCCCTTGCCCCTACCCTCTGTCGCTTGTGCTGTTAGGAAAGCTCAGTTGCATGGTTTGTAGTGTGCAGTAATGAAACCTCTCTATGATTGGGTTCTTCACCTCTAGTGCCTGTATGATGGAACACTTCACAATGACGCTGTTAAAACATGGTGCGTGTGGTGGAGGATAGAAGCCTTGAGACTGTCATAATGTTTCCACTATTATTCCTTAATTCTTCTCTCCATCACTGAATCAAAGTACCTTTAGTAAACTATTATGTTTGTACTTGCCATCAATCAATTTGCCTTTCCAGCTTACCCAATGCCATGAATGATTATGCAAAGAGTAGATTCTCTGTTTGTTCTGGCCCTGGTGAAGAACCCAATTCTGAACTGTTTCTTATGTAATGCAGTGGTGTTTGGCTCTTCAGCCCCACGTCCTTATCTCTTTACTTGGCAGCAGAAACAATAATGCATCAGGGTGTAACCTTTTAATCTTTACCATCGATGGCTTGAAGACGTGAGGAGCTCTGCACTCTCTGAATCCTGACAATCTAGTTAATCCAGTTTTATAAGTTTGGCTTTCTCCTGATTTTTTTTTCAGTCTCTGAGACACTTCTTCTAGATAAATATAGAATCAAATGGTGACAGTTATCACATTTTACAGAACCTGATATCAGGACATGTGGTTCCTTACTAGAATACCAGACTGGTAGCAGAATTATAATATTTTGAGCTCACGATGGTACGGTCCTTGCTTTTTAAAGCAGTTTGGTGAAGAACAGCATAACTAACTTCTGCAATTCAACCATGCCATAAATGGTTTTGAATTGGATTATGTATATTTCTCTTGATAATTTAAATTGCATATCAAACACTTCACAGAACTGCTGGCATTTTAGTCAATGGTGACCTGATGGTGGCTTGTTGATTGGCAACGATAACAGGTTTTTCTGTTGTTTTATTATTTTAGTTAGTTTATCAGTCATTCCGTTAGATAGGTATAGAGCTCATGGTCTTGGTTGACTACCCAAAGCAAAGTTAGGGGAGCGCTGCATTGTCACAGGTGCTATCCTTTTGGAAACAAGTTAAAGTTGTTCTGTCTGTCTGTTCAGGTGAACATCAAAGATCCCATGGTACTATTCAAAAAGAGAAGGGAGTTCAGCTTTTTATATTAAAAAAAGTATACTTGTTGTCCAGAATACATTTCTTGCAAAACAATATTAAATATGTTGTCTAAAGAAACTATAAAGGGACAGAATAAATTGGAATTGCCCCGATCCTTTTTGTTGTTGTTTCTCCAGTCGTATTGCCCTGTCTTCTTTCTTTCTTCTTTTACTTGTGTTTTTTGTTGTGTTTTGCAAAATTTAAAAATGCTTAATTAATATTTGTACCAGTCTCACATGTCAGCACAAGCAATCATTTGTCTCCCGTTTCACAGGGCACCTGCTCCCTTCAATACGATTACATAACAGACTGGACAATGCTAAAATTGATCATCCCAGTCAGACATAGGATCGATACAGTTAGTTTCAGGACCCATGGTTTAGGGAGGGGCAAAATAAATCAGTTTACAACCTAGTTCTAGTCATAATCCTTGGAACCAACAAACACAAAAGGCAACATTTGGAAAGACATCAAATTGGATGGGTAAAGTAAATCAATTAGATTCTTTAAGAGAATGACCCATTCCTATACATACTTGAAAAAGCTACAATGCATGTCATTTCTCAATTAAGATAAATAAACTATCGGCTTTTTCCATGTGATGTTAAATGAGGCAGGTTATGATGGAAATTAAGATTGCCCCGAACTAGTCACCAGATTTATACTCAATTGCCAAGGTCTGGCCTCCTTCTTGTCTCGCCTCAAGACTCTCCTCTTCGATGGACCCATCGGCCACTCCTAATCCCCCCCCTTCCCGTCCCCCGTTCCCCCCCGTCTTCAGCTTGGGTCTGAAGCAGTGACTGTCCAACGCCTTGGGACGTCCTCCTGATGTGAAAGGCGCTATACCAAGTGTAATTTTGTTGTTGTTGTTGATTGTCTCTTGTATTTACAGTTCCAGCTACCAAGTTGAACACCATGAGACGACCTACTGTAGGGCAATGCCAGTGCAAGTATGACCTGCTAGTCTTCTTCGAGATCTGTGAACTTGAGGCTACTGGAGAGTAAGTACCGCAAGGCAGAATAAGGCAGCCTTTGAAACGCATCCAAGACTATCCTATATCTGTGGATAAAAAGCCATTCCTGATTTGCATAGGCCAAGGTGAACCAAGCCAAGTTAACCTGCCTTTTAATGAACCATGTTAAGCTTCCTACTGAAGTAAGCTTGAAGCCAATCTGCTCTGGGAATCAAACATGAGCTCCTATGTTAGGTCGAATTACTGATTCTGAATGACAACCCTTCTCTTTCTTTCCACAGGTACATTCCTTCTGTTGTTGACCACAGAAGTGGTATGCCATGTCATGGAATATTCCTATTACACCAGGTACTACCATTTAGCCAATATCTATCATGTTCAATAATAGGTGATGTAGATGTATGCAAACTATTTAGCACAGAGCAGAACTCAAACTCTGAGGACTTGGTTTAATATCAACAAGCCATAAGAGAAACTACAAACTGGACAAAACTTTATTTTTAATAGTTTAGTGGACAAGCGGAACAAACTCCCTCCCATTGATTCAAATCAGAAGTGGATTAGAGGCTACTTCGATAAATATACCGGTGAATGAAGATTCCATGGGACATAATAGTTTTTGTGTTGCTGGGAGCCGAATGAGATTGGGAACTTTGTCTATGAAGAAGATTATTATGCTGCTGCAGCAATGTGGATGTTAAATTCTATAACAACAGCCCCAAGGGCAACCAAGTAAAATTCCTCATTTTTTTTTCTCATGAGAGTGAGTAGGTGGAATGGACTTTTTCTTGTTCCACGATTCCTTTGAGACAACTAAAGTGACATCGTGTGATGTGGAGTTAAGATTTAAAAAGAGTCTTACCTTGCATTTGATAGCCTTTCAAGGCCCTGGAACGAGTCGTTGCTTCCCAACTTCGCTCCTTTCTCTCCCGCCACTCCCTCCTTGAACCACTTCAATCTGGCTTCCGTGTTGCCCACAGCAGCCTCTCCTCCCTCCTCAATATCCGTGGACCTGCCCTTGCCTGGTTCGACTCCTACCTTTCTCATTGCCTACACTTTGTCGCCACCAACGGTTTCTCTTCCAGCCCCCGCACTGTCCCCTGTTGTGTCCCCCAGGGCTCTGCCCTTGGCCCCTTACTTTTCAACATCTACATGCTCCCACTTGGTGACATCATCCGCAAACATGGCGTTAACTTCCACATATATGTGGATGACACCTAAGTCTATCTCTCTGCCTCTGCCCTCCTATCCCATTAACAACCCGTTCGCCCCCTCCACTCAGCAGGCTCTGGCCTGCTCCACGTCCCCCGACCCACCATTGGTGGGCGAGCCTTCAGTCTCTTTGCCCCTAACCTCTGGAACTCCATCCTGCAGTTGCTCTGCCTCGCCCCCTCCCTGGCCTCCTTCAAGTCCCACCTCAAGACTCTCCTCTTTGATGGACCCATCAGCAACCCCTAAACCCTGCCTTCCCTACCCCCTATGTCCTCAGCTTGGGTCTGAAGCAGTGACTGCCCAGCGCCTTGGGACGTCCTCCTGGTGTGAAAGGCACTATACAAGTGTAATTTTGTTGTTGTTTCAGCACTTTGGGATGTCCTTCTGATGTGAAAGGCACTTTAGAAATGTAATTTTATTGTTATTTTGTTGTTGTTGCAATCAAAGAGTGTTACAACACCTATAACTGGTACGACTCATATATGGATGTAACACTATTACACAGTAATTGGCTTATAAAGAGATTTATGGCATCTGTTATGGCTTCTAGTGTGTAACATTAGTGTTTCCGCTTTGCTTCTAACAGGGGATCCAGAGGAGGATTACTGTTACTATAGTACACGAGACAGGAAGTGAAATACATTGGAAGGAAGTACGAGAATTAGTTGTTGGTAAGTACTACGGGTGAGAAAAGACAAATGATATCGACAATACAATGAATGCAATAACTATTGTATTTGGTGAAGTAGTGTAACCGGTCATGGACATCTAGCCATAGCTGTCAGGAACAGTTTTCATTGTTTCGACAGCCAATGGCGAGATGCACATATTTAAAAGATTGGCACTGTCTCTGGCCCTTACAACCAATCTTCTTTCTCTTTGTCTTTAGGTCGGATCCGGAACACACCAGAATCGGATGATTCCATCATCGATCCCAACATCCTATCCTTGAATATTCTCACTGCTGGCTACATGTATCCATCACAGGAGGATCGGTAGGTTGGCTTTGGATATGAAAGCCACTCAAGCCCAATTTCACCTTTTTTATAAACTCAGAGAACTGAGCAAATAGTATCCTGGTTAAATAGATCGTGCATGTTTACTACAGTATTTCCTCCAATTTGTTTTGAGATAAATTGATATGTTTGTATTCTCCCATAGGCCCTACTACTAGAGCTCCTATAATTTAAAATAACTGATCTGTAATCTAATGTTGCAATGGCTCTGCCAGCTCTTCACAAATCCCAATACAACTTGCCCTGTTCGACGTCACTCTGACAAAACATACTGCATGAAGATTGATTATGGTCCCCTTAGCAGGAAATGCCAACTACAATCCATTATTTTAATATCCTTAAACTTTGTTCAAATATATTTATGCACTACTTAAGGAATGTGATGTTCATGCTGTTCACAACTGGGTTCTATTCCAAACTCAAATTGAGTTGATGAAGGGCTTCTCTCTCCAATATTTAGGACCCGGACATACAATTCCAATTTCTAGTGTGGAATCCATAGCCCAACACCCACAATGTGAATCCAATTTGTACTAAATTATCAATCTTGTGTAGAGAGGCCATGGGTGTGGAGGAAATGGAGCTGTGCCACATTGTTACTGAATATAATAACACAGAAATGAACAAGATCAAAATGGACCAATTTGGTCCGGCTGTCTGATCCCAGTAGAAATCAGTTTCCTAATGTTACAGTTAAGGTATATTTTGAAGCATATATGCATCTTGATGCAGTGTTTGATGGCGACATGTAGAAGCAGCTGTATCGTATACCGGATACAGTATAGCAGGCTTCGTACTTATTGAGGAGGTAAAGACATATTCTATTGCATTGATAACCATCGCCTCAGTCAGCATAAAGATTCAGCCATTTTTTCTATATTCCCTTCTCCCATTCCCCTCGCCCCCATTCCCCCTTCCTCACCGTGGGCCTCCAATTAATGGCATTCTCATGCTACCCATAGATATGTGTTCAGTATAATAATGGAATCACTGACCTCACCATTTTCGAGCAGTGATAACAGCAGTAAATCTCAAGAAAGAAGGAATCTGGAATTATTGCAATGAAACTTAAACCAACATGCATTCATATTTTATTTTGAGGAACACAAGCCATCTCCAATAGAATGAAAGATTCCGAGGCAGTATTCTGTTACCTTGATTTCTCTTTGTCCTTTCTCTATTCATGCCATTTTCTTTGAATATTTTACGTGAACAGTGAGTACTATTGAGAGCGAACTGGCTTGAAAGATTTGCGAAGAATTAAAACTGACAAATGAAATGGCACAAGCGCTGAAGACCCTGAAATGGAAGTCCATGGGTGAAACCTGTGCAGACATTGGAATCTTAACAAGTTATTTTCTAGGAATGTTTCATTCCACACTTGTGATGTGCATATGTGAGACCCCCATTGAGGCTATTCTGGTGGTAACTATACATCAGCATCCACTCTTACTTGTACAAATTCTGCCCTTAAACCCTGGAAGTTTCAGATAGTGCAAAACAGGACCTGTGGATAAAAGATCTAAGAAGTGCAAATTTACAACATAGGTGGTCATGTTTATTATGGACCAAGCACCATCTTGGGACCAGCGAACCTCAGAGCCCATTGGAAAAGTTACGAACAAATGGCCAAATGTGATCTCCGCATTGAAGAAATATCAGGAACTTCAGACCAGGAGTAGCAAGGAGAAAATCTAACACAGCTGCTGAAAGAAGTGTGGAAGATTTTTTTTCACTACATCTGTAGAAGGAGTTGACGCCTTTGAATTCTGTGGTAGTCCTTGGTGAGTGGTTTAATCACTTATAAATATACAGATAAAAAAAGATTATTACACAAATAAAAGTGCAAAATGCAATGTTCATTAAGAATTGACACCATTGTTTACTATTTTTATAATGAATTCACTAGGTGTGCCAAACCTAGTAAATATTCTACAGCTTTCCAAACTTGTAAGTTCACTATGTAAATTTCAAGGCCTTGATTTTCTCCCTTTGCAGATCAGCCTGGCCCATCAAAGAATTCAAGGGCAACAACTATAGCTGATGCACCATGAGAGATAACCAGTGCAATTGGAGTAATTAGAGCTCTACCCAATAATCTGGTAGGATCTAGAACACTAGATAGAGAAGGCAGATGGAAGGATACCTCTGAGTCCAAAAGCAACGCAAAACACAGGGACAAGAAGAAAATGTTGTGCAACTGAAGCTCCCTATACAGTCATCTTAGATCAGTTGGATGTGCAAGTGCAGAATTCCATGCAGCAAACTGTAGGGACGTTATTCTGCTCCCACAGCCAAACGCAAAACACAGGGACAAGAAGAAAATGTTGTGCAACTGAAGCTCCCTATACAGTCATCTTAGATCAGTTGGATGTGCAAGTGCAGAATTCCATGCAGCAAACTGTAGGGACGTTATTCTGCTCCCCACAGCCAATATGTAGTCAGAAATACAAGATGTACAAGGACTCCAGCATTGATTGGGAGAGTGCGTTTGAATTGTGCTTTGCTTTGTTAATGTGACTGATGGAGCCTTGCCAGCAGGCCATTCTGTAGGTAAGTTTGGCTGGTGTTGACGATGCCTGGCAGAACTTTGCATTGCCTCCAATCTGGTGCCTGTTGAGTCGTCATCCATGAGGAGGCTGCACAAACGCAGTGCTGGAAGACCCTGCACAGAGTTACTGGATGAATCAATCTTTATTCCTGGCCATTGCTGGGGCATTACCTGGCCATTGCTGGGGCATTACCTGGCCATTGCTGGGGCATTACCTGGCCATTGCTGGGGCATTACCTGGCCATTGCTGGGGCATTACCTGGATGAAGAGTGCGCGAGAGCTCTGCTTCTAATAGCAATAAGACAAATTTCCACACTTTAAAAATATTGAAACTATTTCTGTATAGATTATGCAGTGAATGACATGCAATGAATACTTTGTACTGCATTGAATCTTTCTGTTCTGGCCAGTCAGGAGAATTGAAGTTGGATCATCCCATATGTTTTTGCAACAAATGTCTCTGCGACCTTCTGAATTCATTGTTTCAATATCTGTCGGGAATTTGGTAAAATAATGGTGTGATGATCCAGGACCCCGATATCAGCTATCGATTCTTGCAATTAATCTGACAGATGTGAACCTCAGCATCTAAGAGTCAAAGTGGGAATCTTGAGTGTTGATATTTGAATGATGACATTTTATACATTACACAATCTATTTACATATGGGGTGGAAAATCTTTACATTTTTGAAAGCTGTTCCATTGTGACTGGAGGCCAACATGTCTATAGTCCACTACATCCAAAATCCAAGGACTTCAACTATTGCGTAGATTCTTTGTTGTATGATGCTTACTACTATACACTTCAGGGAGTTGGCTGATTCTGGATGATTCAGGTGGAATAGATGCTTCTAAGTCACACCCTGGAGTGGCTTATAAATTCATAATTGCCATTACCTTCATAGAGGCGGGGCAAATGCTATGCTTTTATTCACAAAGGATCAGGTTATCCAGCTTCACATTGACAGTTAGACTTGAGAACGTCTTAGACTTAGTCTTAGACGTGAGACGTTCTCAAGTTAGACTTGAAAACGTCTTTAATGATCTGGAACTCTGCCTACATAAACATTGTTTGGTTAGTCAGGCATCGTCCACCAAGTGTATGTGTGTGTCTGGATCTGTATGTGTGTGCAATAAGTGCTTTTTATTTTGAAGGCAAAATTAGCTTCTCACATAGATTTGCCATTGGCTCTGAAGACATGACTGTTAAAGCTTATCCCCACTGCATTCTGGCTGTGTGCAACCTCTGGACATTGTTCCTACTATGGGCATGGAAGGTCACCAAATACCTCAGAACAGATGAAGGAAACAAAAATTGAGTCAAGTATCAATACTATGTAAGGGTGGGAAGAAGGTCAACTGTCCAGGCAGATGATCTCACAGTAAAGGACCATATTAATTGCACTGATGATAAATCAATTACAGTAAATTGCCCCCCTTAATTTTGACAATATTCAAATAACTTTACTCCATTTTTACTAGGCAAACAGCTGCCAAGGTGACAACATTTTTGGCTGTGTTTGCCCAGGCACTGTGGTTAACAGTGAGTTAATAGAACATGTTAATCTCTTGAGTGCTAAATATTTCCATACTATAATCCAGGCGCTCAAAGCCCCTTGTTTTCCTACATTATTAAGGAATCATCGGATGATAAATGCTATTTTGTTGGGATAAGAACTAACGTATTGATGCAGTGCAGCCTGGCATATGTGTACATGCTTTGATACTCAATTTCTATAAGGAGGCAATAATGCTGCAGTTGTAAAGTTTGAAAAGGGAATGTAGTTACATGATGACCACAAAGCTAATTCATGGGTATTTCTGACCTTCTATCTCCCAAGAACATGGCTTTACTTTGTCACTCTGCCTAAGGTCTTTTCAAGGCCTGACACTTCCACATGTGCTTTGCTTCAAGGTGTTACAGTCAAGCCAAAACGTTATTGAGTCTACTAACCAGGTATTGTTTTTGTGTTTTTGCAGGCAATTTCTTGATTCGGATATGCCTAGGTATTTTTTTTAAAACCTTACATATTCATTTTTCAACAGCTTTAGGCACCAAAATCCCATCAAAGCGTTTTCTCTTTGTTTATTTGGACTGTTTGTTTTCTTTCACTTTTTCTCTTTTCACCACATTCTGCAAAGACCTGCCAGTCATTGCCAGTTTGGGCCACTTGATCTGGTCTGAAACGTGATTCCATCACTAAGTTGGCTAAAGGCTGCATGAAGCGCTTGCGTTGGCTGTGATAAATGAGCTGATATTGCTAAAGGCAAGGTAATGGGGGATTGTTAGTAAAGACATTTGCTTTTGAACCTTTCACTGCTATTTCATTGTACCTGAATGTGCAAGGGACATTTGGAGGTTAGAGTGTATGTGTGGAAATGTTGCATAATCCAATCTGGTCGAATGCTTTAGACTTTAATGCACCTGGACAGTGAGTGGATCTTATCTGCTTGATAAAGGACAGAGTGTTATCGCCAGATATCGTGGCCTTCTGATTGCATAGTGTGATGGGCTGAATGTAACCTGTGCTGTACTGCCATCATTGCAATGGATCGGTAGATGGCTCTAACTCAGGGATAAAGGTTAGACCTGGTGACAAGGTGATCCCTCGCAAGTCTAAAAGATATAGGAATGAGAGTTTGCATCAGTGTCTTAGGTGTTACTTTTGTCCATGAACTAAGATTACATAAAGTAATCTCTACATAAGGGTCTCCCAATTGAGTTTGATCAGTTTGATTGAGTGCAGATATCGGCTTGTTAATGTGGTGTTGTCTCAATGTAGAGCTGTTAGCGAAGGACTCCTGCTTTGTTTGTGAGCACATCATGTAATAATAATAATAATAATAATAATAATCCTTGCATTTGATATAGCGCTTTCCACATCTTATCAACGTCCCAAAGCACTTCACAGAATATTCTGTAAAGTGAATTGACTGTATATTTGTGGGCGAATCGCGGCAGCCAATTGCGCACAGCAATGTCCCACAAACAGTCGTGGATTGAAATGATCAATTTTATTATTGTTTTTTTTTTTGGTGGGATTATTATTAGGCGTGTGGAGTAAGGAAACTTGCCCAAGGTTTCGCCCTGACCTACCTGGATTTGAACACAGGTCTCCCCAGCTTGGTCTCCCCAGCTTGCAAGACAAGTACTCTAACCATTAAGCCACAGGAGCTCCACATGTAGTGACATCAGGTTGACATCATCCCTTTACTTCCAGAATTATTTCTGAGGACCCTTCTGTAACCATTATGGGCAACATTTCAGTTTACATTTATGTAAGGAGAGACTGAGATCCATCAAAGCACAAAGAATGTGTAACTTGACAGTTTATTTTATTCCACATATTCACATAGTAATGATTACAGAGGGATGCAGGAAGTTATAAACATTTAGATTTGTACCAATTTATATTTGATAAGAGGTAGTGTTGCTTGGCATTGAGCTGAGATTCAACAGTGTGCTGGATTTTAATCAAATTCCTTAAAAGTACATTTAGAAATTCAGACATATTGACGTCAACATGACAGCATTTGACTGAATTACCTTCGGGGGCAAATGGTATAGAAAATGTTTATTTTAATATAATTGCTGTCACTGAAAAATATTGTCTCTTTTAGATACAAACCGTTTCCTAAAATTCCATAAAAAGATGCTCTCCCCACATTCTCTCCAAAGTACGGTAGATACAGTATGTTGACCAGAATTTCAGCAAAAGCAGTGGATACTGCACTGGTTAGCTCCATTAAACATCTGAAAAGTATCTTGTTTGAGAACAGAGCCAATATTGAAGGATGTTGGAAGAATAGATTGAGGTGAATCTGTGATATTTGTGCTGCTAAGGCTATCGGAGATTGAGCAATATTGTCTAAAGGGAGGTTAGGTTATGTATCATTTTCGAATAGTTCAATATAAATGTTTTGTAAAGTGTATGTGTCAGAGAGAGAGAGACATTGTTTGATGATTTATGAGAGAAAAAAAGAGTGATTGGGATCTAAGATGTAGGATATCTATTAGATAAACACAATAAGCAGATAGAGATAGTGATGACAGACTAGATAAGAGATCTAATAAGTGGGCAATGCTCAACAACTGTGGTGAGATGTGTATTGAAAGTGAACTAATCATTGGGATCTACTTATTTGATCATCTGACAAACCCCTTCCGGATTCTGATTAATGACAAAAACTTTGAAGTGCCTTTAAAACTATCCTAAGAAAAATGTGCACATAGATTAGCAGAATCTAACATCATTATCCGAGAATCAGATGTATTTGCCTGTAGAACTCACCATATCATCTATGTTCGTGAAGATTTTATTGATGGTGGGTCTACTCTTTGTCACTTGTTTCTAACCCAACTGCACTATCCATCCAATATTGAATCTCCTGGATTTTAAAGGCTAAATACAGTAGACTTTCTTGCAGGTAAATCACTAGTTATTTATGTGGTATTTCCCAGTGCTAAAATCTAGCCAATTTAACACACAGGCAGAAAGAAGTCATTTTGTTTTGCAAGAGGATCAATAAAATGGGAACGAGGTATAGCTGCTGATACCTCTTGCAATTTACTGATAAACAGTGTGTGAACCTCCAATGTTTCCTGGCTACAGCATTTTTATCTTTTTACAGTTGAGGCCTGTTATTGGGGTTATTCTGATGGGAATCAAACACCTTGATCATTTCCTCCCTCTCAAACGAATCTCCCCAAAGAGATGGAATTAGCAGTCAGACAAAAGCCTGTTGGCCATGCCCAAGCCCCAAATAACCAGCATCAACTGTACTGTAACTCAGCTATGCAGCCTGCAGTACACAACACATCTGAAGATGATAAGTAATTCAGGTCTTTGCAGAATATTCTTTTGCTCTCGGAGGAGAATGCACGCTCCCTGTTTACAGTCTGCACTCTGGGCTGTCGGGGAGGGTGGAAGGTTCCATTTGCCTCCCCTTCCTGCCCTCTCTGCCGAATGTTCAGGCCAAGCTTCACTGCATTAACATGGCATTTTAACGTCCCGAGGACAAAATTTCTGACATTTTTCCTTTGTTTTCTTTCTGTTTGTCTCTGGGTTGTCTTCCACTAAAAAGCATAACATACGGAAATGACAATAGGTACACGCTGATCTTTTCTCTCTCACTCTCTCCCTCTGCTCTGTGTCCTTTGCTTCTTTTTCCTTTCTACACACTGGTCTCACTTGTCAGTTTTTGTTAAATTCTCCTGTCTGCAACGTCCTGTTTCAATGTGACTTTCCTCTTTGTTGATTACTAAAATGATATTTGTTTCTCTGTTACAGTGTCTTTATTGCAATAGATTGTGCTATTTTTGTTGTTTAAAGATACAGTATTCCTTTTCATTGGCCTGTTTCCAACCCTTTGCAATTGTGAGCTATTTGTAAGTGTAAGATATTTGCAGTGTAACAATCAATGGAGACCTTTTATAGAGGCACAATTCTGGTTAAATCCTGACAGTGAAATTTGCATTGGACCTCAATTTACTCTAGGATTCATATACTGTACTATGATGGTATGCAAATCTGGCTCTTTCTATTTTGATTGGTAGTCAAGGGCCAATAGCGCAGGACTTCACCAAGGTTTACAAGAATAAGACAGAGGATGAAATAATAAAAATGTATTGAGTTGCAGTGGAAAATGCTCTAAACCTCTGTAAATTGTAGGAAGAAAGGACAGATAGGAATGTACACAAATTTGTAGGCCCGAGTCACTACTGAAGAATAAATGTGACTTTCAACAGAATGTAAGGGTTAGGTTTTCAAGGAGTAAGAAGCAGGAAAGATATAGAAAACTCTACATCTTCCTATGAATTTTGAGTTCAGTTTTAGTTTGTTGGAGGTTGGAGAGAAACACAGTCACTCCCTACTGCAGTAAGAGATTGAATGGTAACAGTTGTTACAATGACTCTGTACAAAGAGACTTTTAAAAGGAATACTGTACCTTTATTACCTGGGGAGGTGTAAATATCTAAACCACAATGATCAAGTGTCCTCAGATATTGGACGTTGTGGGTGAATCCAATATCAGGCCAGCCTACACTGGATGCTTGGTTTGAGCAAAACAAAATGATATTTGTTTAGCACCTTTCACACTATACTATATATATATATATCTAATATATATATATATATATATATATATTTGTATAGTGCCTTTCACGTTATACTATATATATTTGTATAGCGCCTCTCACGTCAGGAGGACGTCCCACTGCAGCATTGTTGATTTTAAAATGCTTTTGCCCCATTTTTTGAAGCAGAAATCGTTATGATGTTGTGGCTCAGTGTGGGTTTATGAATTCAAGCATCCAGTACACCATCAGACTGGAGGGTATTGCACCCCCCCACCCCCCCCCCCCCCCCAATACAGATAATTGAATGGTTTTATTAATTGCTTGTTAACTTTCATGTCTATGAAACAAAACGGCATGGTTTAGATTGTGTCCAAGGTGAACAGTTTTGTTTCGACATGGTTGTAGCATCTAAAGACACCGCAAAGTGTCCTGTTATCAAGATATCACAACAGGTTATCAGAACGGTCTTCAAGGGAAATTGTGAAAGAAGAGAGCGAAGGGTGCTGAGGAATCTTTGTCTTGCAGCTAACACAATATCAGGTCTGAACCAGATTAATGCAAGAAGCCATGAAAGTTGCAAAGGGACAGTTTTTAGATGAACATTTGAACAGAACACCCTCCACTGAGAGACAAATACACGGGAGTAGAAACATAATAGCCTAGAGACAGTAATGCTTGTTGGGATGTTGGCTATTGTTTGCACCAAATTCTGCCTATAATCTGCAATGTTTCTTTATCTGTGAACCCAGAAGACAATTTTCATTTCCTGTTTTGATATTGTGAATAAAACGAGAGAGGTGTCACTGGTGTCAAATTTGACAAGTTTAGTACATCTGAAGGATCAGACCAAATTTCAAATCTATCTCGCATCTCAGACAAGTGTGATGAGAATATAGATGTTCCCTCTGCTCCAAGAAATTTTTAGTTTTACTTTTGTCATTTCACTGTATCTCTTCTCAACCTATGGTTAAATCCAATCTTTGGTCAGTGTTGCCCTCAGATATATATATCACTAATATAATTTGAGATATTATTTAACACATTAATTACATAATCCTACAAACATCTAGGGAATTAAACCAACCTGCATTGATAGCAAACTATTTCATTTTAACTTTTATTCTACTCTATTTTATTCTTTTGTTATTTGTGCAGTTTGTTAGATTTCTGCAATTATTCCATTCAAAAATTTCTAAATGTGTTAGTACTCCTTATTCCTAAGTTTGTCCCTGGTTTCTCTTTGCAAATCTATTTCCTCTTCCTGAAGGAATTGTGCTTGCCCTTCTCATGGTCTTCTCAGACTGCACAATATCCTTGTGAATGGCCTCTCTAGGTAGCCTGGCAAATGATCTGTGGAGCTGATGGCCCTCAAACCTCACCCTGGAACAGTGGGTCACATCTGCCTAACCCCAAAAGGCAAGGTCAAATCAGAGATCCTCACTTCCTTTCCACTTCTATTCATTCTATTCACATTCTATTTTTTTGACACTATTCCCTTTAGAGTTCCTGTTTTACTGTGATTTAAACGTGACAGAAAATGCAAATCTATGATGAGACAGAGACTGTGAACTAAGTTCAAAGTCACCCAGGTCACATTTTTGGCCGGTGCCCTATTTGAAATGGCCCAAGATGGGCTCGCAAGTTTGAGTTCTGGATTTTGTTGTGAGATTTTAAACCTAGCAGCTCACAAGATTCATTGAGAAATAATATAACTGTGCCCCTTCTCCTTAGCACTCGACAGGAAGGTTAAGTGCCAAAAAGTTGGGATTACTACTAATTAAATTAGAATACAGTAGGCTTACTCTATTACCTGAAGTATAAATCAATGATTCACCTGATTCCTGGTACAGTCTAGAAAGAAGCTCCCAGCTATGACCTTAACTATTTACAGGAACAGTGCAGTCTGCCAGCCTACTCATTTCCTGCCCCACCATAGAGGTTTAGGTTAAGGTCTGTAACTCCCCTAGTTTACAGTCTCAGTAGTAATTGTGAGTTGGGCAGGGGAGAAAATCTAATTTTTTAATAACATAATTATCCCCTCCTCAGTAATCACAGTTCCTCTGCCCTACTTGCCCACTGCCCTTCTTGATGATGGTTACTCTGCCATTGGTGATGGTAGGCCCATTGCAGATGTTGGGCCTGATTTCCGAGTGAGAGGAGAGAGTCACATCATTTTTATTTGCCAACTTGGAGACTGAATATTAAATGTTGTGTTGAACTACGTACTATGGAACTTTCCTTTACCACCACAATGCAAGCCTTCTGAGGATGGCTGCCCATTGTCACTTGCTCCTGATCTAAACCATTGCCGACATGTTCATTGGATAAAAAAGTTAATTGCACAGTAATGTTTTGGGTTTGTGAACAGTGGGTGTGATGCTGGAGTTTTATCACGCATTGTCATTTGAGGAGACCGTCACTTTTATCATTGCAGTTACAATATCTTTCTTATTGGCTGAGGAACAAAGGATAATCTCACAAGAAGTGTTGTGTGCCTTCACATCTTTTTATTTTGATAAAATGAATACACACCAACAACAATTATATGTTTCATCAGAACAAAAATCCTGAATTTCATTAGCAATGCTCTAATATCTTTATCGATGAAGATTTAGCCAGTTGCCTTTTTCCATGATGGTGCATCTGTCAGAAAATATGTAATTCCCTCTCCTCTCACTAATTACTCTGATTGCTTCTCAGATGTTACCTATTCCACTAATCTACCCTCTCGTGGCAGTCATCAAGTACTGCAACATTAATGTTTTGTAAAGAACCTTCTCGTTAAAGTTGACAGGCCATCCGTATGTGGTGCTGCATGATTGATGTATGTGTCAGTCTGCCATATCAAAGGGAAGTATGTGGAAGCATGCCAGAGTATGCTGAGATGAATCCAGTATTTGCTGTTAAATGAAACCTCTACCAGTCATGTAAACTGTTGTTAACTCTTGCACAGGTCTCCTTTATAAGTAGCATACTTTTTTTAAAAATCCCCAGATCTCATTCCAGCGTAGTTTCAACCTCTTCAACCTGTCAGCTAAGACAGTGAAGCACACTGGTTGGAATTCCTCCCAGCATTGCCTTCTGTTGGCATCGATGGCAAACTGCAGTATTTAACCCTAACCACTTTAGTTGCACAGTAGAAGCGAACACAAACTGAGGAAGGAAATTGTCCCAAATTATATTAAATTGAATTCAGCCTGTTGCTTTCCTCTAGAGCCTTCATCCTTTGTCTTTGTCTGTGTCAGTGTTGTTGCTTTTGCCTTTGTGCTTTGTTCCTGTGGTTACTGTGTTTCCATTTGTTCTTCACGCCTGTTATTCCTGGTTTTTCACTAAGAATTTGTTGGTGACAAATGAATGTATAAAACTCCAGCATTGAAGTGAATTCACATGAAAGATATTTTCCAACATTGTTTTGTAATTGTTCTAAAATGTTCTTGCTTTCTTTACGAATAACAGGGATCTGTACATTAATAGGGCTGGGAGAGAGGGAGGAAGGGGATGTGTTGCTTTTGTTAGTGTAGATGTTTTAATCTTTTGCCGTACAGATGCACAATATAGTAGCTCTAGCCCCCACCCAATTCCTACCCCCACCACAGGGAATTACAATAAACTCTTCTTTCCTGAAGTTGGTGACTGATGCTGGAGCTTTCTCCACACAAGCTTCACCCTTCGCCCCCAGATACTGATAGATATGAATAAGAACAAAAAGCAAGATGCAAATAATAAAATTTCTGGGTGAATCCACTTAAGCTGGAGTGGACAATATTATGATATAATAATTCTACAGTTTCACTTAAGTGTTTTGGGGACTTTTCTCTTGTTCCCGTTATATTTGTTGAAGAAAGCAAAAGCAAGGATTCCATGTTCTGTTTGAGTATTGAGTCAGGTGACTGGAAGTTGCCCATTTTTGCAGGACCTTTTACCGATTTGAGGCTAGCTGGGACAGCTCCATGCATAACTCCCTGCTGCTGAACAGAGTCACACCGTATGGAGAAAAGATCTACATGACATTGTCTGCATACCTGGAGGTAGGCAATCGCTGCTGGCATCCAAAACCAAGCGAGAGACGGTGAAAGGAAAGGTGCAGGGAACTGAATGCTTTTCCCCTCCTGGCAGTCAGTGTCATTGCCGAGTTCCCTGTATCTCCTGTGTGGTGGTTGTGCACTAATGGGATACATTCTTCCTCCTTCACAAGTATCTTTATCTTTACCGCTGCACCCCCCTATCTCTCTGATCTCCTCTCCCCCCAACCCAGCACCCGCTGCCTTCGCTCCTCTGGGTCTGGCCTCCTCCACATCCCCCGAATCCTCCGCTCCACCCTCGGTGGCCGTGCCTTTAGCCACTATGCCCCAAGGCTCTAGAACTCCCTTCTTCACTCCCTTCGCCTCACCCCCTCTCTTCCCAGTTTCAGGTCACAGTTGAAGACCTTTCTCTTCGACCGCGCTTTTGGTCACCTTTCTGCCCCTGCCTCTAGCTCGATCCCGGGATCCATTATTGTGAAGCGCTCTGAGACACTGTCCGGCGTGGAGGGTGATATATAAATCAAAGTTGTTGTTGTTGTTACCTCAAAAGAGTATCCCTCACATGACTAGTGTGACCTCATCAGATATCCTCTTGGCTTATCTGAGTGAGAAGGATACATTATAAGCCAAACCCAACAAGAATTGCAGTGAGATGACCAAATATGTTTCAATTACGAGCCCCATGACACTGGTAGATTTTCTTCATTATCTCCTCTTTGTGGGTTGGATTCTAACTTTTTAAAGGGAGGATTATGTTGAAAGCTCAAATATCCAGTGCATAGTGAGGGATGAAATGTCTTCACTGTCTGCTGTGAACATCTCAATATAGTTCCAATTGGGTGTGGATTCATGGCTCAAGCCTTCTTTAATTCAAAACCAATTGGGTACTAAACTGGCAAACAACAACAACAATTCGGATTTAAATAGTGCTGTCCACGCCGGACGCATCTCAAGAGTGTTTCATTATAACGGATCCCGGGGTCGAGCCAGGGGGAGGGGGAAAAGGTGACCAAAAGCATGGTCAAAAACAAAGGTCTTCAGCCATGACCTGAAAATGGGAAAAGAGGGGGGCGACGCAAAGGGATTGAGGAAGGGTGTTCCAGAGCCTCGGGTGTGGTGGCTGAAGGCACAGCTGTCAACTGTGGAACAGAGGATTCGGGGAACAAGGAGGAGGCCAGACCCAGTGGAGCGAAGACAATGGGAGCTGCTGTGAGGAGAGAGGAGGTCAGAGAGGTAGGGGGTTGCAGAGGATTGGAGGGATTTGAAGACAAGAGTGAGGATCTTGAAATCGATCCGCTCTGAGGCAGGGAGCCAGTAACACTGGCAAGGACTGAGGTAATCGGGGAGTGAAATTTGGTATGGGTGAGAATGTGGGCAGCAGAATTTTAGATACCCTGGATTTTGTGAATGGTGGCAGAGGGTAGACAGGCGAGGAGGGCATTTGAATAGTCTAGCCGAGAGGTGACAACGGCATGGACCAGGATTTGGGTGGCTTTTGGGGTGAGATATTGGCAGAGATGGGCGATGAGTCGGAGATGGAAGAGAGCAGTGCTGGTTAAGGACCGGATGTGGAGGAGGAAGGATAATTTGGGGTCGAACCTGATGCCAAGGTTGCGTACGGGTTCAGAGCATTTTAGGGGCAGGCCGGGAAGGTGGAGGAGGTGAGAACCATGGGATTGAAGACGTCAACGACACCCAAAGAGTATGGCTTCCGTCTTATCAACATTCAGCTGAAGGAAATTCGTGCTCATCCAGCTCCTGATGTCTGACAGGCTGACAGAACATCAGGGGACTGGGGGTCGCAAAGTGAGGTGGAAAAATATTGTTGGGTGTCATCCGCATGATACCCACATGTGGAAGTGTACCCCATCTCTTCGGATGATATCCCCAAGAAAGAGCATATAGATGAGGAGTGGGAGGGGGCCAAGGATGGATCCCTGGGGTACCCCACAGGTAACTGGATAAGAGCGGGAGGAAAAGCCATTTGTGGAGATGTACTGCTGGAGGTTTGTGAGGTAGGACTCGAACCAGGCAAGTGCGATCCCACTGAGATGGATGACGGAGGACAGTCGGTGGAGGAGGGTGGTGTGATCGACTATCGAAAGCGGCGAAGAGGTCCTGGGACAAGGAGGCAGAGGGAGCCCTGGTCACAGATAGAGTGGACATCATTTGTGACTTACACAAGAGCAGTCTCTGTAATGTGGACAGGGCAGAAAGCTGACTGGAGGGGTTCAAAAATTGAGTTGGAGGAGAGGTGGGCATGGAGTTTGTTGGCAACAACACGTTCTGAAGCTTTAGCAATGAAGGGCAAGTTTGAAATAGGGCAGTAGTGACTAGAGTTTGAGGGATCTAGAGTAGGTTATTTGGGGAGTGGGGTGATGACAGCGGTTTGGATAAGGGCAGGGACTGATCCTGAGAACAGGGACTGATTTATGATGTGAGCCAGCAGTGCGCAGAGGAGGGGAGCTGGGTGATCAACAAGTTGGTGGGAAGGGGGTCGAGGCAACAGTTGGTGGGTTTCAGAGCGGTGATGGTAGATGAGAGGGAAGAAGAAGAGATGGGGAAGAAGGAATGTAGGATTGGGGTTGTGATAGAAGCTGATGATGGTAAAGGGGACGGACGGGGGTTGGTGGAGGGCGACAAGAGGCAGGAGGATAAGACTGCCAGTCGAGTGTTGTTTATTTTAATGGAAACAAAAGCCTACAGAATAGCTTTCGGAGAGCAGGAAACATGACCCTGGTATTGTAAGGTTCCCTCTCTTCTGAGTGGGGGGGCAGACCTTTGAGGCTGTTCTGCATCTAGGCATGCGACTCGTGCCCTAAAAATGCTTGGTGGAAACATTTGATTTAATTTCTGGTAATTATGAGCATAAGATCTATCAAAATAAAACATAGGGAGGATAAAAATATGTAAAGCACACAGACAATCCTTACTGATGTTCTAACTACCCTATATGCCCTGTACCATGGTGGACCTGTTATGAACCATCTTCTTCCACCTTTTTTTTCTCTCAGATGGAGAATTGCTCGCAACCTGCGGTCGTCACCAAAGACTTTTGCATGGTGTTCTACACACGAGACGCCAGGCTTCCCGCCTCCCGCTCCATTCGCAACCTCTTTGGCAGTGGAAGCTTGAAGCCATCAGAAAGGTAGGAGCAGTTGGCAGATGCGTAAAAAACATTGGAATCCCTCTCCCTGTTTGAGATCATGGTAGACAAACAAAGTTATTCTCATACCTCTCTCATACAGTGTTTAATTCATTGGTATTGGATGTGGTTTGGGTGTCAAGATCTTTGAGACATTCTCCTGACCTAAAGGGGGCGATGTAAATTGTACTGTGTTGCTTATAGCTTATTTTTTCTTCTCACTAATTCTATTTTTCTTGTGCCAAACCTCCTCTTCCCTGCTCAAGAGCAGTGCCAGCCTTTGCCAATCCTCTGGTAACTAGCCACAAGGTGCTGTGATAGAGCAGGTTGCCTTATTACGCTCCCTCCCGTGGGATCCCTACACTGCTGCTCTCCTGGGGGCACAGCTGAGGTGACTTACCCATTTTGTACAAAAGAATCTCTCTTCACAACCAATTTACACCAGTGCATGGCACATCAATAAGAAGCATCTCAATCACTCAATACACTGACTGGTGAGATCATAAAGCTCTGCAGAAATGCTCTTGACCAGGGGTCTTAGCCCCACATTGTGGGTTCAGGTAGATTGTACTAAGTCAGGGCTCTGCTTGAGATAAGGTGATGTGGATGTGGGTCTGACTGCATGATGCATTTTTTCTCTTTTGTGATTAATCTGCAGTAACCGAGTGACCGGTGTTTATGAGCTGAGTCTGTGTCGGGTAGCGGATGCTGGAAGCCCAGGTAGTAAGCGCTGCTCAACGCCTCGTTGCCATGGTCCCTGATCTTGTACCGCCCACTTTCTGCCCCCAACCACTGGAACACCATCCCAGAGTCGCTCCGCCTCTCCCCCTCCCCAACCTCCTTCAAGTTACATCTCCAGACCCTCCTCTTCGACAGTCCCATTGGTCACTCCAAATCCCCCCTTTCCCTCCACCCTCCCTGTCCTCAGCTCGGGTCTGAAACAGTGACTGTTCAGCGCCTTGGGACGTCCCCCTGTTGTGAAAGGCGTTATACAAGTGTAATTTTTTTGTTGTTGTCTGTGCTGCTATGACCCTGTTCCTTTCCCCCAGCTCTCCTCAATCTACTGCTTTTCTGGATTGAACATGACTCTTACCTGTTTCTTGCCTGTTTGGAGGCAACATTAATCAATCATATGTTTTCAGGCATGCAGCGAAGGCGCAGGAGGATCCTGGACACCTCTGTTGCGTATGTCCGTGGAGAGGAGAATCTGGCCGGCTGGAGACCTCGAAGTGACAGTCTAATTCTTGATCACCAGTGGGAGCTGGAGAAACTTAGTCTGTTGCAAGAGGTACAGTACAAGTCCCTGTAGCTAGCCAATAGTGGGAGGTAGGGATAAAAATGCTCCAATGCAAAATTTGAAATAAAATATTTTATTATTGTAATTTTTTAGAAATCCTCAGTAGTCTTGAATGGTGAGATCTCCTCTTTGAAGAATATTCTGATGGGGAAACTTTCAGTCTAACCTGACCTAATGGGGTTACTTTGTTTAAAGATAGTTCTGATGTGATGTGACATGACTTTAAATGTGTTCCTGGTAGCGCAGTGGTCCTAATGGAGGATCGTCATCCACAGGGGACATTGACTACTCAACTCCCCAGTTAAAAGGTAGATTCCAATGATCAGATGCTTCTTTAACTGAAACTATTTATCAGGGACTCTCTGTTTGGCTGCCCGCAGGTAGAGAAGACCAGACATTACCTGCTGCTGCGCGAGAAGCTGGAGACCACCCAGAAGTCAGGGTTTGATTCAGTTTCCTCGTACAACAGCGAGGATTTCAGTGAATCCCAGAGCATCGGCTCAACCAACAGCCTCCACTCAATAGGAAGCGACACACAGATTCCAACTTCCAACAACACCAACAGCACCACTGAACGCCAAAAAGAGTTGGCAGCTAAGGTACCAAGAGTGGAGGTTGAGATAAGATTGTTATCAATTCTGAATTGATAAGTAATCCTGTTCCCCCAAATTAGTCCACGTTTGGCACAGCACAGTTTAGATATCAAGCGACTCTCTTTTTCTATGCTACCCAATTTCTATAAACTTGAATTATATTTAATTACATAATTATTATATGCGCATGTCCATGACAGTGAGTATCAAGCAATTTTTTAAGACTGAAGAACATTAAAAAATAAGCTCTCCCCACAAAGCCTTTACCAACGTTTGTTTTACTCAGAAACACTACATTTTACAAGAAAGGTTCCCGGAACGGGAAAGGAAATTTGGAAGACACACAAACCACCACAGGCACACCTCTTATTGACGAATCAATTAGGAGATCTGATTGGAGTACAAGATGCTGTAGCCTGGAATGTTCTATTGAAGGCATGTGAGGGGAGGGAGGGTGACAACAATCTGAGTAATCCGATGGCAGAGAGTAAGGTGGTTTAACAATAAGGCGGATAACACAAACTACTGTGTGTTATTTTCTATTTCAGTGCCTCCGACTTCTATCTCATACGTTCAATAGGGAATACAGCCATGTCTGCATCAGTGCCAGTGAGAGCAAGGTATGTCTGGGAATTTCTGCTCTCCTGAAAAATTAATCTTGGTCACTCTCTTTCTGAAAATGTCTCTCTTCTTATCCACCACTTGTACTAGCGCAAGTCCTCAATCTAGGTATCAACAACAAAAACAAAATTATATTTCTAAAGTGCCTTTCACATCAGGAGGATGTCCCAAGACGCTGAATCAATCATCAGAAGGGGTGGAGGGCAGCCAGGGTAGGGGTAAGGTTGGTGACCTCCCCACCAACCTACTGGACACCCAGCTCCCCCTCCTCTGCCCACTGCTGGCTGACATCATCAACCAGGCCCTCTCCACGGGATCAGTCCCTGCTCCCTTCAAAACTACTGCCATCACCCCCCTCCTTAAAAACCCTTCCCTTGATCCCTCAAACCCTAGCCACCACTGCCCTATCTCTAACCTAACCTTCCTTTCCAAAGCACTCTAACGCAATGTTGCCAACCAATTCTGTGCCCACCTCTCCTTCCACTCCCTCCTCAAACCCCTCCAGCCCGGTTTCCGCCCTGCCCACAGTATAGAGGTTGCGCTTGTGAAAATCACAAACGACATCCTCTCAATCTGTGACCAGGGCTCCCTCTGCCTCCTTATCCTCCTGGACCTGTCCGCTGCGTTCAACACAGTCCTCCACATCATCCTCCTCCACCGCCTGTCCTCTGTCATCCACCTCAGTGGGACCGCACTCGCCTGGTTCGAGTCCAAACTCACAAACCGCCAGCAGCACATCTCCACAAACGGTTCTTCCTCCCTCTCTCACCTGGTTACCTATGGGGGACCCCAAGGAGCCATCCTTGGCCGCCTCCTCTTCCTCATCTACACGCTCCCTCTTGGGGATATCAACCGCAGACATGGGCCACACTTCCACATGTATACTGATGACACCCAACTCTCCTTTTCCAGTTCACTTTGCGACCCCCAGTCCTCTGATGTTCTGTCAGCCTGCCTTTCAGACGTCAGGGGCTGGATGAGTGTGAATTTCCTGCAGCTGAATGTCAACAAGACGGAAGCTATACTCTTTGGCTCTCATCAACGTCTCCATTCACATGGCTCTCACCTCCTCCACCTTCCCGGCCTGGCCCATAAAACTCCCCAAACCTGTGCGCAACCTTGGCATCAGGTTCAACCCACAACTATCATTTCTCCCCCACATCCGGTCCCTCACCAGCACTGCCTTCTACCACCTCCGTCGGATCACCCGTCTTCGGTAATACCTCTCCCCAAAGCCACTGAAACCTTGGTCCATGCCTTCATCACCTCTCGCCTGGACTATCACAACACCCTCCTCGCCGGTCTCCCCTCCACCACAATCCACAAAATCCAGCTTATTCAAAACTCTGCCGCCCGCATACTCCCCCGCACCAAGCTTCGCTCCCCCATCACCACAGTCCTTGCCAGACTTCACTGGCTCCCTGTCCCAGAGAGGATCGACTTCAAGTTCCTCACCCTTGTTTTCAAATCCCTCCACTCCTCTGCACCCCCCTACCTCTCTGATCTCCTCTCTCCCCAATCCAGCATCCGCTGCCTTCACTCCACCGGGTCTGGGCTCCTCCCATGTTCCCCCGAATCATCTGCTCCACCCTCGGCAGCCGTGCCTTCAGCCAGTCTGCCCGGAGGCTCTGGAACTCCCTTCCTCACTCCCCAGTTTCATGTCACAGCTAAAGACCTTTCTCTTCGACCGCGCTTTTGGTCACCTTTCTACCCCTGCCCCTGGCTCGGTTCTGGGATCCGTTGCAGTGAACCACTCTGAGACGCAGTCCGGTGTGGAGGGCACTATATAAATCAAAGTTGTTGTTGACCAAAGTCGCATTCGAAGAGAAAGGTCTTGAGTCAGGCCTTGAAGGATTCTAGGCTAAGGGAGGGGATGAGGTGAAGGGATTGAGGGATGGGGTTCCGGAGGTTGGGGTTAGAGAGGCTGAAGACTATGCCACGGATGGTGGGGGAGGTAGGGTGGGGGAGGTAGAGCAAGTTGGAGCCTGCTGAGTGGAGAGAGAAGACAGGTTGAGTATACATACTCCATCCAGGATATGAACTGTGTTCTATTAGAAGAATTAGAGGGGATCTTATAGAAACCTACAAGATTATTAAGGGACATGACAAAGTAGATAGTGGGAGATTGTTTTCCTTGTTTGGAGAAACTAAAACCAGGGGTCACAGTCTTAAAGTTAGGGGTCAGCCCTTTTGCATCGAGTTGAGAAAAAACTTCTTCACTCAGAGGGTAGTGAATGCATGGAATTCTTTACCCCAAAGGGATGTTGATGTTCAGTCCTGACTGAGTTAGATAGATTTCTCATTTATGAAGAGATTAAGGAGTATGGGGATAAGGCTGGTAGCTGGAGTTCGAGTAGAATATCAGCCATGATTGAATAGTGGGGCAGGCTCGATGGGCTGAATGGCCTACTCCTGCTCCTACTTCTTATGTTCTTTTATTGGAAACTGATCATTAAAATGGTTTGTTTAAAATGGTTACATTCACTGTTTCTCTTTTCATCTGATAAAATGATCGGGGAGGGGGAAGAATGCCAATTGTTGCCACTTTTCACCATTCTTATTTGTTCTGTCTTCTGTAGTTATCTGAGATGTCCGTCACCCTAACAAGAGATACATCATTCTCTACACTGAGCAACACCACGCTGCCCCCATCCTCCACCTGCCCCTCCCTTATGGAAGGCCAGTACATCTCCACAGAGCTGAGGTTAGGGATCATAACATGCTTGTTAAAGCTTATTTGTATCAGTTGTGACATCTTCAGTAACACTTGCAGGCTGAGCAATTGATCATAAAAACTAATTAACAGTAGAACCCAGAGTTAACAAGTAAATAAACCCGCGTGTCTCAGTGAGGAACGCGGCATGTATTAGAGCAAGGCTTCCCAAACCTGGGGTCGCCACTTGAAACAAAACGGGGTTGCAGCGCCATCTAGCTGTCGGTTTATTAATGTATTTTCAGTTTAAATGTATTAGCAGTTAAAGTTAATTTGGGGTCGCCAAATATTTTCAGTGTTGAAATGGGGTCATGCTGGGGAAAATAATAATAATAATCCTTGCATTTTGATATAGCACTTTTCAGTTCTTATTGACGTCTCAAAGCGCTTCACAGAATATACTGTAAAGTGAATTGACTGTGGGCGAAACGCGGCAGCCAATTGCGCACAGCAGTGACCCACAAACAGTCGTGGATTGAAATGACCAATTTTTATTATTGATTTTTTTTTGGAGGGATTATTATTAGGCTTGTGGAGAAGGGAAACTTGCCCAAGATTGGGAAGGTCTGTATTAGAGTGTTATAGTCTGCATCAGTAGTGTGGCATATATCAATATTACAGTGAAGGGTGTGAGGTAAAGCAGCGTGTTATCAGTATATCAGGGAATTTTACAGTATGTACAAATGTTAAATGGTAAGAATTTGACTGTTGCTTTGATGAATACCTTACAATACTATCATAATAATTGTGATTTCTATACCAGGACTCCAGAAGCCCAGTGCAGGGTGGAGACTCCAGATTCCGATTTAATGCAGGACGGAGAACTGAAGAAATCTCCAGTACAAGCAAAGCCTGAGAAGGGAACCATTAGAGCATTTGTAGCTGACATCCAGGAGATTAGAGTGAGGTACACCACAATACAATTTATATTTATACAGCATCCTTCACACCAGGATGATGTTCCAACGTGCTGGATGGGTACAGAATGGTCTGTAATTTGAAGAGTATAAGAATTCACTAGTTGTGCCAATCTTATATTCAGATGGTCCCTGGCTGTTGTCAATGGTGCTCAGTAAGTATTGGCCAGGATGTAGGAGTGGTGACTGGGTGTGTGGTGTTTGACTTCCAGTGGGTATGTGTCAAAGCCTCCACGTTTTGCAATCATGGCAGAGAACAGTTACTCGCTGTGGGAAGAATCACTCGCCTGCATGTTATGTATGTAGCAGCTGTTGTATGAACGGGAACAGACCCCTCTCTGGGTATATGTTCCTCAGTGTGCTGGCCAATGACCAGAAGGAATTCACTCTGAATCATCTTTCCATATCTTCCAGTGCAATTGTTTCAAAAAAAGGATACCTGCACTTTCTGGAGCCCCAGACCAGTGGCTGGGTCAAACGCTTTGTAGCTGTACGACGCCCATATGTTTACATATACAACACTGACAAGGACACAGTGGAACGAGCGATCCTTAACCTGTCGTCTGCACAGGTGGAATACAGTGAGGACCAGCAGGCCATGCTAAAGGTGCACAACTTTATTTACTGTTCTGTCGCCTCCAGAACTGCTCGGGAACTCATAGCAATAGTCTTCTTATAAACCTGCGTTATTGAGGATCAAGACTTTTCAAAGCCAAGCCGTGAGACATGCTTTGCCAATAAAAACAATAACAACAACTAGCATTTATATAATCCCCCTCTATACAAGAACAACAACTAGAAATGAGACCTCATTTTATTCTTAAAGTTATTGATAGTTTGGCAATAATGCAATTATGATGAGAAATAAATTTCTTAGGACGAAAAAGGATACTCAACATTGACAATGAGTGAGAAGGATACTCTTATATACACTGAAACTACAGTGTATCTACTATATATAGTAAGTAACATGATACATACAATGTATTTTCATAAGGAATGTATGCATTGTACAGTGAGATCCATCTCCAATTGATAGCTCTCTTTCATACCCTTCAGATGCCCACCAATATGATGCCTTTCACCATTAACAATTAAATAATTTTCTATTCACAGCATATAAGTGAAAACTATAATTTGGGAACATTTGTATTGAGTGAGAATAAGTGTAGAGTGGGAATTCAGATCTGGCAGTTAATTTGGAATGAAAGCTTTCCTTTTTAAAAGCAATCATAAGAACATAAGAAGTAGGAGCAGCAGTAGTCCATCTGACTGCTCGAGCCTGCTCACCATTTAATAAGATCACAGCTGATCATCTCTCGTAATTCCATTTACAATATTTACAATATTCCAATCAACGGAACATGAATAAGAGCCTGTAAGTGCTGTATCTGGATCTTCCCCCTCCTCTAGCTCGGCCCCGGGATCTGCTATTGTGAAGCACTCTGAGACACCATCTGGCATGGAGGGCTGTATATAAATCCAAGTTATTGTTGTTATTGATGGGGAGAGGAGTGTAGGGGTAGTGATGAGGTGGATAGTCTTCTTTCAAATGAAGTGGATTTAGTTCTTCTTTCAAATGAATGTTTCTGCAGACTCCAAATACATTTGCCGTATGCACAGAACATCGCGGGATACTCCTGCAAGCATCCAATGATAAAGAGATGCAGGACTGGTTGTATGCATTCAACCCTCTCCTCGCTGGCTCAATCAGGTATGTTCTGTGACAATGTCAGTGTATGGAGCGTATCGTAAATTTTGGAATTCAAGTACAAAATCAGTTGCTTCTTTTCCATGTCATTTCAAGACTCTGACAGCTTCTAAATGCAAACCATCCTGCCTTCATCTTTGATTTTCCCATATCCTATGGGAAATGTTACAGTAACACCTAGATTTCCACCATGATTAGAACCATGATGGGATTAGTTGTTTGAATGGTACATAGAAGGGTCTGGACTACATGAGAAATTGATGGGGTTCGTGTTGTTGGGGGGTGAAGAGGGGGTGTTCAGAGTATATCATTCGATTACATTCGATTGTAGAGTGTATTAGTGTTACAGTGAAATACATAGCATATGAGCATATCAGACTCTTAAGTGAGAAAATGCTTTGAAATTTATGGTGTTTCCTGATTGCATTACATCCCTCTGTTTCAGATCAAAGCTGTCCAGGAGAAGGAACACCCAGATAAAGATCTGAGCGGGAGCCTGTGACTGCCTCAAATTCTAACTCTGCTCTTAACCTGGTGACATTAAACAGGACTTGTGTACATACTCAACCTTTCAAGCGTTTGACGTGAAAACCCATCTAACATGCCTGCTCTACGTGTAGTAATTTATTGAGGAACAAAAAATATATAGTTGTGTGAAAGCAAGCCGTGTCGCCTTGCGCTGGAAGCGCTGTGTTACATGTGCGTGTGATGCTTTGTATGTCTTCAACAAATGGTTAGGTATCAGTAATGACAGAGTTCTGTGGTGTGGACACTTGACACTGTTTCTGCTCCTGCATTAGTGGTGAGGGGTCAGGGGGGGTTGGAGGGTAGAGGGGGAATTGGGGCAGTGAGGAAGCAAGGTGGATTTGAAAGGCATGGCCACTCCAAACAGTAACGCTCCCAACAGGAAGAGGCTGAATACGATTTGGTTGTGTGACTGAGACAAAAGCAGTCCCTGATCTGGTTTTCTCAAGCCTTTGGGACTTTATTGACATTCTGGGAATGGAAGTGAGGTAGATGGATAGAGAGTCTAGTGTGAAATGATATGACACAAGATATGACAGGTTACCACTGTCTTGTCTTTTGGAATTTGACTGGCACTGTAATCAGCGATGGCCCTGGTGAAGTCCCCCCATCCTCTCTCCCACCTCCCGATTCCTTTCCCCATTCTGCAAGCCATTCTCCCCCACTCCTCCACAGTGGTCTGAATGGTTTCAGTTTGTGTCCCACAATAGCTTATTGCTGTGTGTTTTGGAAAAGAGTGAAAGAGTAAAGGAGAAGTGAAAACACTGGAAAGGTAGAAAGAGGCAGGAAAGAAAGAGATATAAAGTGACATTGGACAAATCGATGAATGTTATATCTATATATATACATATATATATATATTCGATGTTCAGCTAATAAACATGAACTGCATAATTTTTTTTTAGTAATAATTGTCCCTCCAATTAAAGAAGGTTGGACAATATTATTCCTATCCCCATATACACACACTGGGAACTGTAACCCAGTCACTCTGTTATATTAAGTGATATATTGGATTTTACTGCATCAGTGCAGCTTCAATAATAACTAAGCTTTGAAACATCATCCAGTGCCAGCATGTATGGCACTGTGTATACTGAATTAGTTAGTTGATCTGGCTGGCAGGAACCGATCCTTATTTTTATCTTTAACTAATAGTGCAAAGGTTTGAACATCTTGGAGGACTATGTCCATCCATTCTCAGCCTGGTTAGCATTACTTGTTGACTCCTGGTACTCTGTACCTTTCAACTGTGTGCCAATCCAGACAAGATCACAAGCAGTGATCAACCAGTTCAGTTGTCTTACTGGTTGTATGTCCTTCTGCTCTTCAAGAACAGGGTTGTTCATTTTCTTTTACCTCCCTTTGACTCAAACAGGGCATTTTATTCATGGCAGGGAAAAGTGGTAGAGACATAATGAAAGAGAACTGTGTGATTTACTCATGCACTGGATGGTGATCACTAATATACTTTATTCTGTGTTACGAGTCAGTTAAGTATACAGGTTTCACAGATTGGTTCTGAGGAGGTTTTGGTGCCCCTGGTTCATGACTAATTTTTCCATTATAAAAATCCACACGAGGACTGATCAAGAAAGCAGTGTTTCTCACTGAATAAGATCTGTAAATTTTCTGGGATTGAAAGAATCATCCATCTTGTGTTTATCAGATATTTCCAAAATGCAATGTCGTTTATTGTTACCAAAAAGGACTAGTAAAGGAGCACATGTTCAATCACATAATAGTTTAAAGGCAAACCTGTATCTACTTACAATATAAATCACATTGGTGTACAAGCAAGGCCCAGAATTACACCTGATTTGCACTTCAAACATTGGATTTCAGGGTAAACAGCAAATCAGAAGATAAATGACCAAACGTCAACTCAAATTTAGAGCATCAAACTCTAACCTGTGTCCTTGCAAAGTTTAAGATAAGACAACGCCTTATCATTGCATCTGGTACCGAGGAAAGCACTAACCATTCACAGCTAACCTTAATTTGCACATTGGTGTGTGTAATGTAAGATTCTTCTGCACTTTCTCAGTGTTGTCTGTAATTGAGTAAATGTCACTAGGCCAATGCTCTTCATGTTCTATGCACTATGAGGCTTTCTGACCTGCGCTGAGCGTCGCAGCAGTCCCTGTACCTACACCCCTCTCAGACCTTTTTGCGTTGGAAGCATGTTTCCTGGCACATGGTACAGGCCGAATAGGCTCTGTTACTGTATAGAAGTTCCATTTGTAGAGAAGTTTGAGGAATCAATGTCTTGACTTGTATGTAACTGGCAGTCTGTAAACCCCGTAATTATTGATGGAAAACCACAAAACACAAAATGACTTGTGACTTGTTTCACTATTGCTAAATACTCAGCAGCACAACCACTCAAGAGAACATAATCCACAAGTCGAACTATAGTTTTCTCAGATCATTGTTCTCCACACAATTTTAAGTTGGTGTAACTGGTGTTATGAGTTTCCATTGTGTGTTGCAGGCTTCACATAATCACAGAGAGATGAGCGGTATGCAAATTTGTACTCACAGTAGAAAGGCAGAGACCTTGAGAAGTAAAATGGCCTCTTGGAGCATTCATTTTACACTTCTACATTACAAGACCTCATTATCTAAAATAATCATCAGAAATACACTTTGTTAAACAAGTCATTACCCATTTTCACACTTGAGCTATAATACAATGGCCATATTAGAAATAATCGGTTCAACTGGTTACAAATTTATTCCAGTTATTTTGCCCATATGGAAGTTTAAAATGAGGAAAATCAAAGCATTGGGGTATCGGGTATGCAGGAGGCTAACATCTCACAGCCCAGTACCATGGCAATATCAACAACTTTTAAATTTAGACAAAGCTCTCAGGTTTTACTCTTATAGATTCAATTGCATAGGAACATGGGATAGTACAGCATGAAGGTAATGATGTTTAATCCTGGGAATTATGGTGTGCTGGGGCAGAAGAGAGACAGTTGTGATAGTAGAATACAACGTTAAAGGACTTTTTGAGACAAGTAGCAGATGTCCTTGACCAGCCAGTCTTTGGACTATGCTATGTCTGATCACGGATGCAGTGAAATATATGGCAGAATGTTTCTGATCTCTGTGCAATACTTTGTGCAATACAGTGCAGATAGCAAAGTTGTGTGCCTTAGGCCAGCCAACCTAAAGAGCCCACATACTGGAGTAAAGTGGGTTTGTGAAGGGGAGAAGGTAGATAAAGAGGAGCTCTCCAGCTTCTATGATGAGACAGAGATGTGATTCCAGAAAATAATTCTCACTTCTACTGAATTTTGAACAGAGACACTATGCACCAGAGTCAGAAAGTCAATGTTTTACCAGAGAAAGAGCCCATTCCAATGTATTTTGCTCATATCAGAACTTAAATATATCAGTTATTAAGTTAACATTTACACTATATTTAGTCATTTGGAAATTCATGAATTTCTTATGCATTCCCATCAAAAAATGTCCATAGTTGCAGAATGTTGGTCAGTCTGGCTGGAGATCCATACTAAATTGAACAAATGTAGTTTGTAAATAAACACTGTATCCAATTTTTAGATAGATGATAATTAGTCAAGAATCGACAAATGAGGTTCTGGAGGGACAGCTATAATATCAAGACTTAAAGAGTGTCTGCAGGACAGACTGAATCATTTGGTGTAGGTTAAATGGTGACTGAAACTTATTTCAGTACAAAATTACTAACTCTTTAAATCCAACATTTCCCATCTAATGCCTTATTGAACTGTGGACACTTTGTCACTCACAAGATACATTTTATTAATCAATCTTTTACACCATGTGGTTCCACATTAGGGTCAGAGCTGTGTTGCTATGTGCATGTCTGTGTGTGTATATATTTTTCATAAAGAGCAAAAAGACAGCACGCTTTAAATAGTTTTCCTACATCCCTGACTGACTGGGAATATTACTTCATATATACTTCATCCAGTGACAGGAGATACCTTGTGCTGTGTTCATGTTCACTAATTTATGACTATAAACATTGTTTAAACATTGGTGAACAACAGATATCACCTCGCTTTGACTGGTTCTCAAACCGGATCAGTGGCTTGAAACTGATGGGTGATAATTGAGGCAGTAAATACAAACGGATTCTCCTTTAAGTATAATAATTAAATGATTGGGGAGAAATTCCACTCTATAACTTATATTATTTTCTTAACATTTCAGAGGAAGTAGAATTTGACATTCTTGAATGGAACCTTAATTTCGCAATAGTTCCACCCCAAACTGATTTACTATAGCTTAATTTTTATCCCATAAGTTCAGCCATATTAGCAAGTGAAAGATTTTTGCATCAGTGTGGGAGAACACGCACAAACACATAAAGTGAGGCAAAAAAGCATGGTGGTACACATAAAAAGAAGTGATAGATGTACAAAAAGGAGGTGGAAGAACAGAGAGGTAAACAAGGGAACTATGCGTCTAAAACGAAAATAAGATGAACGCAAAAAAAGAGGCTGAGAAAGAAAGACCCACACAGAGCAAGAGAAGTGGGGCATTTCTGCATTAGTCAGGAAAATTTTGCCCAAACTGCAATGGTGTGAGAGAAAGGTAAAAATGACAGGCATTGCCATCAGCATACCTGATATCCCTCCCCAGTGTGCCCGAGTCAAACAGAAGCTTCCCCGGCCCTTCTACAAACCCTACTGAAAATCGGTTTCTTATGAATTTGGAAACTCAGATATGCCCAAACGTTCAGAGATGTTAATTACCAGAAGGAATTTTTTTTGTTGAATTTTTGTGCTTCCATCGCCAGTTAATCAATGCCTGTTCTTTCCACAATGCCTCAGCTTTGTAAATTCCGAAGACCTCCTCTGACTTTGTATATAAAGTGATGGCTGTGAACACTCACAGTTATATACGTTTATGTGCCATCTCTGATGGTCAGTAGTCTCTTGAAGTGTGAACCATGAGTGTTGGAGTCTTCAGTTGTTTGTGACCCCTTTAACGCATTGTCAAAAGAAATAAACGTGGCATTTATGCAGTGCTGGACAGTGCGAGTCAATGGAGTTTGTGCCTCTTGTTGTATTATGCCCATGGGTATCATTACACCATATCATACTGTATATACAACAGTACATAAATGATCATCACAGAGTGTTGTAAAATATTTACCCAAGCATCGCGGTACACATAGGAGTGCCATTATACAATACCAAAATGACATGTCATATAGCAAGTGCATGTAAGATGTACATGGACAAAGGAGAATAATGCAGGATGTGAGAATATTACAACAGACACATTCCAACAACAGTTTGTATTTATATCATGGAGGTGTAGTCAGGGTAGGCAGTGCCTATCTTATGAAAATAAAATCTTTAAATTGTAGATGATTATTTAATGGTTTATATTTTTACAATGCACATTTTACATAATGCAAATGATTTTTGGTAGAAACTACCAAAATTATTTAACTGCGATTTATATGCCTAAAATGCAACAGAAAGGCAGCAAGACACAGTGCCTTTTTTACCCACTGAGTTGAATGTTGTTCCGATGCACAGTCGCGTTCCTTTCTCAGTGTCTCAGTAACGGGTGAAATAGGCACAAGTTACCGTTGCCTTTTCTCTTTCTATCAATTGCGAGCAGATCACATTGAAATGCCATCTCCTCGCATGCGTATTTGCGGAAAAAAATGACTAGGAAAAAGGCAGTCCGCTGCTGCCTTTGGCGACATGGCTTTAAAAAGCCAAGCCCCCAAAAGTGTCATTTCACCCACTGCATGTCACTGATTTACACAGAGCTCCTCACATCCCTGAATGCTTAATACACACAGTATGTACAGGAACAAACACTTTTCAAAAGGTGCACAATTCTATATTGCAGTTATACAGGAGTATTGTACAACGATGTACAAGCACAGTCCATAATGTGCTTGGAAGTGCAACATAATATTTAAACAGCAAAATTTAACAGAATGTGTTCAGAGTTCTATTAGGTTTTAGCCTAGTTCAGTTGGTAGCTCTCTTGCCTCTTGAGTCAGAATGTTGTGGGTCAAATCTCACATTTTTAGCTTAGTCAAAACTGACGCTCCAGCGCAGTGCTGGGGGTAGGAGATTATGCCTAGTTTGTAAATGACATACCTCAGATGAGACATTAAGCCGAGGCCCCACGTCTGCCCGTTCAGGTAGACTCTGATGATCGCATGCCACTATTTGAAAAGACAAGGGAGTTTCGGCCTGGCCAACAATCTTCCAAATAAAATTGGTCATTCACTTCATGGCTGTTTGTGCACCATTGCTGTGCACAAATTGGTTGTCATGCTCATCTACAAGATATACAGTCACTAAACTTTATATCATAAAATCTTGATGACGTGATAAAGAGCTAAATCAAATGCAAATACTATATTTGTAAACATTATAAACAGTGGTTATAATAACATCGCCCAATGTGGCGCACAGAGGGATTGCACGGCACCATTACTATCATTGTGATATTATACCTCAAATGGCTAATGCTGGATGAGCATTTTGAATTTTCTTGACTTGTACACAATAAGCTGACGTAGAAAAGCAGGCTGGAGATGGATGTTTCCAAAATGATTAAGAACAAATATAATAGCTTTAGCAGGTGCGTGGAAGCAATTTCCTAATGTTGGTTTGCGAACACTTATTTTTATATTCAACCGATACCGATACAATACATACAAATTTACATTTACATAAGGCAATTCAGCTTGTCACCAAGTTGGGTGTGGGAGCTGAGAGGATTCCAAGAGGGGAAAGATGACTGACAGCACAGTCGCACCTTAAACAAAGTGAGAGGAGGGAGCGAGTTGAAGGGAATCAGTGATGGAGTTCCAGAGAATGGGGTAGAAAGGCTGAAGGTTAGCCTACCAAGAGAGGGGCGGAAAGGGTGGGGGATATGAAGGCCAGTGCCTGCTGACTGAGGGAGGCAGCTGAGTCAGTTTGGAGTCATCATTTAATGGGTTTCAGTGTATTTCTGGGTATGGGATGATGTCAACGCACGGACACACTTTTCATGCATCTATGTCAACAATATGATTTGAAAAAAAATTCCTGGTCCTGGTTATCACTGAATCAGAGCTCCGCGGCTGTTTGGGGGACGCTGCTGTGCGCAGTTTGGCTGCCGCGTTTCACCCACAAATATAGTAAATTCTCTTACTCTTCATCATCCTGCCCCGACCCCCACCCCCCTGCTCTTGTCCCGACCCCTCCCCCCCCCTCACCCCCCTGCTCTTGTCCCGACCCCTCCCCCCCCCACCCCTCCCCCCCCCACCCCCTGCTCTTGTCCCGACCCCTCCCCCCCCCCCACCCCCCTGCTCTTGTCCCGACCCCTCCCCCCCCCCACCCCCCTGCTCTTGTCCCGACCCCTCCCCACCCCCCTGCTCTTGTCCCGACCTCCCCCCACCCCCCTGCTCTTGTCCCGACCCCTCCCCCCCCCCACCCCCCTGCTCTTGTCCCGACCCCTCCCCCCCCCCACCCCCCTGCTCTTGTCCCGACCCCTCCCCCCCCCCACCCCCCTGCTCTTGTCCCGACCCCCCCCCACCCCCCTGCTCTTGTCCCGACCTCCCCCCACCCCACCCCCCTGCTCTTGTCCCGACCCCTCCCCCCCCACCCCCCTGCTCTTGTCCCGACCCCTCCCCCCCCCACCCCCCTGCTCTTGTCCCGACCCCTCCCCCCCCCACCCCCCTGCTCTTGTCCCGACCCCTCCCCCCCCCCACCCCCCTGCTCTTGTCCCGACCCCTCCCCCCCCACCCCCCTGCTCTTGTCCGACCTCCCCCCACCCCCCTGCTCTTGTCCCGACCTCCCCCCACCCCACCCCCCTGCTCTTGTCCGACCCCTCCCCCCCCTGCTCTTGTCCCGACCCCTCCCCCCCCCACCCCCCTGCTCTTGTCCCGACCCCTCCCCCCCCCCCCACCCCCCTGCTCTTGTCCCGACCTAACTGTACAGCGCCTTGGGGTCCTCGACGTGAAAGACGCTAAACAGATGTAAGTCTGGATTGATTGATTTGATTGATGATAAGACGTTGCATCAAATGAAGGATTATTATTACTGTGGTCATTAGTATTGTTATTACTGTCTCACTGAAGTCCTGTGGCCGCCAAACACACGTGTGGTGAATTCTGCTCCAGTTTTCATGGCGACTCTGTCTGACTGCAAACCCTGGGAGGTGAGGGCCGGCGGGCGCTAGGACCCGGGGGGGGAGCTGAGCAGCGCTAGGCCGCAGTCACAGCCTCGGTGTTTCCTGCCGGTGGTGGGTGCAGTGGGAGTGGGTGGGAGGGAGGGAGGGAGGGAGGTGGCGGCCGCTGTAAAGTGACGGCAGCTGTTGGTGAACAGAGAAGAAGCAAAAGACGATGAACAGCGGCTCCGCCATGGATTTATTCGGGGACCTGCCTGAGCCAACCCAGCCCGGGAACAGAGACACACAGAGAGAGGGTGGGGGGCATTAATACCTACTGTCGGGGGGGGGGGGGGGCGTTGTTAACAGCTACTGTCACAGGGCGGGGGGAGAGATCGCGGCGGGGGCATCATTAGTGTGTTTAATAATTATTACAGGATAGAGAGAGGGAATTGTTATAATAATTATTGCAGTGGGGGGGAGGGGGGTATTGGGGGAGAGAGGGGGGTATTGGCGGGGAGGGGAGTATTGGGGGGGAGTGGGGGGAGGGGAGTATTGGGGGGGAGTGGGGGGAGGGGAGTATTGGGGGGGAGTGGGGGGAGGGGAGTATTGGGAGGGAGGGGAGTATTGGGGGGGAGTGGGGGGGAGGGGAGTATTGGGGGGGAGTGGGGGGAGGGGAGTATTGGGGGGAGTGGGGGGAGGGGAGTATTGGGGGGGAGTGGGGGGAGGGGAGTATTGGGGGGGAGTGGGGGGGAGGGGAGTATTGGGGGGGTATTACTATTAAATATTCCAGGGGAGAGAGGGGTATTGTCATTGTTATTAATATAGTCAATTCACTTTACAGTATATTCTTTGAAACACTTTGCGACATCTAGAAGACTTGACAAGTGTTACATCAAATGCAAGTTTTATTATTACGACAGGAGAGAGGAGATTATTAATAATAATAAAGATTATTACAGGTGAGAGAGAGACAGAAGGAGGGTAGAGAGAGGGGTCATCATTCATTTCATTACCGGGAGAGAGGTTTAATTGTTAATTATTACAGCAGTATTATTATAAGGGGCAATGGGAGAGGGTTGGCATGGAGGGCGCTATATAAATCAAAGTTGTTGTTGCTCATTAGTATTATAGTAATACCACTACTGCATTTGATACAGCGCCTCATCACGTCTCTGAGATGTCTCAAAGCACTGTAGAATATACTGTAAAGTGAATTGACTAGTATTATTATAAAGGGGTGGGGGGGTGAGGTGGGGGGAGAGAGAAGGTGAGGGTACTGGGAGGTGGAGTGGGAGGGGAGAGCAGCTAGGGGTATAGATAGATACATCCCGGGGTATGTAACACGTTGAGATTTCTGCCAACTTTATTCACAAGCAAAAGTTTTTATTTTGGAGTTGTTGATCAGAGCAGACTGTTCTGGTCTGGAAGGAATTGGAGGGGACACACAAGGTAGAACCAGTAGAGAGGCATGAGGGTGCAGATGAAAAGTGGACACAAGTAAAGCATATTAAATCTTTGCGTGATTCTTTTTGTTTGTTAGGCAATAATGTGCAGAAAGCAGGACCTACACTCTTCGATGACCTACTGGATGTAGGCAACCCAGACGTAGGTAAACGCACAACCAGAGATGACATCTCTTATATTTCTTGGTATCCTGTTGTAAAAACAGGTAGACCCCGCTTACCTAACGCCCGGTTACCAAAACTTCACTATAACAAGGGTTTCTATTTGTACCACTTCTCCGCTTAACAAAGGCTGCTTTCGCTATAACGAATGTTTACACTCACTTTAAATCTCGCCGGCTTCTCGTGCGCAGCTTCTCTCTGGTTGCCCCAGCAACGCACACTCAGTCTTTAGTGTGCCTCAGTTAAGCATTGCAGCCCCTCCCATATGGGAGGAGCTTAAGCGGCAGGATGCTTCCTGGCTTCAATAATAGTAAGTTAAGATATGGGGGGGGATAGAGAGATGGGTGTGATAGAGAGATGGGGGTGGGGTGTTGGGAGGGAGGGAGGGGAAGGGGTAATAGAGGGGAGGGGGATAGAGAGATAGAGAGGAGTGGGGGTTAGAGAGATGGGGGAGGGAATAAAGAGATAGGAGGGGGGGATAGAGAGATAGAGAGGAGGGCAGGATGGAGGGGGGTGAATCGAGAGGGAGGGGAGGGGGGCATAGAGAGATAGAGAGGGGGGTAGAGAGAAGTGGAGGGTACAGAGAAAGAGAGGGTGGGGGAGTAGAGAAAGAGGGGAGGGGTGGGAGTAGAGAGAAAGAGAGGTGGGGTAGAGAGAAAGGGGGGGTAGAGAGAAAGGGAGGAGGGGGAGGAAGAAAGAAGCACATCCCGAGTCAGGAAATGCCTGGGCCCAAGTTGGGATATTTCAGTGTAGTGACTGCAGACCTGGCCTGGAGCAGGTAGGATTGGCGTTTTTATTCGGTGTTTTGGCTGCGGCCAAATACAGTAATACAGTTAAACTCTTGCTTAACGAAAGTTTCACTTAATAAAGGGTTTTAAAGTCTCTAACCCCTTCGTTAAGCGGGGTCTACCTGTACCTTATAGTTTGCTCTGTAGAATTACCACCAGTGCCTTGGGATGTCCTCCCGACGGCAAAGGTGCTATGCAAATATTATTTTGTTGTCATTGATTTTTGTTGATGTGTTTAAACATACTTTTGTTCCTCTTTATTGTGTTTTTGCAACTGTTTCTGACGTTGTTTAATATGAGCATTTAGAAATGATTCCTCCCCCCATCTCCCACCCACCACAACTTCTGTTCTCTGTCCTTCCAACTCTCTGCCAATGCCCTCGGATAGGCAGAATCTCTGAGCTGTGTGAGAGTAGTTGTGGATGGACATTTTTAGCTGAGCTATTTTTTACTGCTTTGTTCCTTCTTGATGGGGAAACATCTTGCTTCTACTCCAGGAGAGCAGTATTTCACCTAATGGAAATAAACTTGATTGAGCCACACAGCATTGCCATTACTTATTGAATGAAGTCTCTCTAAATTCAGAGGCAAGATCAGCTTCTGTATTGTAGAGTTACCACCTTTTATAATCTGCAGATGCATAAATTCAGGATGTAGCCAATCACATAATTGTCATGTATGCTTTGCGATGGCATCATCACAGTGCTGCCTGCACAATCTATTTCTGAAATGCATTAATATGTTGCGAGATGTTCAGTGCCTTGGGACATCTTTCTGACATGAAACGCCTATATAAATGTATTGTAAGGTGGAACAAACCTCTAAGAAACTCAGATAAGCAGTACAATACACAGGTTCACCATTAACTTGGATTATACAGTAAAAGCCTGTTTATCCGGCACCCGATCAACTGTAACTTCTGTATAACCGGCACATGGAAAAAAAAGTCCACATTCGATCAATCGGAATTTATCCTGAAAAATGTATTTTAATTTTTTTTTGGTGTGTTCGGCTGAATATCCGGCAGGTGCTTTAACCGGTATTGGCCAGGTCCCGAGGGTGCCAGATAAACGCTTTTACTGTATATGGGCCCATGTTCATTACTGGTATAGTACAGGGATAATCCTGAGAGCAATATTCTAAATGTTCCCTATTTCCTGTACACCATAAGGGATTACCACATGTTAGGTTAAGCCATTATTTGACCAAAATTTTCAGTGGCTGATAAGTTAAATTAATTGGTGTCAAATTTATGATATTCGCAAACTAGATTTGTTCCCATTAATTGTGACTTCCTTGTTTGCTAAGTTTGGGTTACATAATAAGTTTCTGTACACTTTTTTGAGTATTTTGCAGCTCTATACTATTACAAAAACATGAAGCTAGTTGTCTCTTTCATTTAATTTCCTCTATTTATTCCTGCACATGTCAGCTCCTCGTTTACCTAACCTATCTGGAGAGATTCTAAAACTGACGAATGACCTGAAGGGGGAGAAGCGGAAAGCTTGGGATCAAAATGGATCTGAGGAGCACGAGAAGAAGCTGTGTAAAGGTACTGTAATGGAGCGAGCAATCCATTTTTGAAACATTTAAATGGGTAGAAGGATAGACTGCCAGTGCAGATTATTGATGCTCTGTTATTGAGGTTGTTTAAAATGTCCTGATAATCAATGTGTTACATACACACTTGGGACACTTGGCCCAAACTTGTAGTTTGCCGGTGTTTAGAAACCTACCTAGAAATGGCTAGGGAACCCTCCCCATACACCATGTGTGCTGTAAACACAGTACTGAAGGGAACAAATGCTCGATCTCCACCCACAGTGCTGGAAGACAGAGAGGCCACACTGGGAACTGCAAACAGCTGTTCCAGTCTTCGGGAGATATGCCGGACATAGGGGAAAAAATCTAATATGTGTTTTGATATCTTGTCAGTTTTAGGGAGTTGCCGGCTTTCTGAATGTCTCATTATCGAGCGTCATGAAGGACCTGATATTATTGCGTAGTGTGCATGGTCAAACATTTAACAGCCTTTGTAAAAAACAAAACTAAACTCCCTAATTTATTAGCACTGATGGCTACTGTCTATGTCTGTTATGTTATCCTTTATTATGAGTGAATTCATTTGTACTGTAGATGAAGATGGGAAAATGCTTGGCTGTGATATACACCCACAAATATACAGTCACTTCACTTTACGGTATATTCTGTGAAGCGCTTTGGGACGTCGATAAGATGTGAAAAGCACTATATCAAATGCAAGGATTATTATTATTATTATACCTGTTCCCAAATAGCCTTCTGACATGTTTCAGTCTCATACTTGAATGCGCCTTGGTGGAGGCACAAGAAACCCGCTGGCATTTTGTGTTGATGTCTGCAGGAGAGGAAGTGAGAAACACATAAATAGAAACCTTGGTTCAGTAAGAGTAAATAAAGTAGGTATTTTACTGTAGATTTTTCTTCTTTTTTTCAAGGACTTGTGACCTTAAAAGGTTATGTAGCAGAGCGAAAGGGTGAACGAGAAGAAATGCAAGATGCCCATGTAATCATCGATAATTACACAGAAAACTTCACACAATTACCACAGGAAATGTTAGTACAGTACTACAGTGACAATCAAACTGATTATATTTACAGGATTGAAACTGGGATAAAACACATTGCTCAGTCACTACAGAGTATTCTCTGCATCTGATTTGTGTTAACCTGGGAGTACGTAATGGAACATCCACATAATACCGGATCTAGGAGTACTTGATGAGACCGTGAAGAGAGAGATTTATTGGGTATCTAACCCATGCTGTATGTGCTGTGAAAATCCCTCAGTCTGGGATTTAAATGTAAAAGTGTTCAATTTCCCAGCCTGTAATTCCTGCACATTGTTCCCTTTCCTGGCCAAAACACTCGGAATGGATTCTTGTCTGGAGTTGCTGCCAATGCGACTCTGTAACTTGCTTATGAGTACCTTGTTCAAACTGCTTGTGTGACCTTAGCCCAGCAACTCGCCATAAGCACATGATTTGTAGCATGATTTCTACATTCTGTAGAACATTGTATTATTCTCTGATGTGGGGTGTTCTACAACTCTAAAGTGATATATTCCTGCTGCTGGCTCCTGAATATCACAAGTTTCTCTGAAAGATCGTGCTGGTGTTTTCTTGTCACTCTACTCAGCTGCCGTGATTTGTTTATAAACTGGAATTTTCTTAGTACGGTAGTAAGTTTCAGATTCATCGGTGCTGGAATGGTCAGTTATTGGGTAATGCACCTAATATTTTAGTGATTTTCATTGTTCATTCCCTTCCCTTTCCTCGACTGCATTTAGCTCTCGATTGTCTTACTTTGCTGTTTTTGATGGACATGGTGGTGTTCGAGCTTCCAAGTATGCAGCCCAGAACCTTCATCTGAACCTCGTAAAGAACTTCCCAAAAGGTAACTGTGGTGCATTAAGAAGCATGAGGAAGTACGTCAGGACATTAGCGGTGAAATGGTGATCGGTGGCGGGATAAAACGACAAACTATAGGAAGTGAAAGGCCATTTAATCTATCGAGAGCATTGCTTAATAACCGGTAAAACATCCAAAAGGAGATTAATCCGAATTTTGCCCTGATTTACAAAGTAAATGAAACCAACATATCAGTGTGACGTAGAAACCGGCATTCTTCTATCTTGTAAATCTGGGCCCATCAAGTTTCATTCTGTATTTCATTACCCATTGACTATCTGCTGCAGTTTAATTGATATTTCAATAGCCTCAGGTTCTGGACTAGGATTGCTGTGATGCAGGTGAGAAGTTTTTGTAACAAGCCTATTTTGTTTCTCTTTGTGCCCTCCCTTAAAACAGAAGTGAGTAATCTGGAGAAAACCATTAAGAAATGTCTTCTTGTGACCTTCAAACAAACGGACGAAGGTTTTCTCAAGCAGGCATCAAGCCAGTGAGTAGTGGCATGAGGGGAATAGCACTGTATCATCAACTCCCTTGCCCCACTCATTTCCCGAACTGCCTCCTATTCCTGTAAATCCCCCTGGTATACCAGCCACCTCCGAACCTTTAAGGCGCAAGTGTGAACTGCCGAACAAGCCTGGACCAAATCAAAATTAACGGTCCCCCAGCAAATTTGGCTAGACCATACCAAGGCCTACCGCTCCGCCCTAACCTCCACCAAGTCCTCCTATTACTCCAACTTAAACTTGGAGGCGAAGGACAACCCCAGGCTCCTTTTCTCCACCACTAACCGCCTCCTCTGCCCACCCTCCAACGCCTCACCCATCCTGTCCTCCAACTCCGAGGAGATGCTGGACTTCCTCAAATCAAAAATTGAGGGGATCCGTTCATCCACCTCTACCCCATCCTCTACTGCCTCCCAACCCAGGTTCCATCCCCTCCCATGCTCCACTACATACCTACAACCCCATCTCTCCCCCTGCCCTCTCTGCTCTCTTCCATAAAATGAAACCCACCACCTGCTCCCTTGACCCCATCCCCACCTCTCCTCATCTCCCAGTTCCATCTCCAACTCACCACCCACCTCCTAACTGATGTCATCAACCTCTCCCTATCCATGACTGTTCCCACCCCTCTAAAAACTTCTGTCATCGCCCCATCAAAAAAACCTTCTCTAGACTCATCCCTACTCTCCAGCTATCCCCCATCTCCAACCTCCCATTCCTCTCCCAGGCCCTGGAACGAGTTGTTGTTTCCTAGCTTCGCTCCTTTCTCTCTCACCACTTCCTCCTCGAACCCCTTCATTCTGGCTTCCATGTTGCCCATTGCGTGGAATCAGCCCTGGTCAAAGTCTCTAACGACATTCTAAACATCTACGACCCAGGCTTTCTTTGACTCTTTGTCCTCCTTGACCTCTCCGCCGCCTTTGACATGGTCGATCATTCCATCCTCCTACATCATCTCCCTCCTCAATCTCTGCAGACCTACCCTCGCCTGGTTCGACTCTTACCTCTCCTATTATCTCCATTTTGTCACCACCAATGGCTTCTTTTCCAGCCCCTGCACTGTTACCTGTGGCATCCCCCAGGGCTCTGTCCTTGTCCCCTTACCTTTCAACATCTATATGCTTCCAATTGATGACATCATCCACAGACATGGGGGTAACTTCCACATGTATGTGGATGGCACCCAACTCTATCTCTCTGCCTCTACCCTCGACTCCGGGACTACCACTGTCCTGACAGACTGTCTGTCGGACATCAAATCCTGAACGAGAGCTACCTTTCTATAGTTGAATGTCACCAAGACAGAGGCCTGAGTATGTAGTTAGGAGATGATTTTCAAGAGGTTTTTGTGGGTGACAGCTCATTGGGTTGTAAGCAGCCTGCCCAGCTATACTGCTACTGTTCAGTAGTTGTGTGGATTGCTGTCTTAGTCTTGTTCCATGCCCAGTCTGCGATCATGGGAAACTGCCTCCAAACAATCTGCTGCTAACTTACTGCTATAGTGTATAAGAATGGTTTAGTATAAGATTTTTTCCTCCACCCTCCACTGGTTGGAGTAAATGTGTTTACTTTCTGAGAGTACAAGCAACACTGGGGAACATCCTGCGCCACACTGGCCGTCCTCGCTGCTGCTTCCCTGACCGCATGGCTGCACGTTTCCCTGATTTAATTCTGTCAGAACTCTTTTACTGAGCGTTGAAACATTCTGTATTAAATCATTGAATTAACTGATCTTATTGGTATTCTTTCTTGTAGGAAACCAGTCTGGAAAGATGGATCCACTGCGACGTGTGTTTTGCTGGTGGACGATGTTTTGTACGTTGCAAACCTCGGCGACAGCAGGGTATGCAATGCTCAGTTCACACTTGAATGAAACCTTGGTCAATGTCGTCCTGTGATGAATGTGTATGGTGTAACATCTCAAACATTTGACTTTGCTTTGTCACACACATTCTGTCCTCTCTTTCGCTTGCACTATTTTTTTCCATTCACCCTTTCCCTTGTTACCATTCTCTCCTTTTCTATCAAACCCTCCTTCAGATAACTTGACTGGTCCTAGGGAATCGTGAACATGATCCTGTATCCTGTATTAACTTTGCTTTTGAGTACAGAATTTGGCCACAGGGTGGTGACATAAAACAGATTCAATACTTTAAGTAACATTGTGACTAATCTGAACATAAATTGATAGTATCTCATGCCCTTGGTATAGCACTAAATTCTATTAAAAATGTTTTATTAAAAGGGTAAAGAATGTCTGGAATTATTGTTTTCTGCTCCGAGTATTTCCTAATGTACATTTTTGTTTGCTGTCAAAATAAACCTTTACGTTTCTTGCCTGACTGAGACCTGCCACCTCAGTTCTCCCCATTCTTGAGCTGTACTAAACAGGCAACAGAATGTTTGGGTGCTTCAGTTTTCCCTGCTGGGGCCTATTACTATTAAGCAGCCGAGGAGTCCATTCAGAGTTGGTGTACTTGCTGAAAATCACAGTATCAGTGCCTCCACTGCTTTTTTCCTGCCCCCTTACATCAAATGATAATTTTTTGGGCACATTGTTGGAGCATTACCAAGCTAGCTTTACTCTGCATCTAATCTGCTCCTGAACTGGTTCCTGAAATTTCACAAATTGATATTGAACCCATTCTGTGGCTGACTTGCAAGTGCATGATATTTGATGGTGCCCATAGAGGAACAATTGTTAACATGCTTCTGACCTTGAATTTAAATTGGTCCACATGTTGAATGCTGTCTGTGCTAAAGATTTTTATGATGTTTAAAAGAACTATGATACAAAATCTTGACTTTTGTCTGGCAAGGAGATTTAAGAGATAATGATGATAATCCTTACATTCAATATAGCATCAATCACGTCAGAAAGACATCGCAAAGCACCTCACAGGATTTACTTTATCTTTAAAGTGTAGTGACTGTATTTTCTTAGTGAATGCGACAACCAATGTCTCACAAGCAGCCTTGAAGTGAATGACCAATTTTACCTGGGGGATTATTGGCCAGGACACCAGTAGAAATTCCCTTTTTGAATAATGTCCTTTAATCTTTAACATCCACTTGAACAGACAGAATAAACTTTCACTTAATGTGACAAAGGAACCAAAAGGACCAGACAAAATAAATCTGTGTGTCAGAATATATTCTTATTAATACTATAGGATAGAATCACAGATTCCTTGCTATTATGGGCGACCTATTCAGTAGAGCTACTGTACTTAATATTGATGTTTTACCTGTGGACCACACACAGGGCTGAGCAGTTACCCAAACAGCAATGATGATCTTTTAGACTCTGATTTGATTTTGGAGTATTTTTGTAAAGTATCAAAGTATCAAATCGTCCTCAAACCCATGATTACATGCAGAAAAACTGCATGTAATCAAGTTTCAAGTCTGCTTTAACAGCAGACTTGAAACTTGCATGTAACCAGGCTCTTGATAAAAGGTGACAAATGCTTGAAGATAAGATGGCTGGAATAGTTTCAGCAGAGTGACATCTTCCTGAACTTTATGATAATTGTTATCTGTAACTACGTACAGTGTAACAGCAACTCCTTCACTATCTGCGTCAGCTACCCGTGGGATATTATTTTATATTTACATGTTTTATATTCCAGTGACATTCAATAGGTAATGTTATTTTGGGAAGTGCTTGCTGAACTCACTTGGCTGACATTTACACTGATCTCCTATCTTTTAATAGGAATGACCTATGTAAGAGAGGGCTTTTGGCTTGCAAACATACAGATATCAAAGCTTGAAGTTCTCGGAATGTATAGCAAAACAGTCTAGTTTGGGGTATTTGCTGAAGTAGTATATGGTTAGAGAGAAAGAAGATGCAAAGGTCCCCAACAAGTGAACCAAGTCTTGGAAGGACAAAATAATAATAATAATAATAATTGCATTTGATATAGCGCTTCATCATGTAGTTGAAGAAATCTCAAAGCACTTCACACAATATACTTTGACATGAACTACTTTATGTGAGAATGATATGAATAATAGGGGAGGCGGTAAACAGAAAAAACAACAGATAGTTGGGTGGGAGTGTATTAAAAACGCTTGATGGAACGAGTCTGTATTGAACCAAATAATGGATAGCAATTGAAAACTAGTATCCAAACTAACTATATGTGCTAATTTAAAAATTTGCTTTGTCGATGTATTAATTTATCAAGCGGTAATGGGTATGCTGCCGAAACCCTGGTCCATGCCTTTGTCACCTCTCGACTGGACTAATCAAATGCCCTCCTTGCCGGTCTCCCCTCCTCTACAATTCATAAAATCCAGCTCATACAGAACTCTGCCGCCCGCATTCTCACCCGAACCAAACTCCATGATTACCCCAATCCTTGCCAGACCAGGCAATCCTTCGCTCCCTATCCCGGAGAGGATCGATTTCAAGATAAAATTGTATTGAAATCCCTCCACTCCTCTACACCCCCCCCTACCTCTCTGACCTCTCTCCTCAAAACAGTAACCGTTGCCTTCGCTCCACCGGGCCTGGCCTCCTCCATGTCCCCGAATCCTCTGCTCCACCATCGGTGGCCGTGCCATCAGCCACTATGCCCCAAGGCTCTGGAACTCCCTCATTCCCTTCACCATCCCCCTCCTTTCCTATTTTCAGGTCTCGGCTAAAGACCTTTCTTTTAGACCGCGCTTTCGGTTACCCCTCCTCCTGGCTCAGCCCTGGGATCTGTTATTGGGAAGCGCTCTGAGACACCATCCAGCGTGGAGGGCACTGTATAAATCCAAATTGTTGTTGTATGACTCCCCTCCTCCAACTCTATATGTTTCAATCTAGGCTCACAAAAAATTGAAGTAATTGGTTGGACTTTAGACCATCATCTGATACTATGAATGGTATATGTGTGTGTGTGTCTGGCTACATGATATGAAAACCCCCTAAATAAATTGGAGATGTATACATGCTGTTAACTGTTATGTAGTGAAGTGAAATTTAGCTTCTAATTTTCAGGCCATTCTGTGTCGCTACAGTGAGGAGAGTAAGAAGCTCATGTCCCTTCCGCTAGGGAAAGAACACAATCCAACTCAGTATGAGGAGCGAATGCGAATACAAAAGGCAGGAGGTACAGTCAGGTAAGCTATCTTTACACAAAACCTTGCTGCATACGCAACATTTTTAGTTAATATTTGTGGAGCAGGGTGGTCCAAATGGCGGCCCACGGGTCAATTTTATCTGCAATCCCCCACCCCCCAATTTCATTTAGTCCACTAGTTCCCTCCATAACCCGGAAATATTATTTTCTGAAACCCCAAATATTGCTTATGCGGCCTGAGGACATTTCTCAAATAGGGTATCTGGCCCTCAGCATCCAAAAAGGTTGGACCCCACTGATGTAGGACAATGAGGGAGGATTAACCGGCGCTCTTGTGTGCTTTGGAGTGAACGAGTCCATTAAGAAGAGATGGGGTTTCTCTGCTGCTTGTCATGCAGGACTGCAAAATTCAACCCCATGTACATTGCTTTCAAGAACTTACAGGTGGAGCTGAGTTTTCTTGCCACACTTTCCAGCAATCTTGTCTCTTCTGTGCAATGGCTGTCATTGCCAAGTCACTGATTTTGTCATTCACTTCGTTTAAATAAAGGGCAAACACTTCACACAGTGGGTTCACTCCAGGAAATAGAACATTAGATATCCACCAGGTCAGAGTTGAAGGTGGGAAATACCAACCAGCACCATTTCTCGAGGAAACCTTGTGTTAGCATTGCAATAAGTCGCGTGGTATCTCATGCTGTCAATCAGCCCAGAATATGGTGCAGGTTCCTGCAGGGTTGCATCTTTTCCATGCCTTTTTAAAGTTATCATTGCTGGCGATCAGAGGGTGACATTTTAAATTGCCTTTGTACAGGGATGGTCGAGTACTGGGTGTGCTGGAAGTGTCGCGCTCTATCGGAGATGGACAGTACAAGCATTGTGGTGTGATCTCAGTTCCACATGTGAAACGCTGCCAATTAACATCCAATGACAGGTACAGTGATAACATTAGTCATTTCCAACAAAAAATGCACTTGTCCTATCCGAAGGCCTTGCGTTAAGTTAAATTAGTTTAGGCATTTGCTCATGGCAAATGGAAAGTCTTACTTTCGTGAACCAAGGACACTTTTCTTAGGACTGGACTTTGCTGAATGTTTCTCGTTCTTGCTTTAAACTTGGAGTCTCGCATCTCTGGCAGAGGGTCAAATCTCTCTGCCTTGACTCACTGCCGTTCTTCTACCAAAACAAACATGCAGCCTTTCTTTGAGTATCAAGATTTCTTGCCTGGCAATATTCATCTAGATTTTCTGGATTCATCTATCACACTATATAAAACAATTCCTGATCTATCTAGGAGTAGGTAGCACAGAGCATTAACATAATGAATGCCTAATTGATTTCTCCAAATGCACCATATAATGAAATGCAGTGTTATTTTACAGGGAGAAACCATAACCCCCAAACTTTGTATCACCGTTCCAATATTAATTCATATAAAAAGTCCCCATATTGGCAAATATACTGGTTTATAAGCATTTTTACTTTATCACAGTATTTCCTGTGCTGTATACTATTCCAACAAAGAATTTATCAGAGACCAGCTGAGATCCCATCGCTCCATTATATGCTGGTAGGATGCCAATGGTCCACTTACTGTTTGACATTACATTTTACATTAGATACATTAATGACCATCCAATGCAGATGAGTAATTTACAAATCATAACACAATCCTTTTTGAGTACAAGTTAGGGATAATGGGGCACAAAATGGTTTACAAACTGAATAATATCCTTGCAACTTGCATTTATACAACGCTCCCACCGTGCACGGTAGGTCCCACCCTGCAACATTTCAGTATATGTTGCAAAATCAAACATGCTTAACATTTGATAAGGATCTTGTCTTTCAGCCTCAGACATACCAGTACCTCAGTGATCCTAAACGATTTATTTAATCTGATTCGGGTTTGCATAGAAGCAGCCTATTGTCTGTGGTAATAAAAGTGTAAAAAAAATTCTTAGTAACATTAATACTTCTTCAAACCTTCCTGTAAAGATGAGCGTTAACCTAAATATAGGATTGAAAGGAATTTCTCCATAACAAATCTTGCAATAAGAGTACAAGCTACACATTTCAGTTTCAACCCAGATAGATACCTCATAGAATATCTATCTGTGAATGGAATGCAGACTGGAACCTAGCCCAAGGGGGCGGGTGTGTTTTATACAGAATATAGAATAATGGATATCAAGTAATGATTTACATGCTTGGATCTAATTGAGGGATTCGGCTGATTTATAGAATGAAGCATAATAAAACTGGTGCACAATTTCTGCATTAAAAAGCTGGACTTACGCTGAGAATATTAAACAGCTCCAATACTAAACTTAACTGTTTGCCACTCCAGTGAGCCATGAGCAACCTCCCACTGAAGTCTGGTCCTCAGAGTCTGGATTTGTGTCTAAATTCCAGACTTGTTTGCAGAATTTCCAATTCGACAGCAAAAGGGCTGTTACCAGAAAGGGCCTCTCATAAAGTAACCCCCAAAATCCTTGTATCCACTGTGCTCATAAACTTCTAGACAGGATTACAAGAAACTCTATATCATTATTAAAAAAATGATTTTGTTTTAGCTTTTGTCATATTAACCAAACGCTTGCTGTTTGGTGTTTAAATATAAACACAACCTGGACTGGGGTCAGCATGCACTACCCATCATGTTTTGTTTGAGCCGTTTGTAATTTATACAGTCTCTGTGTAAGACTGAGATGTTGGATTAAATCTTCAATCGTCTGCGAGCAAAGTTTTTTATGATCTACCAGCAAGGAATTTTACTTTTCTAGCCCCCTGACTGATTAAGCCTTAAATATCCAAAGAAAATGAAGACATGTTAACGGTCTCAGTCTTGTGGGTATCGGACACTTTTACATGGGTAACAAGCATCTTTGCTGTTCCTGTTCTTTTTTGAAGGTAAAGTGAGTACAGCATAGAATTTGACTAACCTTGACAAAAAGTGGAGGATTAATAATAATAATAATAATAATAATCCTTGCATTCGATATAGCACTTTTTATATCTTCTAGATGTCTCAAAGTGCTTCACAGAATATATCGTAAAGTGAATTGACTGTATACCTATCGGCAAAATGCAACAGTCAATTGCGCACAGCAGTGTCACACAAACAGACGTGGATTAAGTGACAATTTTTTTTTAGGGATTTTTATTAGGCGTGTGGAGTAAGGAAACTTGCCCTGGGTTTCGCCCTGCCTGGAAACGAACTCATATGCCCTTGCTTGCAAGGTGAGTGCTCTAACCACTGAGCTACAGGACTCCACAAAAGGGTATAACACACCTGCAGTTTTTTAATATTTTAAATAAAATTGGCTCATTGCATTTCTGCCCAATTTTGAAAGGGTGTGTTTACTGTAATGCTTATCTCTTGGCTCAGCTGTGTTCCTGTAAGTAAATGAAAAGCAGTTTAAGCTTCTTCCTTGCATACGTTTCAGTCGTCCTCGTAATTAGAGAGCTGTCATTCTCTCTCTCATGGCCAGTTTTGGAAGAAACTTGCAAAGGTTGCTGTGCCTACAGATGGTTTGCAGTAAGAAGACTCCCCTGAAACATAATATTATATAAACAAACTAAATGTACTAAATGTGCTCTTCATATATGTCCTTCTCATACAGAATTCGGCCGCCCGCATTCTCACCTGAACCAAATTTCACTCCCCTATCGATTACCCCAGTCCTCGCCAGACTTCACTGGCATCCTGTCACAGAGCAGACTGACTTCAAGAGCCTCACTCTTGTGTTTAAATCCCTCCACTGTTCTGCACACCCCTATGTCTCTAACCTCTCTCCTCACAGCAGTACCCGCTACCTCTGCTTTACTGGTTCTGGTCTCGTCCTTGTCCTTGTCCCCCGAGTCCTCCACTCCACCATCGGCGGCTGTGCTTTCAGTCACTATGCCCCAAAATTCTAGAAATCCCTACGTCAATCCCTCCGCCTCACCCCTTCCTTTTCCATTTTCAGGTCACGCCTGAAGACCTTTATGTTGGACCGTGCCTACGGTCACCTTCCCCCTCACCCTGGCTTGGCCTCGTGCTCGGCTATTGTGAAACACTCTGAGACGCCATCTGGCGTGGAGGACACTAAATAAATCCAAGTTGTTTGTTTGTTCATGAGTTTCACAGATAGGTTTGTAGTAACTGTGATTTATAGGTGTGGCTCAGTGTGCGTAGTGTGGAGGAGAGGAGAGAAGGCTATCTCATCCTGCCTCTCATTCAGTCTAGACCAGATATCACCGAGAACCCCTATCTCCTCACTTCCTTATGCTCATTGAGTTGTTGTTAGATTTCTAATGACAGCTTGTTAATGTTTAGTGACAAGTTCAACAAATGAGTTGTTCTCCTGTTCATTAACTTGAGTTTAGCATTAAAGTGTAAATATGGGACTTGCTCAACGTTTTCTGAGCAGTTGCAGATAACCATCTCAACACTGGGCTCCAACAGGAGTCTGTTGATATTTCAGTGACAGCAGTACCCACTGCCTCTGCTCGACTGGGTTGCTGAATGAGGCGGATGCACATTAAGACACTGATATTTTGAATCAGAATATGAGTAAGAATTGAGCTATAAAATAGGTTCTAAATTACTCCAGAATTCAGTCCTGATACAGGACAACCTTGTTCTAATACAGTCGTCTGGGTCTTAAATCAGAGGTTGTGTTATAGGCAAGGCATGAGAAAATGGCCACCTTCTGGGTCGACATCACCTCACGGCTGGACTACGGAAACTCTCTCCTCGTCGGCCTCCCTAGTTCCTCCATTCACAGGCTGCAGGTCATCCAAAACTCTGCAGCCCGTGTACTATCCCGCACCCACCTCCGCGACCACATAACCCCCACCCTCGCCCGTCTCCACTGGCTCCCCATCCTCCAGAGGATCGAGTTCAAGATCCTCGTCCTCACCTTCAAGGCCTTACGGCCTTGCCCCGCCCTATTTATCCGACTTACTCTCCCCCTATAAGCCCACCCGGACCCTCCGTTCAGCAGGCCTTGGTCTGCTCCAAGCCCCCCGCCCGAACCGCCCCACCATCGGAGGCCGGGCCTTCAGTTTCTCCGCTCCCACCCTATGGAATTCCATCCCCCAATCCCTCCGCCTTCTTTCCTCTTTCAAGGCCGGTTTGAAGACCTTCCTCTTCGACCGTGCCTTTTGTTCCCCCCCGAACTTTTCGACCTCCCCTACGTGTTTCACCCCCTCCCGAACACTCCCCTCCCAGCTCGGGTCACACGCCTCCTGTGCAGCGCCTTGGGACGTCCTCCCGACATGAAAGGCGCTTTATAAGTTTAAATTGTTGTTGTTGTCGTCGAGTCACAGCTGACATTACTCCACATGGGCTGTGGACAAGAAACTGCTGGCATCAATCCCTTTGTGAAGTAATTGCGGCAACAACAACAACTTGCGCAGGGTAGCGGCCCAGAGCGCTTAACAGTGTCAGAGCATGATGACGAGCCATGCCAGTGTTATACTGCCAGTGGAGTCCTGTAGCTCAGTGGTTAGAGCACTCGGACTGAAAGACCTGGGTTCAGTTCCAGGCAGGTTAGAGCGAAACCTTTGGCAAGTTTCCTTACTCCACACGCTGATAATAATCCCTCAATAAAAAAAATCATGAACTGTCACTTCAATCCATGACTGTTTGTGGGACACTGGTGCGCGATTGGCTGCCACGTTTCGCCCACATATATGCAGTATATTCTGTGAAGCACTTTGAGATGTCCAGAAGACATGAAAAGCGCTACATCAAATGCAAGGATTATTACAGTAAAAGCCCGTTTATCCGTGACCTGATCAACTATAACTTCCGTATAACCGGCACCTCAAAAAAAAGCTCCCCATTCAAATAACTGAATCTTATCCGGCACAATCGCTGTGGCGCATTTAATGAGTAACTTGTTGCACTAGAGCACAGTACGATTAGTTCTGAATGCTGCCGGTAGTGCACTTCCGGTCTTCTTAAAGGGGTACTCTCCTTTTTCTCTGTCTCCCTCTTTTTCTTTTTTTCTCTCTCTCCCTCTCCTTCCTTCCTCTCTATCTCTCCCTCTCTCTTTGTATCTCTTCCCCTTTCTTTCTTTCCCTCTCTCTGTGACGGATACTACGTATTGCCTGTGTAGCCTGATGGTATCGTGGGTTTATATATTGTTTTGGTGGAGGTGGGGTGGGAGAAGGAGAGAGGCAGGGGGAAAGAGAGAAGGGGGGGAGGGGGAAAGAGTGAAAGGGGGTTGGGTTTGGAGCCATTGACTGCCAGACTGACTAAGTGTGTGTGTGAAAGAGAGAGAGGGGGAAAGAGGGAAAGAAAGATAGAAAAAAAGAGTAAAAACTGATAGTGCCTGCCCCTTTAAGAAGTAAAAAAAAACTCTTCCGTCCACCATTGTAGAAGTTTGCTTTGTGATTGTGTGCTGTGTTTATAGACCGTAATTGATATTTATTGCTCCATTGGTAAGTATCCATACAATATTCTGTTATTATTTAGTCTAATGTTTTTGTGGTGGGTTTTTGGCAGCTGGCCACCCGAATATCCGGGTTTAACCGGCACTGGCCAGGTCCCGAGGGTGCCGGATAAACGGGCTTTTACTGTATTATGATATTCCACACACCCCTCCTATTCCCCTCACCCTATACTTCCTCTGCCTTATGTATGCATCAAGTTTTCTAAGTGTTTTAAGATGTTTGCCACAAATATTGTTATGCAAATTCAAGTTGCTGACATGAGTTTGTTTTTTAGGTTTGTCCTCCTTGCATGTGATGGTTTATTTAAAGTGTTCTCCCCAGACGAGGCTGCCCTCTTCGTGTCAGCAATACTTGAGGTGTGATTTACTCCTGTTATCATCTGCTTCTGCATGAGTGCATTTCAGAAAGTATCTGAGCATTATAAATTCTTGGCTGATGGAATATTTGTGTCCAAATTGTATGACATGGGCGTGGAGACAGAAATTGCAGGTTTGCAACTGTGATGACCCCTTTATCAATTCTCAATCCCCACAATTCTCCCCATCCATTTTTCATTCATTGGATTTATGCTGGATCACCCATCTGCCACTCCCCCCAAAATCATTTAAAATTATCCATCCCAAATAATTATGCAAAGTAGAACTAAGAACTTACCCTCAGAAAAGGCACCATGCATTCTGAGGAAATTCTGATGCATGTACCAGACAGAATAAGCTTAGTAGAGCAGTGGCCAAATTGCACCAGCCCAGATATTCCAGAGCTAGGCATCTTGCAAATGTGATCCACTACATGAGATTGAGATTGAGTGTTTTGCTGGATCACCCATCTGCCACTCCCCCAAAAATCATTCAAAAATGATCCTTGCAAATAATTTGCTGATTATATTAGGCTTGTCTATGCTTCTGCTACTATGATTTGTCTGGGCTATAAATAATAACTTTAATATCTTATCCTTTTGTTGACCTGCAGAATGAGAAGATGGTGCCGAGGCCGGGGAAGACACTACAGGACGAGCGGTTTGAGTTAGCCTGCAGTAAACTGGCCAGCGAAGCCGTCCGCCGGGGCTCTGCAGACAATGTCACCATCATTCTAGTTGCCATCTTGCACTTACGGTGAGGGACTGGACTGGGAACATAGCTTTTCCAAAAGCAGTTTCAATGATAGCAGGAGTCCTGATGGTTTGCAGGCCTCTGGATGAAAAGATAAAAACAAATACAGATCTTTACAGAAACTTAAACCCAGGTTTGAAAAAAATTCCTTTGCACTCAAAAGAACAGAAAGTGTGGTAGTTGTTCTTGAGAGTTATCTCAATTCCTGAATCACACTGGCTGGAAGGTTTTGCTCTGGGTTAGGTTCTGGTTAAATTAAGCTCCTGCAAACATCTAAACTGTTGAGGCTCACCTGTGTTTCCTCCCAGCACCTCCAACAATGTCGATGTCTGACCAGTGCCTCATATTTTTGTAAAGTGTCTGAACACAAGATTTTTGCTCCAGTCAATTTTTCAGGGAGAACCTCATCCGAGACCAAAAGAGCGAGTGAACTCTTCTGGAAGAACTTCCTTTCAACTGAGGTCGAGTGAACTGCTGCAGCCTGATTTTCAGCCTAACCAGAAATGGATCCCTTTTTGTGCTTGGTGAGAAAGGTTAAACTGGATTAAAATAACTTCTATGTGTCCTGGACACAAACTAAATGGAAGTTTTGACTCGCAAAACAGAGCTTTGATTACCACTTTTTTAATTTGCTTAGTTGCAGTCCACACACATTTTTTAAAAAATTACATTACGTCACCCGCAAACAAATTACCACAAACTGTACTGCCTCAGATACTGTGCAACATGATGTCAGGTCCTCAATCACCAATGTACCTCTCCTGCATTGAAACCAAGTTCTCTCCTATGGAGGGTAGCATCACCTACCCCCACACAACCTCACTCTGTTTATATAATTTTGTGTATATGAGCTAACACTGAGGCAATCCCAAGTCGTACAGTAGTGGCTGTGTATGAATTGTCTGCTTTCACTCGATGTGTAATGTAGCAGCCAGAGGCACTGCAATGGTCTTTTCCGGCCCTTTACATACATATGTTCCTCCCACCAATCTTGTTTTATATAGCTAGCTGAATTAAACCTACTGTTTCTAAAACCGAGTACCACCCGCACCCCCACCCCCCTCAAAGTCCCTACTTACTCCAGTCAGTCCCCACCGTCCCCCGTCCTGCAACTGAGTGATGTGTGACTGACGTCTCACAAATAACCTAGACATTGTAAATGGATCCTTTCATCCAGCCCACATTATATTTTTAAAAATCTAGACATGGTTGTATGCTGCAGGCTGAAGGAAATCGTTGATTTAGTCACTGGCATTGGAGTTACACTTGACAGTACGCATTGTGTGTAAGAATGTGGGATTAGAGAGGTTATCTATGTGGGTCATCAAGTATGTAACCGTGCAATCGACACCTTTCCAGCACTTCATTTCTAAACTGATCTTCTCAGCTATAGGCAATGGAGCCCTTGTCACTGTGCAGTCCTCCCTATTTTCACTTACGGTTTTTAAAGTTGCAAGACTTTTCCAACAAACATTCTCTTTGTTGCCCTGTTCCTGTCATTTCAAAATAACTAAATAAGCAGAGACATGGAATAGGTACTCACCTGGAGGTTTTCTCATCTTTATTAAAACAGTCATCATATTACATGCAGTAAAACTCACATAAGTGTGATCTGTATAAATCGCATAATCACCTAATAATCTCACATAAGTGTGATCTATATAAATCGCATAATCATACATCTGCCCAAGTCCTGTTCAAGAGTTTATATTCCATGCTAGTTTGATATAACTCTATAAAACTTTGGTTAGTCCTCAGCTAGAGGACTGTGTACAATTCTGGTCACCACACTTTAGGAAGGATGTTAAGGTATTGGAAAGGGAGCAGAGGAGATTTACTAGGATGGTACCAGGAATGAGGGACTTCAGCTGTGAGGAAAGGCTAGAGAAGCTAGGTTTATTCTCATTGGAACAAAGAAGGTTGCGAGGAGACCTAATAGAGGTTTTTAAGATCATGAGGGGATTTGACAGAGTAGATGGGGAAAAACTGTTTCCACTGGTGGGCGTATCAGTGACTCGTTACAGATTTAAAATAGTTTCAAAAAGAAGCAGAGGGGAGATGAGAATTGTTTTCACTCAGCGAGTTATTCGAATCTGGAATGCATTGCCTGAAAAGGTGGTGGAGGACAATTCGATAACTTTTAAAAGAGAGGTAGACATTTATTTGGGGAGGACGGGTTTGCAAAGTTATGGGGAGAGAGCTGGGGAGTAGGATTAGATTGCTCTTTTTAAAGAGCTGGCACAGACTCGATGGGCCGAATGGCCTCTTTTTGTGCCATAAGATTCTATGATTCTATGGTAACTCATACATTGCATAAGTCATATTAAATATATGGTCCCAACTGATTTGACGTACGTGGGGTATATTGTTTTCAAGCAAGGAGTGTGAAAAAAACGTGGAAACCAGGACATCTCGAAGCAAGTAGCACATTAGACAAATTACTGTATAATTCTCAGTAAAGGCTGCACCAATTTGATACTTTGATTCCTGTAAACTGCGTGGGGAGAGAGAAGAAACTATCGTCAACTTCAAATTATTAGTTTTTTTCACTACACGTTTTCTTCACAAGTCTCAAGTGTAGGGGTTTTGCCAAGGAGGTGTGCAACTGCTTGAGTGAATCCTGCTTTGTGTTTAAGGAAACCTCTAGGGGCTGTGATGACAAGGCATTGTGAACCAGTCACTCGTGAGAAACTCGTATGTAATTGTTCATCCAAAGCCCTCACCAATGCATACTCATTTCTTGTCACCCCCCCCCTCCCCCCCCTTCACCGCAACACTCCTAATGGGGGACATGTGGCCCAGCAGTGTGGTGTGATGTGATAAATAATGACTCACCAATCTGACAAGTGGAGGTACTGTATATACATAGATATTTCCCGATGTGAGTGTAGCACATCAGAGGATACCAGGTGAGTTACACTGATGTGTACAGACTTATATTCAACTCCTAGTAATGACCTGGTGACTTCTAAGTGATAGAGTTGTATATATCATCCTTTACGGTGAAACCCAGGCTGTTTTTTATTTCATTTTCCATGAATTTCAGGTAATAGTGCCCACACTCTCTTATAAATTTGGGGAACCATTGCACAAGCTGGGGGTGGACGCGAGTGCTGAAAGAATGAAAATACAAATAGGGAGATATACCATTAAGGTTATCATTTTTGGTATGAAAGACTGACCATGTATTTTACCTGTCAATGTCAGTCATTTCAACGCACGACTGATAGTGGGACACTGTTGTGTGCAATTGGCTACCGTGTTCCATCCACAAATATACAGTTTACAGCATATTCCGTGAAGCGCTTTGAGACATCTAGAAGACATGAAAAATGCTAATATATGTAAGAATTATTATTATTTATTCTAGACATTTAGAAGATGTGAAAAGCGCTACATCAAAGGCAAGGATTATTATATAGAAAACAACTGGTGAGAACACTTCACATGAGTTCCAATCCTATGGTCAAAATCTTACAAAGCTCAGACGTTTCTGAAGAGTACTTTAGCTTTCTGATTTGTTATTCTGTCTTGATTTGTATGATTCTGCTCTGCCATAATAAACCCAGCAGAAAATGTAACCTCTAATTTTAAATAGTATTTTAAAAAATCTTCCCTTAAAATGTTACGGCCAAATGCTTGTCCAAATGAACAGGCTTGACAAGTAATGCAGTACTTTTTTATGTAATTGCTGTTGGATTGTTAGCTGGGTGCGGTGGGAGGAGGTGAAAGGAAGCCCCTTCATTCAACTGCAGACATATAGTACAGTTATATGGTCAGCAGTTTTTTGAAAAGCGATTTTTCTTAATTGTGATACCGCTATGTCAAAACAGAATGTCCTCACAGATGACATTTGGAAAGCACGTCCCATCAGAAGACGCCAGTCTGGTGCAGACGTGATTGCCTGGCTGTTCTTTGGGAGTTCTGTTGAGAGCTGTTGATGTGATATTTTTGGATGGCAGTGTTTTCAGCAGCTTTATGGTGATGTAAAAGTGCTGCTTCTGGTTCATCTGTAATTTTCAATTTTTTTTACACAGGAGAACAAAGAGAGGCCTTTGTACGTAAGTGCTGCAGAAAGCATGCTGAAGAAGTGATGTAGATTTATCATTTTTATGTAAAAGTCTACTTATTGCATTCCCCCATTCGTCAAGTACTCTCAGTACCCTTGTGAAAATGATGACATTTATAGATGGCATTTGTAGATTACTTCCAATTTGCCGTAATGTCTGAGTTCCTTGAGTTTAAAACCATTTCTTATGCCACTGCAACAAAATTCTTATGCAATGTATGGTCCACAGCCAGCTTTACCCTTATTTTTTATTAAGGACATTTTGTCTTTCATTTTTTATGTCACTTGTTTCCCAACTTTTATAAAATCTGTTTTGCTCCATCATATTGGGTATCCCCTTTAATTCTAAAGTGTGGGAGAGAATGTAAATGAGGTTCAATGCCCAACCAATGGAAATGTTATTTTTTTGGGTGGGGATGGGGGTGGGTTGCAGGTTGGGAAATAAGTGTTTCAGATTTATTTTAATACAGTACTATCCTTTAAATCCAACCAATCTGATGGGTTGAAAAATGCCTCTCTGTTGTTTTGGAGATTGTGTGAAAGAGGTTTGGGGTAGTCATAATCCAATTTGATTTATACCTCATACAGGAGGACCACAAACATACTTAAAGTCTGGCTAAACTATTTCACAATATCTTCAAACAAGAACATTTGTAATGATTGTTTTGACTCTAATGGAATAATAATAATAATAATAATCCCTGCATTTGATGTAGCGCTTTTCACTTCTAGAGGTCTGAAACGCTTCACAGAATATACTGTAAAATGAATTGACTGAATATATGTGGCGAAATGCGGCAGCCAATTGCGCACAGCAGTGTCCCACAAACAGTCTTGGATGGAAATGACCAATTTGTTTTTGAGGGATTATTGTTAGGCATGTGGAGTAAGCAAACTTGCCCAAGGTTTTGCCCTGCCTCGAATTTAACCCAGGTCTCTCGTTTGTAAGGCAAGTGCTCAAACCACTAAGATACAGGACTGTACAGTGAGGAGCCAATGCTGGAATCTGGCACGGCATTGCAGGAATGTCCATAAACAACAGCTAGATACAATCCATTTTTCTTGTGTTTTTTTTAATTGACGTCAAATGGTAATCGACAGCTGTCAGCAATTGTGAAGCTGGTCTGAATGGCCTGATGCTACAGCAGGTTGTGAAACTGCCTAGTGCAGCATTGGGTCATGCAGACAAGAAAGGTGCAATGAGAACCTGTGTTCATTTAGCTGATTTCATTTGGGCAGCTGAAATCCGTCTCGGTGTCCCTGTGTCAGAGGGGAAAATCAACCAGAGTTCCAAAAGCCTCCTACTGGTTGGTGCTCGCGGATGTCAGATGAGGATGGGATCATGCTTGGCTTTATTGCCTTCCTCAGTCGAATACCCTGCCGATACTCACTGTCAAGGCTCAACACGAATACTATAACAGATACAATTGAAGGGAGCCAGGTGCCTGAGAAACCATGGAAGAAAAAATAAGCTAATGTGGTTTTAGGAGGAAAGAAAATTAGAGGGTAGAAAACAAGCGTATTATTGTAGAAAATTGCTATTTTATTAAGTCACAGCAAAACATAATTCAAAACTTTTAAAAGCCCAATAGAGAAGCATTTTCTGAGATGAAGACTACATTAACAAGAAATATGCATTGCACCGATTTGTTGTTTATCAACAATTCTGTATGTATGTAAGAATGTATTAAACTCGACTCCTGGCTCTTAATATCCATTATTGGACTCCACTGCATTAGTGGAGATCTATAGCTCAGTGGTTAGAAAACCTGCTTTGTAAGAGAGAGACCTGGGTTCTATTCCCGACAGAGCAAAATGTTGGGCAACTTTCCTTACTTCACAGCCTCGGTTCAACCTACCAGTAAGTAGGAACCCAATTACGGTTGATTGGCAGATTGCTTTTCCAAGGATAATAATCCTTAGAATAAATGAATAATATGATCCTTCAATCTAGGACACCCACTTTCCCTATACATCAATGCTCTCTTTTTTCCAGTTTCTTGTATTTAAAACCGCTTTCCTGTCAGTCTCATTAGATTAAGGAGTTCTACCATCATCAGTGGTTTCTTTATCAAGAATGAAGGAGAGGGCATAATGATATATGAAAATAGACAAGGATTAGAAGAGGAGTGAAAGGAAACTGATATATAACCTAATCTTTCCAGCATTTCCTCTGTATTCATTATCATGACTTAGATATTGGACATTATAGAATCATTGAGCACAGAAGGAGACCATTCGGCCTATGCTGGCTGTTTGAAAGAGCTATCCAACTAGTTGTACTCTCCTACTCTTACCCCATAGCCATGCTTTTTTTTTTTCTTTTTCAAGTATCTATCCAATTCCCTTTGGAAAGCAACTATTGAATCTACATCCTCCATCCTTTCAAAAATGGAAAACCGTTGAGCAATCTACGGTATGGTATTGCTACCCTATTGACCACTGATTTTAAGGAGAAATTACTAAACAAGGAAATCCAAGCCATTTTGGAATAAATATATAAACAATAAATGTTAAAAGACAAAGTCAGTGGCAATTATAAAGTCTTGCCCTTGAATGTGGTAATTGGCAGATTGGAGGGTTTTGAGTTGTGCTACAGTAATAAAAGACTCCTTGAATTTCACGAAAGAAAACCAAGAAATGGTGAAACTAGATGTGATGAGAAAATGACTGTACAATTGGGAGTCGCAGGGAAAGTTGTTAGTGCGTTTTAATATCTGGAAAAAAAAACTTTCCTGGAAGGTTTGATCGATTGGACAGACATGGCAATCCTACACTATAGAACTTGGAACACACTCACTTTCAACCGAAAGTGTGGTGAAGCCATACAACAAACATTCTGGCTAAGGCTCAATTTAGCGCCCATTTACACAGCATCAATTAAACCCCAACAGCGCAGCATAAATCCAGTTTCTGGGCATTGATTTTTAACCCCTTGCTAAGAGTGGTTTGACACCACCAGCCTCGGCATGAATCTGGTTGTACTACCTTGATTCCAATGAACTTATATTTAAAAATATGAAAAGTTTTGGGTGGTTCATTGATTGCCCTTAAAAATGCTTTGTGCTATCAGAAAACTAATTTCCATTTCCAGCTCAATGCTGTGCTTATTCTCAGTCCCACAACCAGACCGAATAAGTATAAAATGATCATTAGAATCCATAAATGGAAGGAGGAGTGTTCAATCATTTTAATCCAATAGATTGAATAAACTAACAAAAATGAAATGGCTGAGTAGCACTTTGGGTGTAAGCTATAAAACTGTCATTTGGAAATTGGCATGAAAACCGTTCAGCAAGGACGCCTTTGGTACTTCAATTACAGTTTGGTTAGAATATTATAATAATACTTCTGTTTGGTTAGTTTATTTTTCGCCATGTTTACATGAGGCTTGTACAATGCAATACACTGCACCTGGTCTATCTGACCACCATCACTACCCTCGGATGTCTATGTCTCGGACAACTAATGTCTATCGGATTAGACATTAGTTGTGCCAAAAGTGCCCATTGGAGAAACGGTGTTAATTCCTGCCAATGTCAGATCAAACCTCTCTGGAGAGTGAAGTTGATGGATATCCTGTGTGATTGGATGTAGACAAATGGAAACTCTGGGATAGAATAGGCAGGTGATAGAGGAGGCTACAGAACTTTTAGTCACGTCTTCATTGGTTTGGTTGGTTTCTTTGATGACATAAATGAGCCCCCCACCCATTTATTCTTGTTTCAAATGTATTTAACTCAGTTACACAATGTTTATCTTTTTGGCATATATAGAGTATAGAAGCTAATACACAGTACAGAAGCTAATATTATCTTTCTTACCCTACATACTGGATGGATTCTATTTGAATTGATTAAGATATTAGTCCCAAAATTAGAGATTCCAACTTTAATATAATGAAGAGGAAGCGGAGTTTCTAGAGGTAAGGGTGAGGGGTTAAAAGGATTTCTGGGGGAAAATTGGTGAGTGATGGGACAGATAAGTGGGAGCAATTAGATACTGTTTTATGTGGTTGTCAGTCAGAGTGGTATTAATATGGTATAGCAGTTACTGAGCACAGGGAAGAGGCATCTCTCCCAGACTGCACAGGATGGGATCTGTTAAACTTTCCAGGCTCCGATGGTCTGTTTACAGTCTCCTGACTGTTTACCAAGGCTTGCTGCTTGGCTCCAGCTGGGGAGACCCAGAGACTGATTGCAGACTGATTGGCTTGAACGTCCCAGCCTATTTTCTCTATTAAGACTATTAGAATCAATAAGAAGCCAGAGAAATGCTGCCTGGAGCAGGATGGCTGTCATTTGAGAGGCCAGTGGGGTCATCAGGAGCAATCTCTGCAAAGTAATCTGAGAGGCTTTGGCCTGCACTTGAGCAGTAGCAGGGGCTCTGGCAAGTTGTTTAATTGTTTTAATCTATCATTTTTGGGATTCTTTTAGAGAATTCATCAAGTCCTGGCAGACATCTTTCTGTTGATTTACAAAAATATATTACCCAGCTCCGGTTAACAATAGCATCTCCTCAGCACCATGTCAAGATTCCTATTAACATTTTAAAGGAAGGAGTCTCGTTACATTTCCCCCCAATTAAAAACAGGCAATGGAAAAGATGAAAAACTAAAGTCTTAATAACACCAAGTGGCTGGAAAACAGGCTGGGACTGATCAACAGGAGCCATGGTGCAAAAGGAGTTGCGTTTTGCCCACAAAATATACAGTCAAGTCGCTTTGCAGTATATTCTGTGAAGCACTTTGCAAAGTCTGAAAGATGTGATAAAGTGTTATATCAAATGCAAGGATTATTATGATTAACCTCAGATGAACATTTAGTGGCAATTATTTTAAGGGGCAGGGAGACTTGACATGCCTTTGTCACGTCAGACCAAGTAAGTGAATGGACAACCTTTACATCTCCCAGAGATGCATTCCACCATGCCCTATCATGATCTATTAGGCACACAGAGGTCCTAATCCCCTGTGGTCGAATCTAACCCAATTTAATAGAACAGGGGATTAATCTCTCTTCAGTGCTGCTGTGAAAAACACTCAGACAGTCCTCAGAGGGCAACAGAGTTTTGTGCAAATTCTGCCAAGATGAGTCAAGCCCTCCAAAACCAAAAGCATCTGGAATAAGGATCGAGACACTCGAACAAGAAAACCTTCATACTGAGGAGCTGAGAAAGTTGCTGCGTCAAATACAGAAAATCAACTCACACCTGGGAAAAGGGGACTCTACAAGTTGCATGTGTGAAATCCCAGGCAGTACAACTGACAATAAAAGCACCAGGCCAGTTACATAGTTTGTAAATTGCTACATTGTCCAAAGCACCTCAGAATCCCAGGGAACTAGTGGGAACCGAAGCACAACACTACAGTGTTTAGCAGATCAGTCTCCTAACTCAAACTCAACTTGTTGATCCCGAGAAGCGAAATCTAAAGGTTGTTGAATTACCAAGCTGAGACAACTCACTGAATGTTGTGGATCCATTAAGGTGTCCCCTCTGCTGCTGATCCCAATGTGCCCCTGGGACACAACTCTTTTATCCGGATGAATTTCCAAAGGTACAGCCCAAATTCAAGTACTCTTCCTCTTCAATGGGTAGAAAATATAGATCTGAGTCCAGAATAAGAAAAAGAAATCAAGGCTGCTCTTCAACACAACACGGAATAAGATTAGATAAATGTCCATCATATTGACTGATGTGTAGCCTCTTCTTTCTGTAAGATGGATGGTTCAACTCCCACCCAACAAATAAAACCATCCCATCAAAAACAGGCAGCTGAGAGGGTGGGAAAACAGAATGCTGTAACTCAAACTCTGTTCGTAGAAAGTCTTTAAAGAATATAATTCCTAAACGGGACTCTGCCAAGTGTTATTTCGAGACAGCCCTCTGTTTTGTAACCTATACCTTTTGAAATTAAATATTCCTTGAACTGAGCCTCCCCACTCTTATCTGTGAATTTGTATTTGCTTAAAAGATAAGGCTATGTTTTTGTAATATATGGTGTTTATCTTGTGTCTCGCCAACAGGAGCCCCTTTGTAAATTAGTTGCTGTGGTAAAGCAGAGTGAAACTTGTTTGAATTGGTAACGATTTTGAAAAAAAAATCTATATTTCTCTATTTTCTACAAAATATCTTCCAAAGCATTTCATCACCCTGCACCTAATGTGTATTGCAGCATCACTTTTGATCATGACAGATGCTAAGAGTAAATCACTGTCCAAATATTGGGGGCTATTGCTTTCCATTCACTAATCCAATTCAACATAAACTAGCTATACCCCCGCGTAACTTATGCAGCCTAGTGTTTTTGAACACGTTTATTCATATATTTTTAAACTTTTTTAAATTAATGTATTTGATGTTTACAAAAAACAGAGTAAGCTTTAATCACTGGGTTGTTTTTCTTTGTTGTTGTTTTTAAGCTGTATTGGTTTTGGTTTTCCTTTTAGAAGTTCATTGTTACAATTGTGGAAACCTACCGAAGACTTTATATATAGATGCTCCGCTAAACCAACAACAACAAAATTACACTTGAATAGCGCCTTTCACATCAGGAGGATGTCGCAAGGTGCTGGACAGTCACTGTTTCAGACCTGAGCTGGGGATGAGGAGGGTGTGGGGGGGGTGGGGAGGGGGGGATTAGGAGTTGCCGATGGGACCATCGAAGAGGAAAGTCTTGAGACGGGACTTGACGAAGGCCAGGGAGGGGGTGCGAGGTGGAGGGACCTCGCAACTCTGCGTCACTCTGCCTCGCAACCTCTGGATGGAGTTCCAGAGGTTGGGGGCAGAGTGACTGAAGGCTCACCCACCAATGGTGGGGCGGGCGAGTCGGGGGATGTGCAGTAGGCCAGTGCCTGCTGAGCAGAGTGGGCGGGCAGGTTGGTAAGGGGTCAGTAGGTCACGGATGTAGGGTGGGGCGAGATTGTGGAGGGGTTTAAATGTGAGGACCAGGATCTTGAATTGGATCCTCTGAGTGATGGGGAGCCAATGAAGTTGAGCAAGGATGGGGGAGATGGGCAGTAGAAGACAAGAGCCGCACAGTTCTGGATCATCTGCAACCTGTGGAAGGAGGAATTGAGAAGGCCAACAAGTATTTGCATAGTTGAGGCGGGATGTAATGAAGGCATGAATGAGGGTTTCAGCGGCCTTACTACTGGCGGAGTCAGCCAATATTGCAGAGATGGGGAAAGCCAGAGTGAGTCATTGCTGGATGTGGGGGAGGAAAGACAGTTGAGGATTGAACAAGACACCTAGGTTCCTGACTGGCTTGGTGAGGTCGAGTGAGCAACCATGGAGGTTGATGCTGGCAGTGCTTGATGCTAAACCACATTAGTAAATATTGTACAGTATTTCACAGCATGACATCTTTCGCTACAGCACAGATTGATTACTGCAATATCACTGTCTCTAAAATGACCCCTTGTATTCATCATCAAATCATTAAATTAGGCTTTGAATTTGAATGATCTTCTGCAGGGTAAATTTAGATACCTTAACGTGACAGTCTTATAATGGGAAATTCCTTAAATGGAAATTTCTCCTGTTCCTCTCTTTCTCACTCCACTATTGAGGAGAGAACAGTGTCTCTTCAGCACTGGGGCTATTGTGAATGAGACAGGGTTAAAGAGCCCTTAATCTGGACTGTAGTAAATCTGTCGATCAATAATGCTGGGGGAGTTGTGTTTGCCAGGAGGACAGAGCTACAGTATGTTCTGTCTAGCAAGAGATTCAGGCGCCACACTGAGGCTATCTCTTGTGCTGATCTCTCTTGTGCTATCAGAGACTGGCTGAGCAGAATCTCCCATCCCATCACTGAGCTGACCCCCCCCCGCCCCCCCCCCCCCCACCACCACGTCAGCCCACATACTTTGCAAATAATGAGTGCACCAGCTTGAAGTGGCTAGACAGCTACAGCCCAGTGATATTTGCAAGGCTGGTTTCATTCCATGTATTTTGTTTGTTGTAATGAAAAGAAGACTTGATGCAGAGGGAGGAGGTGGGTGGTGGTGGGGGGATGCAGTTCTTCTCTGACAAGACCCAGTATTGATGACCAAGTTGCCAGGCTGGCAATGCCTATAGCCTCTGTTGGTGGAGCCCGAGTAATGCTAACTCTAACATTCCTGCGAATGCATCTTTCACCTTATATCAGGTGACTCACCATCTCTCAGAGGGTCAAAAAGGATAGTTTTCTAGAAATGGTAGATTAAGGAATTCAGAAAGAAGACAGGTAAATGGGGTTGATCTTTCTAAAAAATATAGTTACTTGCTTATCCATCACTCCAATCTATATTACATTCATAGTTCATAATAAACCTAGAAATTTACAGTTTCAACCTCTTTTGCCAGGGGATTAAACATACAATTCAAGTCTTTCAGACTATTCTTACATAGGGTGACCATTTGCCTTGAGTGTTACGAATACTCAGAGTGAATTACAGGCAGGATGGGATGTCTATGTGAATACACGCCATTGATTTGAAACAAGAACAAATGGTAAGAAATCAAGTGGTTGAGCACCAGCAGCTTGCTTGGATTGTGAAAGAAAATACAATATTGGCATTTATAATTGAGTGATGGGAGAATCCAGGACAGATTAATCAGTCGGAAAGAATCCATTAAGTGAATCAGCTATGATTTAGAAGCTAATGATTACAAAAGCTAGCGGACATGAAGAAAATGAATAATGGTGTTAAGCTGAACACCCGATAGACCATATCAAAATACAATGTTTAAAAATGATTTAATGCTGTTGTGCATTATGCCATCTAAGAGATTAAAAAGTACACTACAGTAATTTAAATTTAAATGTAGTTCACATATTGAAATTTAAATTGGAATTGGTTTCGCAGACGTTTCTTCTTTCATATGAAGCACTTTGTAATTTTCAAATATAAACTATCCTATCAATTGCAAATATAATTTGATTTTCAAAAAACAATAACAATTTGTATATGGCAAGAGTTTTTGAAAAAAGAAACAGTATAATCTTTACCTTAGTTTTCATTGACTTCATAAAACGCAAGATTAAGCTAAAGTCCTAACCAGATGTTTGGATTTGCATGAGATTGATAAAGTAAATGGACCTTGGTCTGACTATAATTAGGATTCCCAGACTCGCAAGAAAGCTTGGCTGTTCTGCTGTTTCTGGTTAGAATAGAAAAATGATCACTGTTAGCAAATACAATTACATGATGCTTTGTAAAGAATGATATGAGCAATCTGGTAGGCAGAAGGATTGGGTGAATGACAGTCATCCATATAAAATAGTTCTTTCACTACATGACTGTTTGTGGCTCATTGCTACATGCAAAATTGGTTGACACATATCCCTACAAATACACAATCACTACAATTCAAAGTAAATCCCATGAAGTCATCTCGAATACATAATAAAGAACTGTATCAAATATATAGGATTATTATAATTATCTGCTCCTTATCATCAGGATAAACATACAGTATACAATAATATAATAATAATCCTTGCATTTGATATAGCACCTTACCACTTCGTTGAGATGTCCCGAAGCATTTCACTTCATATTATATAGACACATATAATATACGTATGTATATCCCAGAATCTGTACATTATATACCAAAAGACTCCACGGTATAACCCACAATGACTTCACTTTTAAATCTGATTGTCACTTTCGACCCACAGATGTTATGTTTCAGAGAAGATCTTTATTAACAGTTTATAAGCACGTCAAGGTTAATACATTAAAAGCAGGATGTGAGTTCCTGCCAGTCAGATCACAGTATCAGGGGTTGGTACAGACAGTGTTAGGATATACCAGGATCACCAGCTAGTTACGCGTGTGAATGACATGCGATATATTGCAACACAGCTACATAATTCACAGAAAATTGTACTCGCAAGACAAGTCAAGATTTGGAAGTTGCGTTCAAATATTCTCTCACCCTAAGATCTGCCTAATGCTACAGTGGTTGAGTTATTGAGCCCCACTCACTTCTCAGTTTTGGTGCCCAGCACCTTCTCTATTAACATTCAAGAAACATGTGCACAACTACGTTCTTCAAATTAATTTCCCAGATAAGCATCTCTCGCACTAAACCATATGGATGAAACCTACACCCATTTTTTTTATTGTTAAGCGAATACCTTTATGCCAAATGAGCATTCACAGACGTGAATAAATGTTGTAGTGTTTTTTAAACTTATTTTATTGAATGTCGCTTACTGGGTGCTTGATCGGTTTTCCAATCTATTTGTTTTTTTCTTCTCCCTATTTTGAACAACATGCTCGCCAGATGAAGGCTGAAAATTCCACATTGGGAGAATGCACCCCAAACTTTTAAAACTGCAAATGCTGCAAATCTGAAATACAACCAGAAATCGGGGAGTCTTGTAGCTCAGTGGTTAGAGCACTCGCCTTGCAAGCAACAACAACAACAACAATTTACATTTATAGAGCGCCTTTCACGACGGGAGGACGTCCCAAGGCGCTGAACAGGAGGCGTGTGACCCGAGCTGAGAGGGGAGTGTTTGGGAAGGGGTGAAACACGAAGGGGAGGTAAAAGAGTTCGGGGTGGAACAAAGGCACGATCGAAGAGGAAAGTCTTCAAACCGGCCTTGAAAGAGGAAAGGGAAGAGACGAAACAGAAGGATTGAGGGATGGCATTCCATAGGGTGGGAGCGGAGAAACTGAAGGCCCGGCCTCCGATGGTGGGGCGGTTCGGGCGGGGGGCTTGGAGCAGGCCAAGTCCTGTTGAACGGAGGGTCCGGGTGGGCATGTAGGGGGAGAGTAGATCGGATAAGTAGGATGGGACAAGGCCGTGTAAGGCCTTGTAGATGAGGACGAGGATCTTAAATTCAATCCTCTGGAGGATGGGGAGCCAGTGGAGACGGGCGAGGGTGGGGGTTATGTGGTCGCGGAGGCGGGTGCGGGATAGTACACGGGCTGCAGAGTTTTGGATGGCCTGCATGGATGGGTTTGGTTCCTGGCAGGGTGAAACCTTGGGCAAGTTTCCTTATTGCACATGCTTGATAATTATTCCTCAAGAAAAAAATCAATAATAATTTGGCCACTCAATCCACAATAGTTTATGAGACAATGCTATGCGCAATTGGCCTGTTACAACACTCCATGGTAAGGTGCACTGTAAATGGAATAAGTTCTAGATGAAACAATGATTAAGGTCGATGTATTTTGTAGTTTATTTGAGTAATGCCCCAGTTAACCTTGTCTTATATTTGTGCTATTTCTTCCATTGATCCACTGCTTGTGCTGCTGTTCTAAGCATCAATTGCTCAATTTGTAAAAGGCAACAGATTCCTCTCAGTGTGGTGCAAAGCACTGACCCAAGGCCGGTGTTAATGGTGCATTAAAGGGCATAATAGTCTTATGGGGTGAGATATTCACCCACAAATATACAGTCAATTCACTTTAGATTTACTAGGATGGTGCCAGGATTGAGGGACTTCAGCTATGAGGAGAGGCTAGATAGGCTAGGGTTATTCTCTCTGGAGCAGAGAAGATTGAGGGGAGACCTAATAGAGGTTTATAAGATCATGAGGGGTTTCGACAGGGCAAATAGAGAAAAACTATTTCCACTCGTGGGTGAATCTGTGACTCGTGGTCACAGATTTAAAATAGTTTCAAGGCGCAGTAGAGGGGAGCTGAGGAGAAATTTTTTCACTCAGCGAGTTGTTCGAATCTGGAATGTATTGCCTGAAAAGGTGGTGGAGGCTGATTCGATAACAACTTTTAAAAGGGAATTAGATCTTTATTTAGGGAGAACGGGTCTATTAGGCTATGGGGAGCGGGCAGGGCAATGGGATTGAATCGCTCTTTTCAAAGAGCCGGCACAGACTAGATGGGCCGATTGGCCTCCTTTTGTGCCATAAAATTCTATGATTCTATGATTCTATGATTCTATGATTTTACAGTATATTCTGTGAAGCGCTTTGAAATGTCGATAAAATGTAAAAAGCCCTATATCAAATTCAAGGATTATTATTATATGAAGCTGCACTTGGAAGAATTGTACTTGAAATGAAGACATCAAGGCAACAGAGGGAGTACACAGAGATTTACTAAGATTATACTGGCAATGTATGGTTTGGCCTACGAGCAGAGACTGGAGGAAACAGGGCTTTGTTTCTTTTGGAACACAGAAGGTTGAGGGGTGACTAGATAGTGATCTTTAAAATTTTGAGGGGTTTGGATAGAGTCAATCGGGGGAAGCTATTCCCAGTGGCTGGTGAGTCAGTAACAAGAGGGCATAAATTTACGATAATTAGCAAACAAACAAATAGGGAGATTAGGAGAATTTTATTTCACATACAGAATGGTTAGGATATGAAATGTACTGATGGGAGCAGATGTTGAGGTAGAATCCATATTAGCATCCAAAAGTGAGCTGTATAAATGTATAAAAAGTATATGGTGACAGACCAGATAACTAGGAATGAAAGGATTGCTCTTAAAAGAGCCAGCATAGATACCAATGGCCAGATGGCCTTCTTCTGCATTAGGGTTCTAATTGGGGTGAGATTGGAGAATATAAATGTAATCCAATGTGAAAATGTTCTGGAAGTTGGATGAATTTTTGGATTGGCCACTTGAGCAATAATTGTCTTTGGTTGCATACATTCTGACATGAAGTTCAAATTGGTATGATGAGATGTAGTGTGAAGGTATGATATTGACAATGAGATGGGTCTGAAGGTATATTTCATCCTGTGATGAGACTTAAAAGTATAAATGAAAGCCAAAGATGCATGGAATGCTGTGTCAGGACCTGAAGATGTAATTGGATGATACGAGACATGTAGTTTTACCAAGCTATATTTTACAATTTATCACAGAAAAATTTACTCTCTGGTATATATAATACAGCAGTTATGCATTAAGGATACAGGTGGCACAATAAATGGCAAGAGAGACTGGAGTGTTTAATGTAAATCAATTGCACTGTAAGATTGAGTTGATATCTGTTATAGTTACTGCAATATTTTTGTACTGTGATTTATACAAACATTTATAATCATATTTGTACCATAATAATCTTATTTAACTTCAAAACGTCACTTTGTATCTGCGTTTAACCATTGAAGAACTGAAGGTAAAGAAAACAATAGGAATTTACAGAGGTAGTGATGGGGATTTCATTGTCATGATCACCCTCAAAATTAGTAATCTACACCTTACTTTCCCAATATATTTCTCTCCCAGATACATATGTTTTTTTTTACTGAGATTATCCTCTTCCCTGTTCCCATTTTATTTCTGTATCCTTCCTGGAAATTTCAGTTCTTCAGCTCAGACACATTCACTGTCTCTTTATTTTTTCATTATCTCTTTTAATCACTTTCCTTGAGCAGGATTCCCCTCCTCTATCAAATCCAATTTGTTTGCCCCTCTCTGAATCATGACCTTCTCTTTTCCTTCTCATTTTTCTTTCCTGTTGATTGTTTCAGTTTATACAGGATCATAAAACCATCAGCACCAAGCCAATGATCACCACGTAATTAAACTTAAAATTGCCACAGAAAGTAATGTTTTGTGAACAAGCTGAACAATTGATAGTAAGGTGCCCTGTCATTAATCTATGGTTCTGTAAACAGTCTCTCCCCAATGCATGTTCTGTATTCAATTAGATTTTGTTCCCTTCTTTAACATCTGCTACAGAACACACCATTTCCCATCACATGGATTAGTGTTGGACTTCGTCAACGCCAATGAGAGATGTGTGATGAATGCCTTGGAGTTACTCTTTCTGCAATTTGACCTTTGTTTTTCAAGGGAAGCCTTCCTAATTCAGGTTATTGGGATTAGTAGACTACAGAGTGGAACATCGTGAAGCAAGAACTCAAATATCAATATTGAATACTTTGTTACTTTGTAACATTTGCTGATCCATAAGATCCTGGACCTTTTGTTTTTATGCATCTGAAGAAAATCAGGGATGATGGAGATCAGTGAGTGATCTGTGTCACGGATAATGTGAAATCTGATTTTTCCACTTTCCACTTTTTTGCTTCGAATCGATTACTGTCCATGTCAGTGAGGTTCACCTTTGGGGGACACGTTGATTGAGGCTGATTTCTGTCCTTCACCTGATGTGCATTTCCCAGCAGGAGGCACTGGATAGCAAGTAGAAGTAGGACCTCCTGAGTAAATGTATGTGGCCAATTGTAGCTCCCCAAATCAGCTAATTTATCAGGGCATTCATGAACTTGGGTCCTTTCTGGTTCATTTGACTCAGTTTCCATATTTTTACCCACTGAGCAACTATGGGAGTTTAATTGTTTGCCTTACAGTTGTAAATTCATATAGGTTTGAAAACTGTTACTCTTGCCAATCATAAATGTCAACAAGTTTTCCAATTCTCTGGGAAAAGATGTGACAATCAGGAAACTTCTATCACACAAACCTGCTCATTTGTAGAAATTTATCAAAAGCCATGCCTTTTTGTCTCTTGACAAGAATATGGATGCTTGAGTGCTGTTGGTGCCTTGTAACAGGATTGAGCAGCATAATTAACCAATACAAAACCCAAAGCAGCAAGAAACACAACCCTAGAAGGAGGCTTAGATCAGGGTAACAGGTTTGTGACTTGAAGATTTAATAAATTATTGTTTTCCAAAAAAGAGGATTTGTAAGCAGGAACTTTGGAGACGTGCTTCCTGGAAGGAAAGCAGGATGTTTTAGGTCATAGACATAGGGCAGGAGGGGAGGCTGAGTGAAAAAGCCCCATGGAGTTTGCACTCTTGATAAAAACATGGCCTCCTCATCCTGAAAATACTCAGTTATTAGAAATCCATAAGGTCACTTCAAGTTGCAAGCAGCTTTCTGACATTGTAAGAGCTTTGAAAGGTCCCAACCGAGTGACCAACAAGCCAGGCACTGATCCAGAGAAAAAATGTAAGAACAATACATGAAAATATTTCTCCATAACATCCAAAGGATTTAGATCAGAAAATCCAGCTAATGTCTTTTGATTTCCAGCAGTCCTTGAACTTTTCTTTTCTCAGTGTTACAATAAGTCTGCTTCCTGGTCAATATGGCATGCAAGGCAAAGAAAGACGTGGATGGGGAAGGAGAGAGGGAGTGGGGAGTGCGGTGGGGGTGGGGGGGGGGGGGGGTTGCTGTCAGGCAGGCTCATGTACTGGAGACAACAGCTGGTTTTACATGCCCAGGAGAATTCCTGTGAAATCTGAACCATTTTGAATGGTGATGGGAGAGCTGGATCCATTATCAACAAATACAGAAATGTACTGCAAGGCCTGTGGAAAAACAGGGAAAGAAATCACCAGGAATGTCTTTACTGAATTAATCACTTCATCATAACCAATACTCTTCCAGGCAATGTGAAGCTTTGGGTCAAGCTTAGGATCTAGCGAGCATCACAGATACACTAGCTATTCATTAACATAACTAAAAACAAACGATTCTTGATTCAAGCTGGTAGCAATAATCCTTACATTTCATATAACTGGTGAGGCAACATTTAGAACATGCTGCGCAGCTTAGGGCCTAGCTTCAAATGAATATTCATGCATTGGAGATTTCAGAGATAAATGCACCGAGACCTAAGATTGTAAATTACATGTTACAAACAAGAAAGACCCAAAGAGCTGAATTTCTTTTAATTGCTAAATTAATGTTCAATATTCCAGATCCATACTCCAGATCCTTTAAAGAATGGAAATAATTTGTGAACTTAACCATAAGCACAGAATCATAGAATGTTACGGCACAGAAAGAGGCCATTCGGCCCATCGAGTCTGTGCCGGCTCTTTGACCGAGCAAGTCAGTTTCATTAACCCCAATCACCAGCTTTCTCCCCATAACCCTGCAAACCCGTCTTCCCCAGATACCTACCTAGTTTTCTCTTAAAAGCTGCTATCGAATCGGACCTTACTACCCTTTCCAAATTCAAACAACACGCTGAGTAAAAAAAAATTGTCTAACCTCTCCTCTGCTTCTTTTGGTAGATATGGACTTTCAAAAGGCATTTGACAAAGTGCCACATGAGAGACTTATTATGAAATTAAAGGCCCATGGCGTAAAAGGGACAGTGGCAGCGTGGATCCACAACTGGCTGCGAGACAGAAAGCAGAGAGTTGTAGTGAGCGGCTGTTTTTCAGATTGGAGGGAAGTGAGCAGTGGTGTGCCACAGGCATCAGTTTTGGGACCATTGCTGTTTGTAATCTACATCAATGATCGGGACTTGGGTGTACGGAGTACAGTTTCCAAGTTTGCAGATGACACTAAGTTAGGGAGAATAGTAAATAGTGAGGAGGATAGTAGCCATCTGCAAGAGGATATAGACAAATTGGTAAAGTGGGCAGACACATGGCAGATGAAGTTTAATGCAGAGAAGTGTGAGGTGATGCATTTTGGGAGAAGAAATGAAAGGAGGCAATATAGGCTAGATAGTACAATTTTAAATGGTGTGAAGGAACAGAGAGACCTGGGGATTTGTGTTAATGACTCGTTGAAGGTGGCAGGACAGGTAGACAAGGCTGTTAAGAAGGCATATGGGATACTAGGCTTTATAAATAGGGGTATAGAGTACAAAAGTCAGGAAGTGCTGACTAACCTCTATAAGACTTTGGTGAGGCCTCAGCTGGAATACTGTGTTCAATTCTGGTCACCACACTACAGAAAGGATGTGAAGGCATTGGAAAGGGTACAATGAAGATTTACAAGGATGGTGCCAGGATTGAGGGACTTCAGTTATGAGGAGAGGCTAGATAGGCTAGGGTTATTCTCTCTGGAGCAGAGAAGATTGAGGGGAGACCTAATAGAGGTTTATAAGATCATGAGGGGTTTCTACAGGGCAAATAGAGAAAAACTATTTCCACTCGTGGGCGAATCTGTGACTCGTGGTCACAGATTTAAAATAGTTTCAAGGCGAAGTAGAGGGGAGCTGAGGAGAAATTTTTTCACTCAGCGAGTTGTTCGAATCTGGAATGCATTGCCTGAAAAGGTGGTGGAGGCTGATTCGATAACAACTTTTAAAAGGGAATTAGATCTTTATTTAGGGAGAACAGGTCTATTAGGCTATGGGGAGCGGGCAGGGCAGTGGGATTGAATCGCTCTTTTCAAAGAGCCGGCACAGACTAGATGGGCCGAATGGCCTCCTTTTGTACCGTAAAATTCTATGAATCTATGAATCTATAAAATATCTTATGTCTGTGACCACTCTGTCAGGTCCCCACTCTAATGGGAAAAGTCCTAACTTCTCCAGTCTATCCTCATAGCTAAGGTTCCCCATTCCTGGTATCATTCTCGTGAATCGCCTCTGCACCCTTTCCAGTGAACTTAATGTCCTTCCTGAAATAAGGTGCCCAGAACTGGATGCTGAGGCCCACCCAGTGTTTTGTATAAATTAACCATAACCTCCCTACTCTTATACTCTATGCCCCTACTAATAAAGCTCAGAGGTTTAAAACTGGTAAGTCTCAAGGAAAACCACCAGATACTGTAATAGAAATATTCTTGCACTTGATGAACATACATATTGTACATACACTGCTAATTTAAAAAGGTTTCATGGGGAATGGGCTGAGGAATCATGACTTAATGTTTACATCAATTCCACAGCAAAATTGCAGTGATCTCCCTTAATAGAACACTCCAAAGAAAGAATCTTACCATCATGACTCCTTAAAACATTTTCAGATATATGTACAGTAAAAGCCCGTTTATCCAGCACCCTCGGGACCTGGCCAATGCCGGTTAAAGCGCGTGCTGGATTTTCAGGCAAAAACACCAAAAAAACAAAAAGCATTTAAAAAAAAATACATTGTGCCGGATAAATTCCGGTTAATCGAATGTGGACTTTTTTTTGGAGGTGCCGGTTATACGGAAGTTATGGTTGATCGGGTCATGGATAAATGGTCTTTTACTGTAATTACATTTAAGTCGTGTTATGTTGTTTTCCTTCAACTCAATATTGCTGAAAGGAGGATTGTCTATGTAATTGAAGACATTGTTTGCTGGACAATGTACAAACTTTGAGTCAAACTAAAGGTCAATTAACTTCTATAAGGTGATATATTGTGACACATATAGGGAACCTTGTAAATACTGTATTACTCCTATAAGCAGACTTTTTCTCAACTGGTATTCATTCCCATGTGAGACAGCAATAATATACCTTTTCTCGGGCCCTTACAAAGAAACTTATTGCAAACAGAAAATGTCCCAAACATCAATTTGAATGAATTACATCCTCTGCATGTCTTTGTGGTATGAGCGTTTGTGGTTTGATATAATGCTGATCAGTCAGAGGTCACATTGTCTCCTGGTATCAAATCGGAATGTACAGTGAGACACTAAATTATATTCGGATCAAACCATAGCCCTGAACACAGTGCTGATTTAAATCTTACCTAAATACATTTGACTCTTTTCTGTCACAGTTCATTACAAATGACAGTTACACAAATAATGTCCATGGAGTGTGCTGACACTGACCTGACATAAAATGAAGTAATTTAAAGTGAGAGATTACACAACACACACAGCAACATCCTTCCCTGGGGACAGTTTCAGAATTTGTGATAACCTAGTTCAAAACATTCTACAAGTTACAGACATTACACTTTGCAGTATATCCTATAAAGTGCTTCAAGACATTCTCCTGACGTGAAAGGCACAATATCAAATGCAAGGATTATTATTATCTACTTCAGATTTTTTAAATATTTGATATGCTTACATATCTTTTAAATGAATTAAATAGTCCTATGTTATTACATAATATTGATTCTAGTCCTACACAGCCTCATTCATGGCTGCCTACAAAATACACTATCACTACATGTTACAGTATATTCTTGTAAATTCCAGAGGAAAAGAACAACTTTCACCGTGTGTGTGAGTGAGTTTCTTACCTGCAGATAGAGGGCACCACTGACAAACATAGTGAAAATATTGCTATTACCATCCAAGCCATAGACTGCTTCCAGGGAGCTGTTGGAAAGTAGAAGAAATTTTTATGCTTGAAAGCGCAATTGTTCTTCCCTCTTCGATTCCATTTTCCATGTGTTTGCTTTCCTTGAACTGAAGTTCACTCTGAGATAAACTCAGAGGGAAGAGTTATCAACCCTTTATCCATACAATGGCTGTGTACAGCATATAATGAAAGGTGTAGTCTTCAATTCTAGAAATGGGAGTAATTTCATATCTAATTCTAGAAATCATTTCATATCTAATTCTTGGAGTTCCAGTTGCTGTTTGTCTGGACAAAACAGCATCAAACTCGTGGATAAGGGATAATTGCAGGGATTGACTGGAGGACTGGCCACAGCTGGTGAAAGGGTCCTTTTTTTAATCATCAGACAGAGTTGAGCTTTGTTTGAATTCTTGTTGCAGATGAGGATGATGCAGAGATTATGACCTGCACACAGTAACTGCACAGATCCTGTAAATAGATCTAATTTGAATCACTTCAAATATCCTTTCTTTTTCCTCCAAGGTTCTTCCCTCTCTTGAATCATTGCTGGAGGTAAAGTCTCGCTGCCACTGGCTATTCTATGGCTATTCTATGACGTTTGGAGTAATTGAGATATAAACTGGAGTTGATGTTGGAACAAGATGAAGGATAATATTCCAATTAGACCTTTTGAAAAGGACTGAGTATCTCAAATAGGAAAGCTAATGATATAAAACTAAAAAGTCCTACAAGAATGATTTTCCGTCACTAGATTTTGCTGGTGTACATTTATACCTTTATATTGTTGTTCTTCCACCTTGCTGTCACCCTGGTCCATAAAAAAATACAATATACTAGCTAAGCATCTCTGCCTCTGTTTCACAACGCCTTCTTTGTAACTTAGTGGTCCCACCCATCTCTGGCTAGTCTCTTGCTCCTGTTGTGTTTATACCTTTGCTATTATCCTGTTGTTCCTTTATGTCATCTACTGTTTTTCTCTTTCACAAACTCTGGCCATCTTATCTTTTGGTTTGCATCTGCATTATTAGACCTCTTATTATTTCTCTTATTTGAAATTTAATACAACAACAACACAACAACAACAAATTACATTTTTTTTATAAAGCGACTTTCATGTCAGGAGGACATCCCAAAGTGCTAAACAATCAGGTCGGGAACCAAGCAGGGGGTGAAGGGTAGGGGGAAAGAGAGTAGGAGAGGTGGAAGAGTTAGAAGGGGAGCAGAAGAGCAAAAGGCATGATCGAAGAGGAAGGTCTTGAGACTGGCCTTGAAGGAGGAAAGAGAGGAAGTGAGGCGAAGTGATAGCAGGATGGAGTTCCACAGTGTGGGAGCAGAGAGGCTGAAAGCCCGGCCACTGATGGTGGGGGCGGTTAGAGCGATGGACGTGGAGCAAGCCTGAGTCTGCTGAATGGAGGGTGCGGGCAGGCTGATAGGGAGACAGTAGGTCAGAGAGATAGGCAAGGCCGTCAATGGCCTTGAAAGTGAGGACGAGGATCTTGAATTCGATCCTCTGGGGGATGGGGAGCCCGTGGAGATGGGCGAGATGGGAGTGATGTGGTCACAAAGCCTGGTGTGGGAGAGTACATGAGCTGCAGAGTTCTGAATGATCTGCAGCCTGTGAAGGGAGGAGCTAGGAAGGCCGATGAGGAGAGAGTTCTCGTGGTCGAGCCTGGAAGTGATAAAGGTGTGAATGAAAGTTTCGGCGTTGGGGGTGGGGGGTGGCGGGGGGGGGGGGGGGTGGGGGTGAGGTGGTGGCAGAGTCTGGCAATATTGCGGAGGTGGTGGAAGGCTGTACGGTCATGGAGCGGATATAAGGGAGGAAGGACAGTTCAGGGTCAAACAAGACTGCGGGATAGAATTCCAGAGTTTAGGAGCAAAGTGGCTGAAGGCTCGCCTGCCGATGGTGGGTAGGTGGGTCGGGGGTCATGGAGCAGACTGCTGAGTGGAGTGGCGGGCAGGTTGGGTGCCCCACAGGGTAGGGTGGGGTGAGACCATGGAGGACTTTGAATGTGAGGACCAAGATCTTGAATTGAATCCTCTGTGTGATGAGGAGCCAATGGAGTCGGGTGAGAATGTGGGAGATGGGGTCACAGAGCTCGGAGCGGTAGAGGACATGGGCCGCAGAGTTCTGGATGTTCTGCGGCCTATGGAGGGAAGAAAAGGGAAGGCCGACAAGCCTGGTAGTCGAGCCTGGATGTGATGAATACTGCAACTTTTGTCATTGTGCTGGTAACATACTAACTTACAAACTTCTCTTGAATATGTTCTGTCCAGCCTTCCTTGCTTTTATCACTATGATTAGCTTGATCCCAGTTAGGTTTAGATCGTGATTCTCATGAACTGATTACTCACGTCATGTTATAGGGTTGTGTTCGGCAATAGATGATTATCATTACTTACGCATTATTCTGACAGAGAGATTTGATACAGATAAGCACACGGATATTATCGTGAGGTCGTGTGTGTCGCCTTCTTTGGTTTTCCCTGTGTTCTGAAAAAGAGGAAATTATCTGTAAAGAGGTGACCCAGAGCAAACGTTTAACCCCTGACCTGTCTTATCAAGCACTATCCAAAACCAACCAATGTATCAATCACGTGACATGACACAATACCTTTATTTGGATAAGGTGACATGAAACCTTTTTACTCAACTTTATTAATTGAAAGCTAGTGTGGCCCACAAATTGTTTTGACAATACAAAATTTGGACTAGGTTAGTGATCACTGTAATGCAATATTTTGCCAATAATTGTCAAAGTTTTGGCTGCATATAAGTGGTTCCTTTATTGATCTGCTGATGCGCAATATCCTACCAATATGGATGTTTGCAGAGAACTGATAGAATCCTGTGAGTGGGGCAACATACAGACCACTGGTCAGATTCAGGCCAATTCCTCGTAGAAATACACCGTCTTTCTCAGGCTGAAAGGAAACACATGATATTTCATAATTCACTCTACTGATTTCTGAAAGTATACACATTTTTTATACAAAAAAATCTAGATGTACCTTTAATTTCCAACGCTGGGACTTAAGGGCAAAAAAACAAAATGACCAGGATGATAGATCAAAAGCATTTGTCCACATAGTAGTACAGTAAAAACCCATTTATCCATGACCCGAGCAACCATAACCTCCGTATAACCGGCACCTCAAAAAAAGGTCCCCATTCGAATAACCGGATCTTATCTGGCACAATCGTGGTGGCGCATTTTATTTCCCTCATATTAGTATTTCAGAAAGCTGCTACTAGTGCCTGAAGGTGGCGCTGCTGTTTTTTCCCTCGCATCAGTATTTCAGCTTGCCGCTAGTAGAGCCTTAAAGTCGCGCTGCCGTTTTTTTTTCCTCGCGTCAGCCATTGTAGAAGATAGACTGCACACCTTTACCCCAGTATCATGGCTTCAAACCAAGCATCTAAGGTGATTTTTAGGTGAATTTTTAGGTGAATAACAATGTCTGTTATTATCTGTCATTATTTAGTCTATTATTAATATGGTATGTGTTAAAATAAGGTTTTTTTTTGTGTTGATTTTTCGGCATAGGATCCGCCCGAATATCCGGCATGTCATTTAACCAGCATTGGCTATGTCCCATGGGTGCCGGATAAACGGGCTTTTACTGTATATGTTTAATTTGAAATATTATTCAATTAATTTGTGCAGTGTCGCTTAATTTAAGATAGCTATTTATGGAAAAATTTAAATTACAGAGGATAAGTGTACACCAAGGTGATTGAATACAGAGTATATAAAGTCCCAATACTATATAGTCCCAATACCAGCACAGACAATACTCCAGCCTGAAAGATTCATACCTTCGATAACAACTAACATTATTATCATTTCTTTTATATGAAGTTATAAATCTGTGCCATTATAAGCAAGCATTTTTACTTCTTTATTTAACTATTGGTGCATAATAGACCCCTTTGTATGCTCTAAAGGACCAGCCAACAGTATCAAGTTGGGACCTACACCATCTCCATCTGTGCCAGTGGAGGAGAGCTACAAGTTGTTATTGGGAGTCTGGTGCTTGGTTTGGAGCAAACATTATTTATCCATTTCCTCTCCTATCCATCCTTGTCACCTCTCTTGGTAAGTTAGTGTTAGTGCCAGAATATGCTGAAGTAGAGGCAGTTGGGGATTCTACTTATGCTCATTTGGAACATAGTTGATATTACCTCTATAACCTGAGATAGGTGGAGATTCAGTAGTAAAAGCAGTCTCTTTCCTCAGACAGGAGAGTCAATGTGGACCTCTCGACTGGATTTGAACCGGGTCCATTAGGTAAAAGTATATTGTCTTACACAGTGCATTGCCCAAAGGGGAAAGTGTGTTGTGTGTGGAGGAGAGATGGTGGGGGCGGTCATTAATACTGTGATGCACAGATACTCTGGTTTCTTGTTTGGTACAGTAAAACCTTTATTATCTGGCACCCTCAAGACCTGCCCAATGTCAGTTAGTCAAATATGCCGGATATTCAAGTGGCAAGTTGCCGAAAATCCTACACAAAAAATGTACTTTTTTTTAAACATACCATATTAATAATAGACTAAATAATAACAGAATATTGTATGGATAGTTACCAATAAAGCATTCCAGCACACTCGGTAAAATGATCGGAGAAAAAGCATTCCAGTGTTCGGTAAGTTTAATAAGTGAGCATGCACAAAGTGACCATACTGCGAATGTCCCGGATCTCCCATTACAATTGGGAGATACCGGTTGGTTGAGTATGTCAGTTGGTTGGGACTGGATAAACAAAGTTTTAGTGTACATTAGTAAGAGATGAATGTATTTTGTCAGTACAATATATCAGGCTGAAAAGCTATTTACAATATGAAAGTTCTGCAGCTCCCTCACACTCCTCCTGTCCACGGCCAGGTCATCCTTGAGCTTACAGTGGAAGCCAGCCTCCAGCCTGCGATATGGGCCCAGCGTCCAAGGTAGGGAAGTAGGAGATCTTGAGTTGTCCTCCATTCCGGAACATTCCTGGCACTTTTCTTGCAGTGTATATCTGTTTCTTTCTTCAACTACTTCTACAAAAAAAGTTCATAGAAATCATAGAATCAGAAATTTACAGTGCAGAATAATAATAATCCTTGCATTTGATATAGAGCTTATCATGTCTTCTGAACATCTCCAAGCGCTTTACAGAATATACTGTAAAGTGAATTGACTGTATATTTGGGGGCGAGAAACAGCAGCCAATTTGCGCAGCGTCCCACAAACAGTCGCAGATTGGGTGATCAAAGTATAATTGTTCTTTTTTTTGAGTGATTATCATTAGGCATGTGGAGTAAGGAAACTTGCCCAAGGTTTCGCCCTAGTCAGGAATCAAATCCATAAACATAAAATGTTCACATACATAAACGATACATAAAAAAAGAACATTCAGTTCATCAAGTCTATACTACAACTCTTCGGTACACATCTTCCCGATATACATTATTTTGATTATACTTTGTTGATGAAATAATCACAAAATGTGGTAATTTTACGACAACTATCGTAAAGTTTAGAAAAAATGTGCGCCACCAAGTGCTAGCGATCAGCTGTGTGGGGACACAACATCCCAAACAAGGAACACAGGTCAGCAGCCAACAGGATACAAGCAGTTACACCAGGAGAAGAAAAAAAGCAGTTCAGCAAACATTGGACAGGTTTTTTAAACGGCCATCCGCCTCCTCATCTGAATGACTCCGCCCCCGCCACTCACCGTTGCCCACTACCGCATCAACCATCTCGTATGTTTTCTCGTATTGTTAGCTAATTGATATATTGATACTTATTAAACATTTATTTCAATTCTCAATAGTAGTAGTCTTGTTTTTGCTCTTTATTTAATATTAGTATAACAATATTTAGACAAGAAATGTACCGAGGAAACGTAACCCCTAGTTATATCATTAGAGCTATGGTAATTTGGGTTTAATTATGAGTAATTTCAGTTAAAATCGCACTTTCAACAACAACAACAACAACAACAAATTACATTTATAGAGCGCCTTTCACGTCAGGAGGACGTCCCAAGGCGCTGCACAGGAGGCGTGTGACCCGAGCTGAGAGGGGAGTGTTTGGGAAGGGGTGAGACACGAAGGGGAGGTCGAAGAGTTCGGGGTGGAACTAAAGGCACGATCGAAGAGGAAAGTCTTCAAACCGGCCTTGAAAGAGGAAAGGGAAGAAACGAAACGGAGGGATTGAGGGATGGCATTCCATAGGGTGGGAGCAGAGAAACTGAAGGCCCGGCCTCCGATGGTGGGGTGGTTGGGGCGGGGGGCTTGGAGCAGGCCAAGTCCTGTTGAATGGAGGGTCCGGGTGGGCGTGTAGGGGGAGAGTAGATCGGTTAAATAGGGCGGGGCAAGGCCGTGTAAGGCCTTGTAGGTGAGGACGAGGATCTTGAACTCGATCCTCTGGAGGATGGGGAGCCAGTGGAGACGGGCGAGGGTGGGGGTTATGTGGTCGCGGAGGCGGGTGCGGGATAGTACACGGGCTGCAGAGTTTTGGATGACCTGCAGCCTGTGAATGGAGGAACTGGGGAGGCCGACGAGGAGAGAGTTTCCGTAGTCCAGCCGTGAGGTGATGTATGCGTGCAAGAACACATCCCCAACGTTAATTGAGAAGTAGTAGTATTGGAGCTCAGAGCAAGCTATATGTTCAATCACACTGCCCTGTGTATCACCATACCTGTTCAAATATGTATCTACTTCTCTTTTGCCATCCACAATAGACTGGCTCTATCACATTGCTTGGCAGCGTATTCCACATATTAACTTTGTAAGATCTTTTTGTGGCTATCTTAAATCTATGTTATATAATAATAATACTCCTTATGACTGTATCTGTAGGCAAGCACAGCAAGCACAATTGTGCGTGGCAAGGTCCCACAAACAGCCAGGAAATGAATGACAAATTTTATTTGGGAAAACTGTTAACAGGACACCTGGAGAAATTCCATTTTCTTTTCGAATCGTGAGATGGGATCTCTAATTTTCACCAGAATAGGCGTCCACCAGAATGGGGCGTCCTCCTGACGTGAAGGGTGCTCTATCAATGCAATTTTGTTGTTGTTGTAGGCAGATGGACCTTGGTTTAACATCTCATCTGAAGGACTACATTGGAAGTGTCAGCTCAGACTGATGGTAGGAGAAAGGGAAGCCAATTGTTCAAAACAAATCCTGGTTAATCTTCCAAACTAGTGATACACACAGCTATCTTCAGCCTAAAGCTAATGGGATTTCAGAAAATATAAATCAGTCTCTTCTAGCTTAATCCTTCTACAATTGGAAGCGACATTGCATCACTTCCAGTAGAAACTGAGCACAATTGCCCAAAGATATAAGTGCTGCAGAGTCCAGAAAAGGCTGGGAGTGCATTCCGTGATTATGATTCATGGCTCGTTCCAAAGTGAAGTTGTCTCAGAACATTTAATAAATATAGAAATGATTGAGAGGCAAAGTATTTTTCAAAAAAGTTTACAAATTCAGACTAGCTGCAAAATCTCTGCCAGCCCCCATTTCAGCACTGTTCATATTGTATGTCAAACAGTTCTTTACCTTTCACCATCTCTTTGAATTCCTTTAGCAACGCTTCCTTTGTGACCACAGCTCCGGGTGGCCCTGGTGGGCCCTGGGGTCCCGGAGGGCCAGCTGGCCCTGGAAGACCATGCTGCAAAGTACAAAGAATAATGAAGGAGGTTAAAGCAAGTTCCTGAGCTCGCTGGTTCCATTTACAATGATGATGTTGATTTAGATTTGGGGCTTAAATTTCAACTCCCAAAGGCCATGTAGCCACAGTGGATGATGTGGACCTTTCGGTTTGCAGCATTGGACTTTCATAATGAACTCTCTGGGGCTGTCCTGTTATTACTTCCACATATCTTCCCTTCCAATATATCCCCGATCAACATTCAAGGCCCCTTTCACTGATATCCTCCCTTCGCAAGGTGCTTTCTCTTGGTGAGGCTTTTATATCTGGCAAAACTACGTCTGCCTCGGTTTACTATAGTTAGTGTCAACAGAATAGAAATGAATTGGGAGAGTGCCACAAAAAATACTGGAAGAATGAACCTCCTGCACACCAATCTCCGTGGATAAATTACCTGAGTTTTTCTAATTTTTCCCTTGTTTCTCCTCCTGTCGTTAACCCCTTTCTCTGAATGTTCCACAAAAAGAAGCCAGGTGTCATGTGGGTCCACCACAGTGTCCGGTAACTGCAGAAGAAATTATGAAAAATTAGGAGACTACGTTAAAGAAACACAGTCACACTTTGTCGAATGGACAAGGTCCTAGTGTAAATATGGACCTTTAAAGGAGGCTGTGTGGTAGCAGAGTTGAAATTAATCAGCTATATTTATACTCCTACCAGCCTTGCTATGACAAACACAGGTATTTGGTGCAAAAGCTACAGTAAGACTACAACATAAAGCATCCTCTCCCGGCTTAATCTCTCACATGGCAGACATACATCGCACAGGTTAGACCAGGTGAGGCACGGTGAAGGTCTTCTAAATTCAGAGATTTTTGTTCTATCCTACACTTCCTATATTCTGCTTGGTTCCCTTCTGAATTTTGAGCCTGACACTTATCACAAGCCTCTTTTTTTTGTTTTATTTTGGCCCCGATTTCCTTAGTCATCCAGGGAGGTTTGGATGCCTTACATTTCACCTTTGTGGGGATGCTTTTGACCTGTGCCTGAACTATCTCCTCTTTGAACGCTGCCAGTGGGCAGCGTTCGTTAGTTGTCTTACCTGCCAATTTTTCTTTCCAATCCACCTTGGCTAGGTCCCACCTCAACTCATTGAAATTAGCCCTTTTCCAGTTGAGTGTCCTCACCTGTGATCGTTCCTTATCCCTTTCCATAATTATTCTGAATCTAACGATATTGTGGTCACTATTGCCTAGATGCTCACCTACAGAAACCTGTTGAACTTGCCCTACCTCATTTCCCAAAACTAGATCCAGCAATGCTTCTTTCCTCGTTGGACTGGAAACATACTGATCAAGAAAGTTGTCCTGCACACACTTCAGGAATTCTTCTCCCTCCTTGCCCTTTACTCTACTATTCTGCCAGTCTATGTTGGGATAGTTGAAGTCTCCCATTATCACTACTCTATTAGTTCTGCATTTCTCCGTGATACGCTTGCAGATCTGCTTGTCTATCTCCTCCCCACTATTTGGTGGTCTATAGTATACCCCTAACAGTGTAACTGCACCTTTTTTATTCCTCATTTCTAACCAGATAGATTCGGTTTTTAGTCCTTCTTCCACCTCGTTCCTTTCTAAGGCAGTCACTGAGTCCTTAACTAAAATTGCCACCCCGCCCCCTTTTCTCCCTTCTCTATCCCTCCTGAATACATTATAACCAGGAATGTTCAACTCCCATTCCTGCCCATGCTGGAGCCAAGTCTCTGTTACTGCTATAACATCATATCGCCTCGCAGCAACCTGAGCCTGCAGCTCACCAATTTTATTTCTCAAACTTTGTGCATTTACATACATGCACTCTAAGGCACAAATTACTTCCTCTGCACTTTTCTCCCGTCTTACCCTTACCCCTGTCCGCTTTGTTACCCCTCCCGTATCTGAACTACTGTTCAGTTTCCCACCCTCACCCCCCGGGATTAGTTTAAAGCCCCCCCCACAAAACTCGACAACCTCCCTGCAAGGAGATTGGTTCCAGCCCTGTTCAGGTGTAACCCATCCATTTTGTACAGGTTCCACCTACCCCAGAATTGGTCCCAATGGTCTAGGAACCAGAAACCCTCCTTCCTACACCACTTCTCCAGTGGTCTTAGCCTTCTGTGATGTAAATTTCCATTGTTGTAGATGGTATATCAAATTAGGATAAACTCTATTTTTTTCACTTTATTATAGATTTGATCCCTGTTAGATTAATTTCCTGATTGCTTTGTGAATACTAATGACCACATATCACCACACTATTTGACACAGTATGTATGAAGAGAGAAGCAATGGTAACACAGTGAAAGAATTCCAACACAGCATTCTCAGTGAGTATGTCACGCTTTTCACAACATTGTCTGAGTTAATTACCAGCATGCTGGTTTTCATTGTAATTAAAACTTTTTTAAATTGTTACTCATAACCTACTTATATATCCTGTGGATTTAAATGAATACATTTTGTGAAATGATGGTGAGGGCAAACCAAGTATAGTCGATTTATTGAACAGAATTGTTGAAATCCTTTGTAAACTAAGTAGATTTGGAACTTGTCGTACTGTGTCACTCACTTACTCATTCATTGAACCGCAGCTGGAATAATACATTTATATGAGCAAAGCCAAAAATCCCCACATTGCAAATATGGGCATGATATATGGAGAGTGAGTTTGTGAATTGGCAAGCATTTTTGGACTAGAACATGGTCTGGTTGATTGCTCACACTAACTCTTTCACATATTACTTTCAATACTGCATTCCACACATTTCTTTTTTCAGTCCTTATTTCAAGAATCATTGTTATGTATGCAAATAAAGCACCTAAGCTCTGGAGTCTGATTTTTTAATATTTCTATCACAAATGTGCTCTAAGCATGAGACAACTATGGATTTATTCACTCTCATAGGAATCACATCAGAGGAACAGACTCTGAAGCTTAATATGTTTGTAGCTCCTCCACTGACAATAGTTACTTTAATCCCAAGACCCTGCTCTTTCCTTGTACATTTTTTATATTCTCCTTCAAATGTTGATCCAAATCCTTTTTAAATGTTGCTAAGATCTAAAAGGTATCAAATTAGAAGCCATTTGTGACAAAGCATACCATATAATGATAACTATCTGCATGATAGAGTTTCTAACCTCTTCCTCATCTCTTCCAGCCACAATCCTGAGATCATACCTACTCATTACAGAATAATCTTTCACAAATCTATCCTCTCAAAAGTTCAGAAATTTGAAGATCTCTGTTAGATCCCACTTAGCCTTTATTATTCCGATGGAAAAGACACATTTACAATCCCTCTCCAAGATCTTTGGAAATACCTCAACTGTGTTTAGTTAAATCATGTTCGGGTATGGTCATTAATTCCCAATCCTTTGTACCCACATTGAGATGTGAGAACAATATAAAGAGGTGAAACTTGTCTGGCAGTTTGGGGTGCTATTTATAAAGTGAACCAGAATTCTGTCTATGTTGACAACTTCAAACATTGTATTATCAGTCAAATTAAAAAGGTGTGGTACTCTACTGTGATGACTTTTGGGCAATGTTACTGCAATGCCACATATTAATATGTTTGCTTATCTGGTACATCTCGTGTCGATAGGTGAACAACCATTTAACTATCTCCAGCAAGTACAACTTGATTTTATTCTGAACCCCTTTCCTGACTCAGTGTGCAACCACAATGTGTATTGTGTTCTGCTCTTCATTATTAATTTGTTACATTTTCTTTCTCTGTCTAAAGTTTCACTTCTTCTCATTTTCATTTCCTCCCAAGGGATGGAAGAGAATATTTTAGGTTGTGTTTGGGACCTCCCCCTCAATGGTACATCACATTGGAATTAATTCCGAATACAAACCATCACCTGCCATCCATGCCATCTCTTTGTTTACATCTGCTGATATAAAATGAAATCCATTCTGCTGTTTGCAATATTATGTGTTATGGTTGTGAAAATAACAGTAAACAACTTTATCTATTGTATGCTTTAGTGGTGAAGTGTAGTTTCCATTATATTTTATTATTCCAAAACAACAGCCCATCTGTTTCAGTGATCATTTTTGAAACAGAATGTAATTTCTGTAATGTTTCCAGACTCCAGGCTACCTACCACTATGCTCTTGATACCCTTAGGCTCCTCAGATACTTATGGACATTTTACCGTGGCTCTGACATTATAATACTGAATTTAAATGTTATAATTCTCTGTTAATTAAGTTGCCAAAACTTGAAATATTTCTTATTACTGAATCATTTGTGTTTAAGGCCTCAGTGACCAATTGTTATTTCTATGGAAACTCTGGATCTGGCAAATTGTCAGATGTAGGATTGTGAAACTAGGAACTCATCCAAACTCCTGTATCCAATTTTCAGGAGCCAAGCTGGAGACGAAGTTAATGCAATAATGATATTCTGTCCTAAGTGTCCTCAACTTGCTTTATGAGTTGATTTTATACAATATTTATCAAACGTACCACTAACTTTTTTTTGTTGCATATGTGTTGCCATAACAACTAGCTGCAGCCAAAGCCTGCCCTTATAAGAAGGGCAGATGAATAGATGTCTCATGATTTTGACCTTGATGGTTCTGGAAAGCTACGTGCAGTATTTAAATTCATTTACCCATTGAATATTAGAATGTGCTACTGTAATGTGTGTTGGTGATTCAGGGTCAGGGAGACCTTGGTTCTCCCAGAAAACATTCTGTCGTCCTCTCAACACTAAAATGCAAGCTGATTTTATCAGCAGCCTCCTCCATGCAGTCAAGTAGAGTTTGCAGGGCAGACACATTTCTTCCATCAGATGTAACATATTCTAGGACCAGGAAGGTCACATCACCAATGCAAATGGTATGTCAAGTGGTTGCACTGACCATAGACTGATGCCAGCACTCTGCCAGACACATTTTCTATCATAAACCTATCTGAAAGGTTCCATTCACCATCACACAACTCATTGGCCTATAACGTTTCCAGCAAATAAACTCTATGACACAGATATTGATAATAATATTAATCCTTGCATTTAATATAGCGCTTTTTACAGCTTTTAGAGAGCTTCACAGAATATACTGTAAAGTGAATTGACTGTATATTTGTGGGCAAACCGCAGCAGCCAATTGTGCACAGCAGTGTCCCACAAACAGTTGTGGATTGAAATGACCAAAAATTTTTTGAGGGATTATTATTAGGCATGTGGAGTAAGGAAACTCACCCAAGATTTCACCCTGACCGGTTTGGATTCAAACATAGGTCTCATGCTTGTCAGGCGAGTGCTCTAACCACTGAGCTACAGAACTCCTAATAGCACTCTATCATACCTTTGAGCCGTCTCAACGTGCTTCATACAATATATTGGAAAGCGCAATCATGACATATTTTGTGGGTAAACGCAGCAGCCAATTGCATGCAGCAGTGTCCCACAAACAGTGGTGAATTGTTTGCTCATATTTATCAAAACGGATCTGTCTTGCATTTATCTTTCCATCCTACCATCAGTAACCAAGCCTCAGCTGCTTGCCACCACAATCTTCACAAACCCTTCTGCCTTGCACCCTCCCAGACTTTCTATACTTTGTTATTGCTGTTAAACCCTAAGAATGATCCTGTAGGTACTGGATCTAGGCATGTAGTGTTAATTGTATAATAATTGGTTACATGACAGCAGAGATAAAACTGGACAAGTTGGATAATATGGAGCAGGTCTCTTGTAGCCCATTACATGCTCTGATGATCATTGATTAGCAAATAATTAGTTAACTGTAAACTTGACCATTTCTGACAAAGAGAAGCTTATTTTCAATTCTTTGCTAGTTAGAAAGGTTGAATTCTTTCTGTGGTGATACATTGGAATTGTAACTATCCAAACAATAGATTAATAGAACATTGATATGACAATATTGATATAAATTGTCCACTGAGTCAAAGGGTTGTGGATTTTATTTTTAAAAGAATCAAACCCAATTTTCTGAAAAGGTCCTGAAAGTATCAAACAGACAGTAAGTATGTAAATATAATGAGCAGTTGAAGGCTTGAAAGGTTTAAGACTCTGTTTACTTTTGTAGTACCATTGCTAGGATCCTTTGCTGCCTCTTACAATGCCTCAATGATATCTTACTGAACTTTGAAGTCTTAAAATAGTGTTAAACAGCAGTTAGCTTATAATTAGCAAACTATGAATGCAACATACCTCAGTGCCATTTCAAGTAATCAATGAAGCTGAGAACCTGAGATATCACTTCAAGGCCAGATGAAAGGACAGAACGAGCTGAGCTATTACCTTGGTTGAAGGTGGCACACGTCCCGTAGAGTAGCCACAATCACAATTGTATTTCATTCAAATAATATAAAGCTCTCGATGATTCTTGCCATATTAAAAGTGGTCCCAGTGGTCCCAGTAAATGTACTGAAATTTGGAAAAATTAGATAAAGAGACGTTTGCTGTCCCAACACTATATTTATTTTGGAAGAAGATATATGCTATCACAGTCACACCACTTCAGTTAGATTGATGTTAATAAATACAATACCTTACGAAGTTACATTTATAGAGGCCTCTGAAGGTCCTATGGGTTGGCATGTCACCTGAGCTGTGGTGGGGAGCTGAAAGGGGGGAGAAGAGAAAGATGGCCGAAAGCCCGGTCAAAGAGGTAGGTCTTGAGACGGACTTTCAGCACCTTGGGACGTTTCCCGGCGTGAAAGGCACTATATATATGTAATTTTCTGGTTGTTGTTCTTTAAAAGATGTGAGGAAGGGAGAAGATAATTGTGAATCCAGGAAAGCCACAAGCTAAAATGTAGTTTGTGGTCAAATTAATTTAATTTACTAAATAAATCAAAAGTGACAGCAAAATATCACTTTCCTCACTTCCCTCACTCTGATGCATGTTGGTATTTTTGTGACAAAATAATTATGCTTTCTGAGTAGCTTGACAGAATTCAGAGATTGATGAAGCTGTTATGCTCTTTGCTTGAATCAAAATGATTTACTATTATGAATTTTGAAATAATGGGGATCATCTTACTCTGGTCACTAATGCTCCTTTCATGGCAATGCAAGCCATTAGTACCACACACTGAGAAGATAGTAATTTCCATTGATTAGAAAAACCACAGTCTGCATAACATTAATTTCTGGTGCATTACAGATATACAGTACAAGGCAAAAAGTTCCAGTTTGAATACTACAACAACAACAAAACTTACATTTATATAGCGCCTTTCACGTCGAGAGGACGTCCCAAGGCGCTGTACAGTCAGGTAGGACAAGAACAGGGTGGGAAGGATCAGGGCAGGATGAAGAATAGTAGGAAAAGTAACTGTATATTAGTGGGCGAAACGCGGCAGCCAAATTGCGCACAGCAGTGTCCCACAATCAGTCATGGACGTGGGACTAGAGGCAAAAGGGGGTAAAGAAGCAAAAGGGGAGGGGTCGAGGCAGGGGGAAGAAAAGCAGGAAAGTCGACTTGTGGGCGAAACGCGGCAGCCAAATTGCGCACAACAGTGTCCCCACAAACAATCGTGAAAATGGGGCCAGGGGAGAAAGGGGGAAAAGAGGGTAAGGGGGGAGAGGGAGGGAAAGGTGGGATGGGTTAGGGTTAGGGAGGAAGAGGGGGGAGAAAGGGGGTAAGGAAGAGGGGTAAGGAAGAGAGGGAGGGAAAGATGGGTGGGGGCAAGATCAGGAAGAGGGAGGGAAGGGGAAAAGGGAGGAGAGAAAGTGGGGTCTTATTGTAAAGCTAAGTGCTGTAGAAGGTTAGGGAAAGCTATTGTTCAGTTCTGTACGAGGATGTAGTTGTGGTCAAATCGCCTCTAATAATACGGTGGGAGGGTGGGGGGTGAGGTGGTGGGAGGGAATCAAAGTGAAACGTGAAAATTAAGGACAGGGAAAATTACAGAAATGAGTCACAATATTATAGGGAAATTGCAGAAAAGAGAACTCAGCACCATTAACAGTAATAACCACTATATACAGTACAACACAATTGTAGTTATGTCAGACTTCAAACCCCAGAAGGGACCCAAGCACTCATCATCTTTGGGCAACTGTTGCAGGATTTTCTGGCAATGACTGACTTGAGTATATTTTATGGAACAGTGTTATATATAGTAAAGCAATGACCTCTTTATATCTATTCCATGTGTTGGGCTCGTGCATTGCTAACTTCAAAAATGATCAAAAGGGAAAAAAAGGGAAAGAAAATCATCATTACAATGCATATTTGGGAGTGCCTAGCTCTGCTGCCGGTAGATCAGCAAAATTATGTGGGAATTTTAAATTCATGGAATCATGGAATTGTTTCCAAAAATAGCCTGATTTGCAAGTATTCACCAATGCTCCTACAGCCATACTCTTGGGCAGCAAGTGGTTGAATACATACCTTGGCTGATTTTCTCTCAACTAATTATAGATTTCCAACTGCTGCCCTGGCTGAAATGAGCTAAACTCAGAATAGACTGTAGACAGAACCCTGAAGAGGAAATGGGTAGAGACGTCTCTCCAAAGCCGTCCTTCACAGAAAGAGAAACTGGATATTCTGGGGAAACTGGAGGGTTTTCCTGAAAACAAATATCTAACCTTTCAAGAACTGAGTTGCATTGTTTTTCCAATACCACATCTCTAAGCTTTCTTGACTCTTACCAACAGTTCCCCAAGAACCTCACCCACCAATCCATGAAAATACGGTATTTGCCAACATGGTGGCAAATAAAATCAACAATCAACATTGTTCACATTGAGGGTCATCACCATTAGAGGGGTTAATGAAATCTGCCGATTTTCTAATGTGTGAATAATTTATTTTTCCTTCAGACGAGTGCAGTGTTGGGTTCTCCTGGACTGCTATCCGAGCTATGCCGTTAGGTAAACACTCTGGCGCCAGAGCTGGGGCACTAATTCACTGAATACAATAACAGCAATGTAATTCGCCAATGGAATCATTTCCAATGAAATATTCCATTTCATTTTATAAATGTAATAAATTAGAAAACTGACAAAATTATAGGCAACTAAGAACCAGCTAAGAAATATTTGAGGACACAATTTCCCAGTAACTTCGAAAGTCAGACACACTCAAGAATTTCTCAGCTTTAAGTTAAATATACTATAATGTCATGAATATAACCCATTACAGGACATAGTACCTAAACAGGACTGATTTGGGATTTAATGACTGATTTGGGATTTAATGACTGATGTTTATGTCTGGTTAGATATCTGACTTCTACATTATGCTGCGAAATTCCAATATATCACATGATTTGCAGAAGTGAATTATTTAAGATGGAGTACTAATTGCCGTTTGATTCTATATGTGTTGTGTGCGTGCATATGTGTGTGCATGAGCTCCTGTCCACGACCTGGAAAGATGTTCAAATCCTGCGTGACACCTGAACACTGTGAATAAGCGAGAAATTACTGTCATTTGGACAACCTGCTTGTAGGAGCTAGCATGCAGTGAATTATAGTGTTCACTGTGTAAAACTCTGAGATCAGTACATGTAAATGATTTATTTTATTTAGGATTCAGATTCTCTGTGCAATATATGGATGAACGAGAAGAAAAAAGACCAATCAGCTCAGCGTGAGACCTGTGTTCAAATCCAGGCATGTCAGGGCGAAACCTTGGGTAAATTTCCTTACTCCACACACCTAATAATATTCCCTCCAAAAATACCACAATAATAAAATTGGTCATTTCAATCCACAATTTTGTGGGACACTGCTGTGCGCAATTGGCTGCCGTGTTTCGCCCACAAATATACAGTCAATTCACTTTACAGTATATTCTGTGAAGTGTTTTGAGACATCTAGAAGACATGAAAAGCGCTACATCAAATGCAAGGATTATTATTATTATTATACATCTCTCTTTAGTGACCATCACAATCTTTTCACAATTTACTCAATGTTCCAAAGAAGATGCCCCACTACAGATAATCCTCTGAATAAATAAACCTGTGATATTTCTCTATTGCGAGTATTCAAACACAAAATATGAATCCAACATTACAGTTTACAAACTTACCATCCTATTCCACCTTGTTGAATTGCAACTCAAATGTGATTCATCCAATCTAAAAAACAATTACAATTCCTCATGTTTTGAGTTGTGTTAAGTGATCATACCCATGTTCCTATAATTTTGTCCCTGGTTTGAACCAGCTATTTATCCAAGATAATTCAAGCATAACCTTTGTAAGTAAGTACTGAATGCCCTCACTAACCACTTTAAAAACATTAGGGATCTAAACTCAATAATTTGACAGTTTTGCTTCTAGTCCTGTGGGGAACTCATTAGTGCTGAGGGATTCTCCAATGACAGTGCCGAGGACCCATACATTTCCTGTACAGTCCCTATCTTGGCAAGTTAGGAGTATATACCTAAATATATCATATGTAATGCTGGAAAATATTTAGCCTTAAGCTGGGACTCTTTAGTCTTCAGAGAAGGTGATTCAGAACCTTATCAAGGTGTGATAAAATTTAAAATGGAATTGAAAAAGTGATCTCGGAACAATACTTTAGCCTGCACAAAGACAGTAGGATAAAAGGATGTAGATTTAGGGTTGAAAATGCAATTTCAGAACAAACATCAGGAAGTTTTTCTATACCCAGAGGATAATGAATCACTGAAACAAGTTTCTAGGAAGGGTGGTGGAGGCCAAGACACTAGCCTCATTTAAAAAGCAGCTTGATCCTGTGGTGGGAGGATAGTTGTGATGGAGGGAATGGGACCAACAACAAAAACAACAACAAAGTTACACCTGTAGAGCGCCTTTCATGTCGGGAGGACGTCCCAAGGCGCTGAAATGACCAAACTCTACCACACATTAAAATCCTTCAAGATAATGGGTACTAACCAATATATTGATTTCAGAGTCTATTTGACTGAATCTGTATCAGTTTTCCTTCAAGGAGATGTGCCTCCAATCAAAAATAGGTTTCTGTACTCCTAATGGAAGAATTATCAAGTCTCAATTATTACTTTGTTGTTCTTATCACTGATTTCTAGCCAAATAATTTTTGTCCAACTGTTATTTTGTCTGGCTCAACAATGTCAGAAATTAGAATATTAGAATTCTGTAAAGATAGATTATAGTAATTACAGGTACATCCTGATTTTGTGGGGAGGTAGTGTCATGTATTTGATCACTACAATGATGCACTTCTGGGGTAAGGGTCAAGCTCCTGTCTTTGACTTACCATTGACTAACCTGGGCAAGAACAGATCTGTCTCTCATTGGATTTCTCAATTGGTATAAAAGACGTATTATCGGACTCTGATTGATGTGAGGATGGCTTTCCTACAGCCAACTGATGCAATGATCAATATTCTGTGCCCCCTAGTCCTAGCCATACTCATACACTCACTGATGTTCTTAGCTATTTATAGTAAAAACTGATATCTGAAATTAGAACAATTCTCTCTATCCAGAATTCTGTAATGGCTGAGGTCCAGGGTATAGTTGCATTAATGACTGATGCACCGTAGATGATTGATGGAATGACTGATCTGGCACATATACTGTATCTACATTCCTCTAGTGACTGATTTCTAGCTGATTGCTGTGATGACTGATGACCTGTAAATACTTGCCGTAAAAGATTCTGTTGAAAATTATAATAGAATTTTAGCGTTAGTTATTATCCCATGTTTTATTCAGCGATCGTTCACATTTTCTACATAGATTTTGGTTCAGAGTACTGTACAATGTAAATAGGAATTTTATCCCTTATTCTGTCATTAAAAACAGAACAGGGTTGCATAATCAGCTCTCATTGCCATGATCCATGGTACTGGTTAGACTTATTTAGAGCAGTATATGCAGTACTGGCCCTTGTACTTCACAAATAATTAAAACCTTGGAAAAATGCAATGTAAGATAATCAACATGAAACCAAGACACACATATCAAAGTTATTAGGAAAGAATTTAGGTTTCTTTCCACTGCAATTTTCAAATGAATAAAATGGATTGGCAGAAGTGATCCAGACAAATTAACTACAATGGGAAAAGGCTCAAAATGTAGGTGATAATTCAATATAATAAAAATTAGGAATAAATTAGGAATTGAGGGAGAACAATTTTACATAAGGTGTGATTATATGCATTTAATAAATTGTCAGGAATTAACACTGAAGCGAAGAGTACAAATAAATTCAAGAGAGAACACGATAGGATTCTCGATGAATAATATGGTAAGAAAGCAGGAAGATTTGGGTTAAAGGACTGTTTCCAATGAATAAAACTCACATGTTTCTGTATGCAATATTCATAATCTTATATGTTATTAACGTGGCTAAGGAAGAAATCAGGCTATTTAACAACTTCAATGCCGATGAACCCAGTTAGTAAAATAGAATAATGGGATTCGTAATGCATAACACAAACTTTCTGTTGTACGCATCATCATCATCATCATGTAGGTGTAGCAGACCATTATTCTACAAGAACTCTTTAATCAGAGCCAATAAATTCTGGAGAAGGCTTGTTGTAATAATAATCCTCGCATTTAATGAAGCGCCTCATCATGTCTTCTAGACAAGCGTCTCACAGAAATATATTGCAATATACTTCAAGCGCTCTGAGACGCCGTCCGGCATGGAGGGCGCTATATCAATTGAAGTTGTTGTTGTAAAGTGAATCGATTTGTATTATGTACATAATAACAAGAGGAAAAAAAGTTGATTCGGGTTTGAATGTGGCTGTAATTATTACATGAGTAATGAATCTCAGCTACTGATTTCTTATATACTTAGAATTATGGTACGGGTTTTTGTAAAACACCTGCACACCTAAAACACCTTGGGTTTTTACAGTACCCTGACTGAGAGCTCTAAAGTGGCCTGGTCAAAAATCTGTATCGGCCCCGTATTCTCTAACAGGCAGGTTTTTACACCCTCATCTGGTAGTTCGATGAAATTACAAGTCTGAGGCTATGAAAATACCACTGGATTCGCAGTTTCACTTGATTTTAGGAAGCCAGCAGAGCTCAAAACTTTAGCAAGGGAAAAAGCTCACTGAATAACAAATTAAGATTACCAAACAGTCAGTAATAATAACAATCCTTGCATTTGATATAGCGCTTCGTCACGTCTTCAAGGTGTCTCAAAGCGCTTCACAGAATACACTGTGTGCAAAATGTGGCAGCCAAATCCACACATGAGGTAACGTAGTGTTTAAAACGTGTACTTTTTGCAAGGAATAACTGGTTCCAAATCTATGCAAAAGTATATGATTTAATGTTCATTTCCTGATTCAGAGACGAAAGAAGATGTAAATGGAAACCTAGCCAGAAAAACTCCTGTCTCCTCAGGGAAATCTGAAGGAATTCGTAACAGGGAAGCTATACCCTGAATAGTGGCAGGTTCCTGCTATTATTGTCAAAATATAATTTGATTCAGAAAACATGATTAAATCCTTGTCACCATGTGGTTTGTGCTGGTGGTGCATTGCACCATTTGTTGTGTGGACACTGCTGTGCACAATTGGCTGCCGCGATTCGCCCACAAATATACAGTAAATTCACTTTACAGTATATTCTGTGAAGCGCTTTGGGACATCGATAAGATGTGAAAAGCGCTATATAAATTGCAAGGATTATTATTATTGTACCAGTTCCTTTTTAAAAAACGTATCCTCTCACACAAAGACTACAACAGTCACTCTTATGATATTGTGGAGCTCCTGTGGCTCAGTGGTTAGAGCATTTGTCTTGCAAGCTGGGGAGACCAAGCTGGGGAGACCTGTGTTCGCATCCAGGCTGGTCAGGGCGAAACCTTGGGCAAGTTTCCTTACTCCACACGCCTGATAATAATCCCTCCAAAACAAACCACGATAATAAAATTGGTCATTCCAATCCACGACTGTGTGTGGGACACTGCTGTGTGCAATTGGCTGCCGAGATTCGCCCACAAATATATACAGTCAATTCACTTTACAGTATATTCTGTGAAGCGCTTTGGGACATTGATAAAATGTGGAAAGCGCGATATCAAATGCAAGGATTATTATTATTATTATTATTATCAATATTAATTTCAACAACAGACACTGGATGGCCAACAGGCCCTTTTTATCTCTGTATCTGGGATCGAAACCAATGCAGATGATAGGAGGAATGTATTCTCTGTCTGATGTAAGGATCCCGTATGAAATAAGTTTGGTTAAGTTCCCAATGGCTATGATCTCACAGTGCAATACTGGCACTGACTGGTACTCAATGAAGATCTTCAGTGTTTTCTAATAGATGCTCATTGGCACAGCAATATTTTCAATTGCGTTAATAATAATCAGTTCCAATGTACCAGGGTACATGTCCCATTTTATTGAAAGGTTTCTGGATCCGTCTGTGTTTAAGATGTGATCAGACAGACATGCATCCCCCTGGTGGATAGGATCAGTGAGAGAGTATGCTTTTACGCCACAAAGTTATCAACAAAAGATGTTCAGACTAATTTATGGATTGTTTACCAATCGAGACACCCTCTCATTTGAATCCAGCAATCTTTTGAGGCCTGTACTCAAAGATATCTTGTACACTAATTGTGTCCATAAATATCTAACCTTTACTAAATGTGTTCTCTTAACTGTGCATAAATAAAACAAACTGATTCAAGCCGTAGCTAATGGCAAAACAGTAGCAGTGGAGTGCATAAAGAGTGAGCTTTTCAATTGTAGGAAGAGGACTTATTATTTGCCTTGACAATTGCCCAGATTATAGAGGACAAGATTGGATCAGCTGTAGGAGAAACAATACACCAAAAAGAATATAAAAGTTACCAAGTGGAGACAACCCGCTCACTAAGTAATATTATCAGGCTACATTTTTATGAGAGTTTATAGAGGATATTGGATGGCAAGGTGTTAAACATATAATTTATTCACGAAAGCACAGAACTGACAGCAAAGATCCCTAGCCAATACTTGTGAGCAGTTGTGGATCCTACCAGTGAGCCTAATACAATCCAGATTCAGTAACTTACTAAGTATTCTATTCACATCACAGGTTTGATTATAAAATTGTATTTTGTTTTCATTAAAGAAATGAAAAGACAGTGCAGATACAACCAAGGCTTTTGAATGTGGAGAGAAATGGATAATGCAGACGTAAGCAGGTTATTTATTTTGGACTGTGAGCTCAGAGCCAGTGGACACAAGTACAACATTAATAAACCTCAAGCAAGGTTTTAGGTGAGAATAATTTTGTTTCCACACAGAATGCAAGTCACTACAGCTAATAATCTGATTAGGATGATAAGTATAGATGGAGATGAATGAACCTTACACATTGTCTCCTGTAGACCACAATAACATCATGCCAAGGGAGATAGCCAGTCAGGAATGTGTAATGTAGGATGTGAAGTTTGATCAATTTTGTTTCACTTAGCTTTGAGGGGCAGAAAGGACCGACAAAACCTTTCTTCACAAAACAATAATAATAATCCTTGCATTTGATGCAGGGCCTGAACCCAACATTGAGACTCTCAAAATTGCTTCACAGAATATATTCCAAAGTGAATTGACTGTGTATTTTGTGGATGAAACGTGGCAGCCAATTACACACAGCAGTAGCCCACAGTAGTATCCCACAAACAGTCTTGGGTTGAATGACTACAATTTTTTGTTAGGGATTATTACCCTGGAAAGCGATCTGTGCCAATCGAGTTCCTACTTACTGCAAGGTAACAGAGGAGTGTGGAGTAAAGAAACTTGCCTAAGGTTTCGCCTTGCTCGGGGAAATTGCACTTGGGTCCTCTCACTTGCAAGTCGATCACACTAACCAATGCGCAACAGGACTCCACATAAGTTGATGGAATGGAGATAATTAGAGTCCGTGATGCAGCAGATTGTAGCAGTCTGAAGAGTTGTGAACTTGAGCCAAATTACCTCTTCACGTTCTACGCTCACTTATACTCATAAGAAAATTCTATTCTATCAATTGTGTTACTGTATTAGTTTAATATCAGTCTAAGCTACTATAAACATGGACAGTACATTCATACCTCTTATGGCTTCAGCAGAGGCAGCTTTCGCTTTTCTCTAGAACTTTATCTTGAAAATCTCAATTGTGGAGATTAAAATGAAATGTTTGGGCAAGTACAGCCCCAGCAAACCTAGTTTGATAATTTGCCAGGGAGTTAATTTAAATTTCTTGCTCCTGGATTTTTTTTTAGCACTTAAAACATTAATACGAGTATAAATAAATGTAATCAGAGCTGGCTGGAAGCCTGACCACTAATCGCCAGCAACAGACATGGTCCCTGCTTGAGCTCCTTCATAAACTGTCAATGTAAAAATGTGGTTCTATTTACACTTAGAGAGCCAACAAGTCACACAGACAGAAATTTACACTCAAACTGAGACTTGTTCTTAACCCTTTACCCGCCACTAATACAAGACAACTTGTTTTGACTGTATTTAAACCACTTTGCTGCCCATAACTTACCCCCCAAATGATGCTAAAGATTGATCCGGCAGATTTCACCATTAGCTATGTCTGTCACTTGACTGACTGGGGTGAAAGAGCTATAGGGAACCCATATGTGTATTACTGAAATATCAATGGTATTCTCATAAAAATGTCTCTTGCGCAATTTAAAATGAAAATATATATTTTTTAAAAGTATGCTTCTGTTCTGCCTCTCTTTTACCCCATCCTCCCATTCTCGCGCATTTAATCTTCATTATAATAGTATATTACATAAATAGAATCATAGAATCATAGAATCATAGAATCTTACGGCACAAAAGGAGGCCATTCGGCCCATCTAGTCTGTGCCGGCTCTTTGAAAAGAGCGCTTCAATCCCACTGCCCTGCCCGCTCCCCATAGCCTAATAGACCCGTTCTTCCTAAATAAAGATCTAATTCCCTTTTAAAAGTTGTTATCGAATCAGCCTCCACCACCTTTTCAGGCAATGCATTCCAGATTCGAACAACTCGCTGAGTGAAAAAATTTCTCCTCAGCTCCCCTCTACTGCGCCTTGAAACTATTTTAAATCTGTGACCACGAGTCACAGATTCACCCACGAGTGGAAATAGTTTTTCTCTATTTGCCCTGTCGAAACCCCTCATGATCTTATAAACCTCTATTAGGTCTCCCCTCAATCTTCTCTGCTCCAGAGAGAATAACCCTAGCCTATCTAGCCTCTCCTCATAGCTGAAGTCCCTCAATCCTGGCACCATCCTAGTAAATCTTCGTTGTACCCTTTCCAATGCCTTCACATCCTTTCTGTAGTGTGGTGACCAGAATTGAACACAGTATTCCAGCTGAGGCCTCACCAAAGTCCTATAGAGGTTAGTCAGCACTTCCTGACTTTTGTACTCTATACCCCTATTTATAAAGCCTAGTATCCCATATGCCTTCTTAACAGCCTTGTCTACCTGTCCTGCCACCTTCAACGAGTCACTAACACAAATCCCCAGGTCTCTCTGTTCCTTCACACCATTTAAAATTGTACTATCTAGCCTATATTGCCTCCCTTCATTTCTTCTCCCAATACTACAATGTACATTATTATTCCAATATTTTAAGTTTCAAAATATGTTTACAGTTTAAGTAATGATCTGCAGTTCCTGTTTTCTTGCCCAGTGACCCAACAGTTTGTTTTCAATCTGAAAAACATCAGTAGAATTCAGTCACTTGGATTCAATCCCCTCGTCTACTCAATAGACTGATCTCAGCCAGGATAGTGTTGCAATTTTCACCTCATTGTCCCTGAGCTGGGATGGAAATCAGCCCATGTTTACTCCACACCTGATCATTGATCCATTGATCCCTGCTGCAAAATGGGTATCTGATAGCGAGAGTGGGACTGTGACATGTCTATTGTAACATTATGTGCCAACGCTAACAGCCAATGCTTGTACATGAAGAAGGTCTTCATCACTCACCAGATGGTGATTTGTGTCTACGGGACAACCACTCAGATACATATAAACATTATATACTGCTGCCACTCTCATGATCCAATGGTCTAATGATGACACCTTAACATGGGGGAGTGAGTTATTCCACTGGTAAGTAAATTTATACTTAGTATTTTGTTGAAGGAAAACCTTTAGAACCAAGTATTCATAACTTAAATGTTAGTTAAATTGCACCCAGAATTGAAGGCAATTATTTAGCTCAACCCCCACCTCTCAATACCAGGACATGAAGTCTGGATGCCACTGCTTGGCTGTTGCTAACATCAGAGGGTTCAGATGGCATCAGATACAAAAGTGCCTGAGTGCTATGTTAAACAGATAATTAATACAGTACTGTTCTTTTTTCTAACACAACACCTGATAGCTCAACCCTGGCTTAACTGGTCACAACCATTTACATAAATGTCTCTCCCATTTTTAAATAAATGCGGACGAAAAATTGACAGCATGATGTCATGATGTTGATTTTCCAGCTGCATTTATTGATGTCCAGTAAACTTCTGATAACTCGCCACTCCCAGGGAAAGGAAGGTTTCAGTGAATCAGAGTGGCAAGTATGTATCAATACATAAATAAATACAGTAAGAATACTGACAGTATGATGACTTAAGTGGTACTGAGAGCCAGAGCTAATAGAGCTAGAGCCGAGTTAACAGAAATTAACTGTGTGTATATATTTACATTTATATATCCTTATATGCTGCAAACATACATAATATCTACTGTATTTGCTATATGTGCTTAACTCTGGATAACTCATCACTGAGACACTTTTCCTGGGAGTGATGAGTTATCAGGAGTTAACTGGATAAATGTACAGGGAAAGGGCCAGAGAACTCAGTTTCTTGGTGATTGTTTTGGTAACAGAGGTTCCAGGGTTGGTGACAGGCGAATCCTGTGATTTTACTAACATAGTTTATTTCACTGCATGTCGCAGTAAACCAGCAAACTCTGTCGGATTTTATATCGAGAGATCCCAACATACAGAAGGTCTAACATTACAATTTATTGCGCCCGGACAGTGCAGCAGACTGTGAAAATCCTCAGTCTGGAGTCAGACCTGTGCGACATCCAGTCTTGTTGCAGTTAGTCCAGTTGCCCTTGTTTGGCTACTTCATACACAATAAAGGCATCATTGATGGTAACCACAGGGGCTGACAGGGGGCAGATGGTGACCTGCGGCAGTGACTACTCATGGCAGGAGGAGGCCCAACAATTTGATCATATTGTCACAAAACAAAACACAAAATACCACAGACGCTGGGAATCTGAAACAAAAACAGAAGTTGCTGGGGGAACTCAGCGGGTCAGGCAGCATCCATAGAGAAAGGAAAAGGAGTCAACGGTTCGGCAAGCCCCAGTCCTGACGAAGGGTTGTAGACCCGAAATGTTGACTCCCTTTCCTTTCTCCATGGATGCTGCCTGACCCGCTGAGCTTCCCCAGCAACCTCTGATTATATTGTAAGCCTTTTCACTTGTTTCAATTTTTAAACACTGTTTAATTCGTTTGTTTATTTGCTGTCAGTAGTGACTGTGAAGCAGCACGGCCCCTTTAAAGAGGCAGTTGTATTCTTTGTAAATATCAATGGGGATGAATTGTATGCAGTGGGCACAGCAGCTCTCCTTTAAACCACCAACCCTACCCTCACACAGCACGGCAGGGGACAGGCCGGGAGGTGCCGCGAAAAGGAGGCAGGGGCACATTTTGAAGGGTCCTGGAATGCATCGAATGTAACATACAGAGACATACACAGAGAGAGACACACACACACACACACAGAGACACACGCGGAGAGAGACACACACACACAGACACATAGAGACACACACACACAGAAACACACGCATACACAGATACACACACACACACACACAGAGACACACAGAGCGAGAGACACACACACACAGAGACACACGCGGAGAGAGACACACACACACAGACACATAGAGACACACACACACAGAAACACACGCATACACAGATACACACACACACACACACAGAGACACACAGAGCGAGAGACACACACACACAGAGACACACGCGGAGAGAGACAATCATAGAGACACATAGAGAGACCCTTGGGACGTCCTCCCGACGTGAAAGGCGCTATATAAATGTAAGTTGTTGTTGTTGAGACACATACAGAGACACAGAGAAACACACACACAGACACACACACAGAGACACACACAGAGAGAGTCACACATACACAGAGACACATACACACAGAGAGACGCACACGGAGAGAGACACACGGAAAGAGACACAGAGAGAGACAGACACACACAGAGACACACAGAGAGAGACACACACACACAGAGACACACAGAGAGAGACACACACACAGGGCTGTTCCTTTAAAGAGTTAGTAGTTGTGTTTGGAGGTTTGAGGAATGCCTGGCGTGATGGGCTGACTGTGGTAACTGATATCACTGATATCAGTCACAGTGTGATAGAGCTTCCCGGCACCTCAATGTCAATGAGGAATTGACAGTCGCCCACAGTGGTGGGATAACCTCCTCTCCACCATTAGTGAGACTGACAATTCACCAGCTTCCAGACAACAGTGAGGACAGCGCTCCCCCTCCATCCCTACCCTGCCCCCCCCCCCCCCCCCCCCCCAACCCTCTTAATTAGATTACACTTGTTATTGTTTGGGCGTTTAGCTTATTCTTCAGGCAACGCATCCAAACCCAGACTCCACCCGAACCTCGCTGCTGGGCTGTGTTACTTCACATGTAAACCGGTTGAACGGCGGGTGACTCTCTCTAAGGCATCTCCTATTCCCGTTTAAGAAAGAAGTATTTTAAATCCTGGACCAGATGGCGCCCTGCCTGTCTCTGTGTGTGTGTGTGTGTGTGATGTCCTGTGACTGTACTCACTGCTCTGTGTGTGTGTGTGTGTGTGTGTGTGATGTCCTGTGACTGTACTCACTGCTCTGTGTGTGTGTGTGTGTGTGTGTGTGTGATGTCCTGTGACTGTACTCACTGCTCTGTGTGTGTGTGTGTGTGTGTGTGTGATGTCCTGTGACTGTACTCACCGTCTCGCCGGCAATTGTAACTTTCCTGTTCACTTGGGCAGCAAATAATGTAACAAAACACGGAGACCTCCCGCAGAGGCGGCGGCGGCCGCGCTGACCTACCTGGCGGGCCGGGAACTCCGGGATTATTTCCTCCAGATGTTTGTCCGGCGGCGGGGACATGACGGCCCCGCGATCTGCCAGCGACGGCTTCACCCACAGGCCACACACACACAGCGTCACAGCCAGGAGCAATGCCATCTCCCCGGGCACGGCCCGCCGCCAGGTACACCCCCCCCCCACACACACACACCCCACACACACACCCCCCACACACACACCCACACACAGCAACCCCACACACACACACACACACCCCACACACACACCCCCCACACACACACCCACACACAGCAACCCCCCCACACACACCCCACACACACACACCCCACACACACACCCACACACAGCAACCCCCCCACACACACACACACACACCCCACACACACACACCCCCCCCCCCACACACACACACACACAGCAACCCCCCCCCCCACACACACACACACACACACCCCACACACACACCCACACACCCCACACACACACCACACCCCCCCCCACACACACACACCCCCCACACACACACACTGCAACCCCCCCACACACACACCCACACACACACCCACACACACACCCACACACACACCCCACACCCCCCCACACACACACCCCCTACACACACACACACACCCCACACCCCCCCACACACACACACACACCCCACACACACACACACACCCCCACACACACACACACACCCCCCCACACACACCCCCCCCCCACACACACACACCCCACACACACACACACACACCCCACACACACACAGCAACCCCCCCCCCCACACACACACACACACACAGACACCGGGTGGACGGTGTTTGCCTGGAGACGGTGACGGGGGGGGCTCCTGTACAGGGGGCTCCTGGTTGGAGTCAGTGGGTCAGCTCCCAGCCACCGGGTTTGCCTTTCACATGGCAACGCTTCCTCTTCCCACTCTTAATTCTCATTCACAAACTTTGTCGTTTAGTTTAAAAACACACTGATCTCGTGAAGCAAGTTGAAGAGCGACAGGTTCTGTCCCCCCCCCCCCCCCCCCCAGTGTCGCTATTCACCGATCACAGGTCTCTCTCCCTCTGGTTATTTGTGACTCGGGTTCATTTGGACAACGTGTCTGAAGAATGAATGGTCTCAGAGCAGCTCCTCACAGAAACACTTGAGCTCAGCTGCACCATCAGACCCTCTCACCATGGGTAGGTTGAGTTTGAGGTGAGAGGCTCCTCTCTGCGGTGTCGCTGTGGGAGCCGGTGCCTTCCTCCTCTCTGTTCCTCAGGTGATTCTGCCTCTCATTGGCTTCAGCTGAATCAGTAGAGATGGCTCTCCCCCCTCTCTCTGTCTGTCTGTCTCCGCTGGTGTTTCTTTCTCTGTAAGTATCTGATCTGCTCCCGCCTCATGCCCCAGCACAGCCCTCCCAGACTACAGACTGTCTCTCATTGCTAACGCACACCTACTCCAGGCTGCAGAGGTTAACTCTGTCACAACCGCATTCCTCACCAGGCTTGATTTCCACACAAACACCAATGTCAGTTACAGTACAGGTACACACGGTACACACCGGGTACACACCAGGATTGTGCAGTGTCAGCTCCTGTCCAGTAAGAACACAATTTACATTTAACCAGCGCTGCCCATCACCAGGGCCAGTGTGGAGGGAGCTTTGTTTGCAATCTATCCCCAGCCTGTCCCTTTTCTACATCTGCTTGGTACGGGGCCCTGGGAAGTCTGTCTGACATGACGAGCGCTATGCAAGTGTAACTTGTTGTTGCTGTGGCATTGCTTTATGTGGGAGAGACTGACCCTGGTTCTATCCCATTCCTGTTCTGAGTTTTTCTCCCTATCACTGAACAAGTGGGAGGGACCTTATCTATGATAAGATCAATTGGTAGTGATTGATGGAAAAAGCAGATGTGTTGGACCAACTAACATAGTGTCTGTCAAACTCCCTGCTGTTTGTCCAGCTTGGACACCCCTGGCCATTGGGGCTTTAGCTGTCGGGATAACAAGATTCGAGTAGAAAAAATCCCTGCTCCAAGTCTATCTCTCCAAGTCCTACCCACAGCCTTGGCTGGCTGTGTTATCATCAGCATTGCTTTTATCCAACACAACTAATGAAAGCATTGCTGTAATCCTTTAGATTTATATTAATTATATCACTGTGTTTAACCCATCATCAATTCAATTTTAAAATCTTACACAAGAGATGGTAACCCAATCCGAACATTTTGAACATGGGTTGTTACTGCACCAATGACTTTGACCTCATTGTTCTCAAATTTGGCTCCAGAACTTGGTGCCGATGCTACCAATTGATTCAAGATTACAAAGAACTGTGGCCACTAACTGGTTGAGTGAACTGTGTCTGAAGACACAGAAGAGTCACCAGTATAGATACCCAATGATGCTTCTAATGTCACAAAGAGATTGAGAGCCGAATATAGATAACATTATCAGCGCCTTGGGATGTCCTCTCGACGTGAAAGGCGCTATATAAATGTAAGTTTTGTTGTTGTTTGTTATTATCAAATCAGTCACATTCAAGTAAATCAGAAAATCATTCTAAAATTGCTCAGTGCTCTCGTCAGCTTGTTCAACAATTCTAAAAACAGAACACAAAAAACAGCAGATGATGGAAGTCTAAAACAAAAACAGGAATCGCCGGAAACATTCAGGCAGCATCTATAATAATAATAATAATAATAATCCTTGCATTTGATATAGCGCTTTCCACATCTTATCAACGTCCCAAAGCGCTTCACAGAATATACTGTAAAGTGAATTGACTGTATATATTTGTGGGCGAATCGCGGCAGCCAATTGCGCACAGCAGTGTCCCACACACAGTCGTGGATTGAAATGACCAATTTTATCATTGTGTTTTTTTGGAGGGATTATTATTAGGCATGTGGAGTAAGGAAACTTGCCCAAGGTTTCGCCCTGACCTGCCTGGATTCGAACACAGGTCTCCCCAGCTTGGTTTCCCCAGCTTGCAAGACAAGTGCTCTAACCACTGAGCCACAGGAGCTCCACAATGGAGCTCTTTTCTTTCTCCATCTATGGAGAAAGAAAAGTGAGTCAACGTTTTGAGTCCACAACATCAGAACGGACGTCAGAAGTTCTGATAAAGGGTCATGGACCAGAAATGTTGACTCACTTTCCTTTCTCAATAGATGCTGCCTGACTTGCTGAGTGTTCCCAGCAATTTCTGTTTTTTGTTTGAGTTCTATAGCCGGGTTGCCTCCTGAGGAAGTATAGAGGAGAACTTCAAGACTGATACTAGTTTTAAAGAAATTAGTTATGATGAATGGAAGGATATGCTATGGCTTTTCAGTCTCAAGAATAAATATTTCCAAAGGGATCTTATAATGCTATAGAGGTATTTATGGATAGAGAAGATAAATGTAGAACATTTTCAGATACATTGAGATAGCAGTCAGGATATGAGAAGCAGCTTTGGTAGACACGAAGAAACATATCATTGAGCAGAGGTTAGCTAATTGGAGATTGAGGACAAGACAGTGGACTCATTTAAGAAACACATTCATGCTTGATGTACACAATTGGCTGCTGCATTGCACTCACAAAATATATAGTCATTTCTCTTTACAGTATATTCTGTGAATCACTTTGAGATGTCTCAATGACATGATATGGCACTATATCAACAGATATGATTATTATTAATATGAGATTAAGTTTGCCAAAGGGTCTTCTTCATCCAAACTTGGAGTGTTTTATATATATTCTGTTTACCAATTTGGAAATGAGACAGCTATAGAATCAGATTACCGCTAGTTACATTGCTTCATGAGCACGGGATATATTTATGTTGAAATAACTTGTGCTACGGTATTCGATTAAACAAAATATTTGTTGCAATGTTAATCTTAACTAATGTTTCATCGTAATGCATCACATAAAGCAGCGTTTGCATTGCATCATTTATATAAACTTGATCCCTTGGCACTCACAAATGTTGATACTAACCTTGGCACTGATTTCAACTCATAGTTTGTTCCAGACCTCAGTCCAGGTTTGTCTGGTGACCTCCTCGGTGTTTACATGATCTGCTACCTCCTGCCAGGCACTCTGTCTAGCATGAAACACTGATGACATATGGCTGATGCCAAAAAGCCTTTCTTGCCATTCCAGAACAACTTCAATCAGTACATTGAAACCACTATTGGTACATCTACTACCTTTTGAAAGGAAATCTACCCTGATTTCTACTTTTAAAATATTCTTCACATTTCCAATTGGCTAATATTAGACTTCATATAAGTTTTATGCTGAATTCCATGTAATTTCAGAAGCTTTTTAATTATCCCTTTTTATTGACTTCTTGATTTTAGTACTACATTCTGACCATTTACTGGTAATCCATAAAAAGTGCTTTCTCCAATCTTGTTCATAATTTCTTTAGTTATTATTTACCTACAATTTCATTCAAGTGCATATTTGGGATCGCAATATTATCAAACTATTCAGTGCATTTATTCCTAAAAATCCAGCAGCTTTACAACACTCTGAGAGTTATCCTATGTGAAGGGAGTTATGTTCATGCAAATGTTGGATTCAAACTAAGTCAATTTCAAAGATATTATGTCATAAAGTGATGGATACAGAACCTCACATTATTGTGATGGTGCAATACTGTCAATAAATATGCAGGGTCACATTACTCAGCAAGTTTGAATGGAAACATATACAGAATCACAATCATATACACTAAGCAATATGCGCCCACACAAAAAAAATGTTTTAATAATTACTCATCTGAGTGACATTTTCAATTTAAAATGGGCATCCTTTTCATAAAGTGGAGCTCCTGTGGCTCAGTGGTTAGAGCACTTGTCTTGCAAGCTGGGGAAACCAAGCTGGGGAGACCTGTGTTCGAATCCAGGCAGGTCAGGGTGAAACCTTGGCCAAGTTTCCTTACTCCACACGCCTAATAATAATCCCTCCAAAATAACACAATAATAAAATTGGTCATTTCAATCCACGACTGTGTGGGACACTGCTGTGCGCAATTGGCTGCCACGATTCGCCCAAAAATATATACAGTCAATTCACTTTACAGTATATTCTGTGAAGCGCTTTGGGACATTGATAAGATGTGGAAAGCGCTATATCAAATGCAAGGATTATTATTATTATAAAGTTTTTGAGAAAATGTTTGTGTTCTTCACCCAGTACACATGAACAATATAGTGTACCATCCCCTTTAACTGGTGTGTTCTCTACCTATGACAAGAGCTGACCCAGCCAAGCACAAGCTTTACAATGCCAGTCAGAGCTGCTTTTTTCCCCCCTTGGGACATCCTCCCAATGTGAAAGGCTCTACATAAATGCAATCTTTTGGGTTTTGGTTGTTTTACTCTCCGTCTTCTGTTTTCAAGTCCCTCCACTTTCCCCCCCCTCCCCCCCCACCCCCCCCACCCCCGACCTCTCTGATCTCCTCTCTCCCCAAACCAGCACCCGCTGCCTTTGCTCCACCCTCAGCGGCCGGGCTTTCAGCCACCACACCCCAAGGCTCTGGAACTCCCTTCCTCACTCCCTTCTCCTCGCCCCCTCTCCTTACCAGCTTCAGGTCACAGCTAAAGACCTTTCTCTTCGACCGCGCCTTTGCTCACCTTTCTACCCCTGCCCCTGGCTCAGTCCCAGGATCCGCTATTGTGAAGCGCTCTGAGACGCGGTCCGGCATGGAGGGCGATATATAAATCAATGTTATTGTTGTTGCTTGATACCAATTTAAATCTGAAAGTGCAAATAGGTTGTAGCACCCTACTGTATCATGTTTGCTATCTCATTTCACAACCTCACATGGACTGCAAGCAACAGCTTAACAGTCTCAAGTTCATATAATTTTACAAATTCATGAAATATATACAGTATTTCCAAAATGTTCCAAGCACTATTTTTCTCCCACCTATGAATTGACCAGATCGTCCTGTAAACTGACAGTGCTCTAATCTAAAGTAACTTTCAGTTTACCAGATGCCGTTATCTAGAGGATAAAAATAGAGTTCAGATCGCAGCATCATCCATCCACATAGAGATAGGGCACAGAGATAAATAATACCTTCTTTTGATACATCTTATCAATGTCAAAAGATGAGTTACTTTGAAGTGTAGTACATAGGCGAACAGCTGATCTGTACTATCAAAGTGTCTTCAACAACAACAAAATGAATGGCCAAATAATCTGTTTCTGGGTATGTTTGAATAAGGTAGTAATATTGGCCTGAACACAGCAAGAACTACTCGCTCTTTTCCCATTTAAGAGTGCTTGTGGAATCTGTAACATCTGCCTGAAACCACAGACAGGATTTCAGTTTAACACCTCATCCAAATCTCCGACATTTCTGCGGTACCTCAAAATTGCATTAACCTCTCAACCTAGATTCTGAGCTCAATGCCTGCCTTTGTGACTTAAACCGCAACCCTCTCACCAACATGCAAGTGTAACAAACTGAGCCAAACACATTGTAGATTCCAGCTCCATCTAGTGGACACAGATTTCAATAGTGCCAGTCAGTGTGAATACTGTACTGTACTCTGTACTCTTGCCATCTTTTCATTAAAGAAAATTGGTCATTCACCTCAAGGTTGTTTGTGGGATTATGCTGTGAGCATATTGCCTGCCTTATCTGTCTACAAATACAGTCTCCACACTTGACAGCAGCTATCTGTGAAACATTTTGAATTGTTTTAGTGTTGTCATGTTCAAAGATTATTATTATCTGCACCATTACTCCACAGCTCATGTCATAATATTTTTCAAAGTAAATTATACCAAATCTGTATGTTAATAACTGTACAGCAGTTAAAAGAAGTTCTCAGTATTTGTGAGTGAGTAACTCACTACATTGCATGTGGTACCATGACTCATCTGTGACCCAATACCTCTCCGACCTGCTATCCCCTATGAACCTCCCCACCCCCTCCATTCAGCGGGCTCCGGCCTGTTCCATGTCCCTCGCCCGACCCACCCTACCATCGGCGGGTGGGCTTTCAGCCTCTCTGCCCCCACACTCTGGAACTCCATCCACAGTCCTTTCACTTTGCTTCCTCCCTCGCCTCCTTCTAGGCTGGTCTCAAGACCCTCCTCTTCAATCATGCCTTCTGCCACCCTCCCAACTCTCTCCCTCCCCCCTACCCTGCACCTCCCCCTTGCTCAGGTTGTGACCTAACTGTTCAGTGCATTGGAACGTACTCCTGACTTGAAAGGCGCTCTATAAATGTAATTTTGTTGTTGTTGTTCACTCAGCTGTTTCTTTCTGTTTCCCCACCTTTTCTAGCACCAGGTTTTACTTTGCTGTGATTTTGGAAATCCTTCAGGTGGATTTTAAAGAATACTCTATGTACAATCCCTGCACCCCTTGCACTCTGCTCTCTAACATCACAATGGCTGGTGCTCAAAATCTATCCAGCTGTACAGGTAATACCAGATAATTGTGTGGTCCTTCAGATTGATTCACACCTTTATTGCTCTTCCTGATTCATTATCCTTCAAACTGTTTTGTTTTGAAGGGTTGGCCTCATCATCAGCACTGTGAAATCCAAATCTGTCAAAGCACACATGAGCTGAATATTGGTGCTTTATTTGAAATTTCTCAACACCAGACCTAATTTTCTTTAGCTATCCTGGGATATAGGATGTAGCATATATGTATTTCATCCCCCAATGTTTGGTATGACATAAACTCTGCAATGCTCTCACTTTGAACCCTCCCTCACTTTCAAATCCCACCTAAAGACCTTCCGATTTGTTTGCCCTCCATAAGCTCCGTCTCTCCCTGGTTCAGTGTCAGTCTCTGCCACTATGAAGTGCTCTGGGACGCTACCCTGCGTGAAGGGTGCTATATAAATGAAGTTGTCGTTGGTGTTTTACTCCTACAGACCAGAGACGTGGGGAATATTAGATCGATAGCACAGCATATTTGCTGTATGATTCAATCAATCAATCAATCAAAACTTACATTTATATAGCGCCTTTCACGTCCCAAGGTGCTGTACAGTTAGGTAGGGACAAGAGCAGGGAGGAGGGGGATGAAGAAGAGTAGGTAAATTGACTGTATATTTGTGGGCAAAACACGGCAGCCAAATTGCGAACAGCAGTGTCCCACAACCAGTCATAGAAGTGGGATTAGGGTAAAAGGGGGGGGAAAGATGGCAAGGGGAGGGGTCGATTGGTTCAAGGTGCCAATGGATTGAGAGGACACCAGAAAAAGTCCCCCTTGGGTGAATTCAGCAAAGGTCTGAGAGGGAAAATTAGAGAGAGTCAAACCATCTAATTCCTATAACTCTTGCGAACAAGGTCACAGCTGGCCTTCGGCTGAGGAATGCTCTGAGACGCCGTCCGGCGTGGAGGGTGCTATATAAATCGAAGTTGTTGGTGTTGTTGTTGTTCGGCTGAGGAACCTATCATGGAGAGGAAATAATTTACAAACATGAGAACAAGACTAGTGGAATTTTAGCATTGCCTGCTATTTCTGCCCTTAAACCTATAGAAAGATGTGGGTAATTGCTTTTGTTGTTCAGAGCTGTATGGTTTGGTGGTCCGAGTTGTTATTGCTTGAAGCACCTTGTTACTACTGTAATAGTACGTATTGTATTGTTGCAGGATTCCAATAGAGGACCCCATGCTGGTGAGCCTGAGTTTGCTGGAACTAGAATTAGTCACTAGTATTACTGTCCAGTATTGGCCTACCTCCAGGAGCTTCATCAGTTAAATCGATAACGTAGTCTTTCACTTTTGCTACTAGGTTTAAAATAAATAAGATGTTCAGCTTCACTTTGTTCAAATTAATGCTAGATAAGGCACAGACTCCAGGACAGTGCATCCTCTTCACTAAAATGAATCTTATCCTCAGGGGTTTCCAGATATGGCTTCCAGTTAGCATGAGGGTACAATATTGTAGTTCTTTAAATTAACCACACAGCACATAAAGAGGAAGCTTTACACGGAAAGCATTCACACCTTCAGTTTCATCACCTCTGAAAGCACACACTTCCCTGCAATATCTTCCACAAACTGTTCTAATATTTGGTAATATGTTGGCTGCCTTGGGGGTGACAACAGACCTCGATCCACGGCAGATGACCACAGAAGAGTTTGTGATCATTGTTTTAGGCGTTGCTCTGTGGAAATGGCTCAGTCCATCTGGACGGATCGATGAAAATAGAACAGGAACTGTGATAGAACCAATGGCAAGGCAAGAAGCCTTCAATGCACCATACATCCTTAGCGCAATCATACATCTCCATCTCTACACTGTAGTCTCCTTCCATTCCTTTCCAGTGGCCACCAGTAACATAGATCTTCCTAGCAATCACCACCATACCTCCATTCTCATGTAGCTTGTGCAGCAGCTGAACCTACAACAGGAGAAAAAAAAATTGGATCGTGAGATAGGCAGAAGTTCAGTGTATTAATTAATTGGTAGAAGAATAGGTCAATGGGATTATCAGATATGAACATGAAGAACCATAGGCAAAAAGATATATCTAGAACAGATCATAAGATACATACACAATAAATAATGGGTTACGTCAATGATGCAATACAACCAGGTTTCAAAATTATTTTATTTGATAAATTAAGTTTACTTTAAATTGCTAGATAGTTTTATCAGTGTTATAAAAAATCATCAAGCTGGATGTATGTAGAAATAGATTTGTGATATAGACCAGCGAGAAGCAATTGGTCAGACTTTTTATTTTTTCATCACAAAAAAAGTGGAATAGACAGGCTCATAAATAGAGAAGTGTTATTTGAGCAAAATGCCACAGGGGGAAGGAATTATAATAATTATCATCCTTGCATTTGATAGATCACCTCACCATGCTATTGCATGTCACAGAATATATTATAAAGTCCATTGACTGTACACTTTGTGGATGAAATACAGCAATCAATTTCACACAGCACAAGTCATCTCTGTAGGAAAGAAGTTGAAATGGAAGTGGGCTTCCTTTTTTTAAAAAAAATATAAAATAATAGGAAAGATACAATACAACATCCTGATACTGTATATCAAATATTCCACAGCTTAGCACCTAATCAAGGCAGGTAACATTCAGGATCAATTACTTTGTGGCAATTACATTACTCGACAAGAACAACAATTTTGATTTATATAGCTTCCTCCATGCCCTATGGCATCTCAGAGCGCTTCACAATAACAGATCTCGGTGGCGAGCCAGGGCCAGGAAAAGGCGCAGTCGAAGAGAAAGGTCTTTAGCTGAGACCTGAAACTCAGTCCGAGTTATCTGACCTGCTGTTTAAACAGGTGCAGGCACAACATGGATTGAATCATAGATCAGGATTCCCCATGTGACACATTCTCACGTATCTTTTCTGTCTCAGCCTCTGCTAGTTACTGTAAATATAAACTAAATATAATCTTAACCCTTAAATGACCATAAGTTCAACTATATCCCTCTATAAAAAGCAATCTGTTATGTAAGGCTTAGCTGTCCACAAGATAAACATGCTGAGTCATTCAGATAAAAAACTCCAGAGCACTAAATAAATTCCAGACACTGAAAAAACCTCCAATGAAAAAGTCACTGACTCCCATTGAATGGTTCCATGTCCAAATCCACATTCAGATTCAACTTGTCTCTGTGAATGAAATGGAGCAGTTCTTTGTTGAGTAATTTCACCTCCATGAAACCCACCACGTGTTCATTGGACCCCATCCCCACCCCCCTCCTCCACACCCAGCTCCACCTTCTGGCCCCGCTCATTTCTGACACCATCAACCTTTCCCTCTCCTCAGGCACCGTCCGTACCTCCCTTAAAACAGCCACCATCACCCCTATCCTGAAGAAACCCTCCCTTGATGCGTCGCAACCATCAAGCTACCGACCCATCTCCAACCTCCCGTTTTTATCCAAGGTCCTTGAAAGAGTGGTTGCCTCCCAGCTCCGCTCTTTCCTTTCAACTCACTCACTCCTTGAACCCCTCCAATCAGGTTTCCGCCCTATCCACAGCACAGAAACTGCCCTGGTTAAGGTCACAAATGACATCCTAACCGCCTGTGACCAGGGCTCCCTTTGCCTCCTCATCCTCCTTGACCTGTCTGCTGCGTTCGACAGTCGATCACACCATCCTCCTCCAATGTCTTTCCTCCCACCTCAACCTTCAAGGCACAGTCCTTGACTGGTTCCATTTCTACTTGACCCACCGTTTACACTTTGTATCTTCCAACGGTTTCTCCTCAAACCCCCGCACAGTTTCTCACGGCGTCCCTCAGGGCTCTGTCCTCGGTCCCCTCCTTTTCACCCTTTACACGCTCCCTCTGGGTGATGTCATCCGCAAACGTGGGGTAAATTTCCACATGTATGCGGACGACACCCAGCTGTACCTTTCTGCCTCATCCCTCAACCCCCAGACCATCGATGTTCTGACAGCATGTCTGTCCGACATCGAGTTCTGGATGAGGGAAAATTTCCTGCAATTGAACGTGAGTAAGACCGAGGCCCTCCTGATTGGCTCAAGCCAGCGCCTCCGCACATCGGGCGCTGCCAGCCTCAACATCCAAGGCTGTACTCTCCACTTCACAAAGCCAGTCAGGAACCTCGGCATCACGTTCGACCATAAACTCTCCTTCCTCCCCCACATCCGTGCCTTGACTGGCACCGCTTATTTCCACCTGCGCAACATTGCCAGGCTCTGCAATTATCTTACCCCCCACGCTGCCGAAACACTCGTGCACGCGTACATCACCTCAAGGCTGGACTACGGAAACTCTCTCCTCGTCGGCCTCCCCAGTTCCTCCATTCACAGGCTGCAGGTCATCCAAAACTCTGCAGCCCGTGTATTATCCCGCACCCGCCTCCGCGACCACATAACCCCCACTCTCGCCCATCTCCACTGGCTCCCCATCCTCCAGAGGATCGAGTTCAAGATCCTCGTCCTCACCTTCAAGGCCTTATATGGCCTTGCCCCGCCCTATCCAACCAATTTACTCTCCCCCTACTAGCCCACCCGGACCCTCCGTTCAGCAGGACTTGGCCTGCTCCAAGCCCCCCGCCCGAACCGCCCCACCATCGGAGGCCGGGCCTTCAGTTTTCCTGCTCCGTCCTTATGGAATTCCATCCCCCAATCCCTCCATCTCGTTTCTTCCCTTTCCTCTTTCAAGGCCGGTTTGAAGACTTTCCTCTTCGATCGTGCCTTTTGTTCCCCCCCGAACTTTTCGACCTCCCCTTCGTGTTTCACCCCTTCCCAAACACTCCCCTCCTAGTTCGGGTCACACGCCTCCTGTGCAGCGCCTTGGGACGTCCTCCCGACGTGAAAGGCGCTTTATAAGTGTAATTTGTTGTTGTTGTTGTTGTTACTGGATGGATTGCTTCATGAATTACTGAACCTTCTCACTCATAGTCAGGGTAGGAGAGTATAGAAGAAATCCCCCCAAAATGAAATCATTTCTGAGTCATGCTCTTCAGACTCACCTTCTGCCACATGTTAACTTCTGGGTTATACAGGTACACCTTCTTTGTGTTGTCTCCAATCAAATAAATTACTCCATCCACAGAGACACACCGAGGTGCTGATAAGTACTTTGGAATGAAGGGAGACGCAATGACACTCCAGCTATCTGGATAGGAAAATAAAATGCATCAGATGATATGAACTGTTTCTGTGAGCCACTTCAACCATCTGGTTCAAAAGATTTTAAATGTAACCTTTGGTGTAACACATTGCAGTAAAAAACAGATAAAATGGCAACAGCTTCAAAGACGCCAAGCACCAATGTTAATGAGTATACAATGAACTCCAATACAGTTTTCAAGCCTCTATTAAATAGATTAAATAGATAATTATTCAGTACTTAACATGGTGAAATAAACAGATGTGAAGAAATAGTGCATTCTTGTAAGGAATATCACTCTTTCGAGGACTACTTCCCTACCCCTGACTGTTCAGAGCCTTGGGACGTTTTTCCGACCTGAAAGGCACCCTATAAATGTCATTTTATTGTTGTTGTCACTCTTTCAAGAACTACATGAGATACTGAGAATCAACAGCGGTCATTGTTAAATTAGTATTTCTTTTCATTTTGTTCACCATTTAGTTAAGTGTATAGGGTTACTATTAGTACATGTCCTGCTGTTGTCTGAGCAACTTTATTGTTGTAATATTAGTATGTATTGGTCATTTACTCCATGTCTACTTGTGGATCATTGTAGTGTGCAAATTGGACCACAAAATGCACACAGCCATACCACTTGACAGTGTATCCTGTGAAATGCTTTGGGACATCTTGAAAATATGATAAGGTGCTATATAAAGTATAATGATTATATTAGTAGTATTTATTTGAATATATCAACTGAAACATAAAAACAAAAGCAGCTGGATGTAGGAAACATGAATTCCCCCCAAGCTATTTTACATCTAAATGGAGCACATCAAATTCCTTGGACTAGTGATTTTCTGTTTGCTTCTGTGAGACACCCACCTATAACAGGATTGTAGCACTGCAAAGTGAGAGCATTGTACTTTGCTGCACAGGAGCCAATCACATAGAGCTTTCCTGTGCACCCCGTGACAGTAAAGTTACTGACATATTTCACGGTCGGGCTGATCAGAGACCAGTTGTTATTGTACGGATCGTAATGTTCCACTTCCACAACATCTGATGGCGTCCCTACAATTCAAACAGAAATCAAAGTTTATCACAGCACAAGCTACGTTGATCTATTCCTTACAATTAGGATATTGTATCCAAAAATGTGACTGATACAGCTATGACTACTGTTAGAATTAACAGAACTCCTAATTTTGGAAACTAAATTGAGTCCAGGCAATTTGGGACTATTTTACTTCCACATCAATGTGAAGTAAACATCCAAATTACAGTACTATGTTTCCAATTATAGTAATTCTCAGCTACATCCTCTCCAATATCACATTTAATTCATTCTATGATCCCTGATCTGATACCTCCAACAGCATAAATTTCTCCATTCAACACTGCTGTAGCATGGTTGGTTCTGGGTTTTAACATAGGTGCAATCGGAACCCACACCCCTTCTTTGGAATCAAATTTCCACCCTTGTGTTGTGGACCAGGTGTCATGAGTACTTCCTCTGGATCCCCCTGAAAAGACAATAAAGGAAAACATCAGCGGATGGTTGAATTTAAGACATTTTAAAGAATAAATCTCATCATTCATTTCCTTAATTAAAAAAATTAAGGACTCTGATCTGCTTTTTCCATCCAAGTGGGATATTTCTGTATGAAAATTAACTCTCGCTTTTGCCTACAAAATACAGTCACTATATTTTACGGTAAATCCTTGAAAAGTTTTGAGAAGTAGAAATTTCCCTCCTGTAATGGATCTCAATAACAATAGTTAGCACTTTCTCATAGTTTATTTAAAGATTCCCAATCAGTCAACAACATCTTCCCCATAGTCATTTTCCAGATTGCCTGACTAATGCTTTGCCGATGGAAATCTTACCAGTTACGTAGACATCATTGTTTAAGTCTACAACAGAAAATCCCCATTTGTTGTAATCAGGAAAATCTGGCAGCAGTAACCAGCGTCCTGGAGGTAAAAGAGAACAAAATTCACTGTAAAATCATCAGCTAGAAATAAGAAGTCATGAAACATCCAGATACCAGATTTAAAATAGTTTCAAGGCGCAGTAGAGGGGAGCTGAGGAGAAATTTTTTCACTCAGCGAGTTGTTCGAATCTGGAATGCATTGCCTGAAAAGGTGGTGGAGGCTGATTTGATAACAACTTTTAAAAGGGAATTAGATCTTTATTTAGGGAGAACGGGTCTATTAGGCTATGGGGAGCGGGCAGGGCAGTGGGATTGAATTGCTCTTTTCAAAGAGCCGGCACAGACTAGATGGGCCGAATGGCCTCCTTTTGTGCCGTAAAATTCTATGATTCTATGATTCTATGAATGCAGTAATAATTGTGTTTCTATTAATGGTCTTCAAGCCAGTATAAAGCTCTCCTCCCACTCCCCATAAACTCAATAAAAACACCCCGGAAACTACAACATGACTCAACAAAAATCAAATACACCATCGGAAAGGATTAGATAGAAGTAAGTGGGTCCAGTACCACGAAAGGAGGAAATTACTTTCTGTAAAACATATATATATAAGATCATGCAGTAACATTCATCAGATACAATCACCGAGGCCACAAAGATTCAAAATTGCAGCAAATATCACTTGATAACCCGGAGTCCTGTGTAACGTTAACTCACTGATCATGTTATTATAAAACCCTGCATTTCTTGAAAAAATTGGGGTATCCTCATCTTCATCATCTGACTCCTCCATTGCTCGTCCTCCTATTACCACCAGGACCTCCTGAAGCTTCTTGGGGCAGGGGAGATGCCTTTGTACAGCAGTTCCTGCTTTGGTCTATAAATATAACAACAACAAAATTACATTTGTATAGCAAATATAATTATAATGCAACCAAGAAAGGAGAAAGACAAACAATCTTGGTGATATCATTTTATATATTGGCTTTGCAGTCGATTGACCATTGATGTTAAATAAACTCATAATAAACTTTAAATATTTGGGGATATTTCAGGTCACAGTTGAAGACCATTCTCTTCGACCGCGCTTTTGGTCACCTTCCTGCCCCTGCCCCTGGCTCGGTCCCGGGATCCGCTAGTGTGAAGCGCTCTGAGACGCCGTCTGGCGTGGAGGGCGCTATATAAATCGAAGCTGTTGTTGTTGTTGTTGGATATATTTTTGCCAACAAATCTAAACTTAAAGTCACTACACTTAAAAGGAATTTTTGTCCACAATGCCTTGGAACAGTTCATACTCATTGGATCACTTTCTGCACTTGCATTATATAAAGAGAGTCTAACAAGTAAAACAACAGTGTTCAGTGGCCTACGGACTAGCTTGTATTGGTGCTTCATTGGTTTACTAGGTTGTGGTTAAAAGAATAATATTATGAGAGTTAATTATGGTTACATACTAAATCCTTGCTTTCTTTTAGTTGGGTTGGATATTGAGTTTACTGCTTGTAAATATATAAAGAAAGTTGTATGAAGTCTGTTCACTAGTCATTAGTACAGTAATAGTTCAGGAATATAGAACAGATCTGAAAGATCTTTTTGCCTGATTCAATCACATCAAATCTACGATTTGTTTAGACTTTGCTATTCTCTAGCACCTTAGCCATGATGAATGATGTTTCCCAGTAGTGGGTTCAGTGACATTATTTTAAAGTATCCTGGAGGCATTGAATTGATTTTATTGGGAGCTGGGCATCCGGGGACAGTAAGCTGGGGGAGTTTCAATGAAGGAGTGGGTGGGGTGAAGTGTTGGGTAGATGGGGGGGCTGGGATTCAATGAAATATTTAATAGCAGACTCTGTTAGTGGGCTTGAATGTCTTAAATACTGGAATGTATCATGCATCAACAGCACAGAATGTGCTGCCAAACCCACGTGTATTGAAAGTAACTGCCAGAAAAATATCACCCAACACACATTGGGATTCAAATTTTACTTCATTGAAAGTCTCCGTTCTTGAACAAAAATAGAATTAAAAGCAATCATCTGGCCTTTAAATGCAAAAATACACGTTGCTGTCTGAAATCCATATCTGCCTAAAGCTTCTCTGGTGGTTGGGAGATTGTGTACAAGGGATTTAGTTCTGCCATCCAGGCTGGTTATTCTCCACAACATCTCACACTAGATCAAATGTTGTTTTGCACATGAATATGTCGGCAGCAAACTTCCGAGCTATTGACACACTATTGAATGCCCCTGCACAGCAAAGGCTCTTTTGTCTAATAATTTGACAAAGCGCCTTATCATGTCGTTGAGACGTCTCAAAGCGCTTCCCAGAATATACTGTAAAGTGAATTGACTGTATTTTTTGTGAGCAAAATGAGACCACAACGTTAAACAAAAACCATGCATAAGAAGCCAAACCTTAAACTAAGGGCTCCAATGACATATACCTTGGGATCAAAACTCAAATAATTTTGAATTGACTTCCGCAAACTGAAATCTTGATTAGATTCCAACTTATAAACTCCCTTCCAGGGATCTGATTCTGTAGATATAACTGAACCCCTCAATTAGCTTTCAACTTACAATTCACTCCAGAATATTGCAGACCTGTACATAAATTGTGCAGGATTTATTTTCTGGCTCCACTGATAACATTTGAATGTAACATACAGGCTACAATACTAACTGGTTTATTAGCAGAGTGCTATGTATTTTTTAGGGTGTCTGACACATGCGGTGCTTAAGGTGTTAAAATGTTAAAATGCCATGTTATAAGATGTACCTTATCCTGATATTTCTCAATTGTTGATCTGCAGAGTTCACAGTCCTGGATCACCTTCTCATGTAATAGATGGTCTCTCACATACTCCGCAGTCAACAGGGGTAGATGAACCAGCTGAAAGAGCTCTGGCAGGAAGCGACTCCTCTCTGCTTCATTGTATTTTACCCAGCCCAGAATGGCCTCCACCAGGCTTTGCTCCTCTTGTACCTCTAGCAGCTCTGAGCCAAGGCACCCAAATAGCCTGTTACTCTCTAGCTGTAGGAACTCCTCGCTCTGGGACACAGCCTTAAAATTTGCATGGAGGAATGAGCGAGCTTTGACTTTCACCTCTGGGCAGCCATAAATGTCTCCAAACTCATAAATGCCCAGGCAGTTTGTATGGTCAATCTGTTGCTGAAGGTAGCGGGTGCACACCTTTTGAACTGTGGTGAACTGCAGCAGTTTGGATGTCTGTATGAGAGCCTCCACATTTTTTTGGTTTATAGTAAGTTTTCCAGTGTAGGCAAAGTCAATCAGTGTTTCCATTATCACAGGCTCTACCTCTTTGATCTCCACCCGGGCAGATATACTCTCCACAAAGTCTCCAGTGAACATGGCATTGAAGTAGAGGCTACAGAGCGCCAGGACACTCCGATGGCAGGGAATCTCATGGCCACCAACCAGGAGAATAACATCAGACAGCTTGGGGTTCAACCTCAAGGATTTTAATCCATCGAGAATACTCTGTGGGTGGGTGGGAAGGCAGAAGTCAAGGTCGTCCACATTGCGAACCATTGCGACTGGATGTTTGAATATTGGATCTTGGAGAAGCCCAACACAGTTAGAAACATGTTATTGCATTAACCATTATGAGACAGTGACCTTGGAGACTGGAAAAAAACATAAGAGAAGTTTATTTGAGAGGCGTAAACTTTCCCTTGTCTTCCTCAGGATGACTGGAGAATGTAAGATTCTTTAGAAATTGGACACTAGCGCCTTATAATGGGAACTGATTCAATTTGCCAACTAGGTAGCCAATGTCAACATCCAAGATTTCCAGGCCAAATATTGCACAATTATATAATAATAATGATCCTTGCATTTGATAACAGCTTATTATATTGTCAAGACGTCTCAAAGCACTTCACAGAATATATGAATATACTGTAAAGTGAATTGACTCTATACTTGTGGGAGAAACGCGGCAGCCAATCGCGCACAGCAGTGTCTCACAAACAGTTGTGGATTGAAGTGACCAATTTATTACTATTTTTTACAAAGGATTATTGTCAGGCGTATGGAGAAACGGAACTTGCCTAAGGTTCTGCCCTGCCTGGAATTGAATCCAGGTCTCTCACTTGCAAGGCAAGTGCTCTAACCACTGAGCTACAGGTCTCAATTAGTCTCATCATGTTCGTCATGGCATATTTTTTAGTGTACTGTATCTAGGGAAGATGTTGTCTCACAAGACAAATCTTCCCAGATTATAAATTCACTCATAACCAAATTCAATTCCACCAGGGCTTGTTTACTTCAGTTACATGATATGCAGGCAGTTAGAAAGAGGCTTTCTTTAGCAAGTGGGGGGATGGGAAATATACTAAGCTGTCAGCACTCCAAATTGTTCCAACAGCTAACTTTAATACAACATAATTAAATCCAGAGTAAAGTTTTCTCGATGCTCCCTCCCTCAACAAATCACATCCAGCTTCTGCATGCCACGCTTACCTTACAGTTTAAGACGCTTTCCTGAAAGTCTATTTCTAGACTCACAGAAAGCTGTGAGTCTAACAAGTCTCTTCATCCGGTTAAAGGCCTCTTCAAAACGGTTCCTTCTCAAGTTAAAATATTTAAAACTTCCCTCAGGATTTTAGAAAACATAACCGGTAGTCGGCTGGATTTGTAATTGAAGATAAATATGGAAATGTAAATTAAAAAAGTATAGAGGCACCGGAGCAGCCCCAATCAGTGTGCGGGAGTGTTCTGTGTCTTCATAGACACTCGCAAACTTTAGCTGCGAGCTCCATATGTAGCTATATTTACTCTCCTTGGGGTCGCAGTAATTCTGGGGCTCTTTGCCTTCCTACACAGCACCTGTTCTTAAAGCAACACTTCCCGGAAGAAATAACTGCACAGAAAACTAATATGTTTTTAATCTTGGTAAACGGTTTTCTGTCACACCCCCTACTACACCTACTCCACCTTCACTACCAGACTTACTCATTTTATGTTTGTTTTTCCCATTTTCTTTCTTTCTCGTATGATATTCCACTGAGTCTTAGTCTGCAAGGCCAGTTTGCATAAAATCGTGCAGAATTAGGGAAAAATCTTACATTCAGTCTCAATTTGAATCGAAGGCAAACTTTTTTTATATATAAAATGTTGAAAACCTGGCTTCCAAATTAAGTATAAATATAAGAATTTAATCAATCTTCTACACAACTCTTAAATTCTCAAAGTAGACTTGAAAAGTAAAGTAAGAGCTCGTATTTGTCCCTCACACCCTCCACTCTACCAGTGAAGGTCATGCTTTCAGCTACTACACTCCCAAACTGTGGAACATTCTCCCTCAATACCTCTGCCTTACACCCTCGCTCCCCTTTTTCAAGTTCCACCTGAAAACCTTCCTTCTCGATTGTACCTACGATCACTTCCACCCCACCCACCCCACCCCCACCACCCGTCACCTCCAGCTTGAGTGTTTGGAGACTGTATCCGTGAGTGTAAGGCACTATATAAATACAAATTATTGTTATAGTTAAGTGAGTCTCCTTAAAACATGTCAACATTAAGACCCCCTCCTGTCTCCAACAGTTACTGACTGATTTTTTTGTTTTCATCTGCTGCTGTACTCTGAAGAATTTGACTTATCTTATGCTATAATTGGAAAGAGTAATTCAGGCTGAAGGTCCTTTGTAACAAGCAAAGCAATATAACGTATTGGCTACAATGTCACCGTCTTCTACTGATTCCAGGGTCGTCCATTCCTGCTATGTGTGGCGCAGTATTATCACAGACCAGAATGTTTCTGTTTAACACTCTTGAGATCTCATTGCAATCCTGAGTTAGGAAAAAATTCATCTGAAAACTGTATTGCTTTATAGGGGAGTTCAACCTTCAAAGGTGCTTCGTTTAGAATATAAACGCCTGATAGCTCCATCAACATGCAGGTTGATCAACTAGGTAGGTTTGCATCATCCAATTCAAAATATTAATACTAATAAATAATAACAACTCATTAACAGAGTTTGGTAAAAAAAAATGCATACAAATGTAATTATGTTTCCTAGACTTTATTAGGAATAAAACAACCCATACATAGTCAGGAGTCTATACAGTGCAAGGTGGTTCTTCTAACTCTAGGGCCAGTCAAGCTGCCACAGTAAGTCAACCCAGCAATTGAAAGAATTATATCAATGTTTATTTCAGATCACCTCACACATTCCTGACCTCTCATTGTTGCTGGAATATCATCTTGTGAGTCAACATTGACTCCTCGACATTACAATTAAATGTAATAATTAGGAGAGATTGTGGCACAGATGTAAGGGTCGATTTAAATTTATGACCCTGCGGTGAAGTAAGGACTGATACAAATGTTGTACAATCAATATGCATGTTTATTAATTCAGGTTAGTAATAATTATAAGAAATTAAAAGTATTCATCACAACAATGCTTTTGTATCGACGCACAGCTCACAATGATTTAAGTTGACCAAACCAAATGCTGTGGGAGATAAAGTAGCAAGGTCCAGATTAATCCAAATATAAATCCATTAAACGGTATCCAAGTATTGTTGTACGATTTCCAAGTTCGATTTCCAAGTATCTGGGTATTATTGTGCCAATCCCAGTTCGGTATCCAAGTACCATCGTACATCTAGAGTTGCTCCACTCATAGTCTTGATCTTGTCTTCTTCCGAAGCTGAAACATGGATTCGCGACTCCAAGTTCCAATCTCTCCTTTCTTCTTCCTCGATTTCTCTCTTTATTCAGTTCATTGGGTGACCTTTCACCCATTGTCTTTTGCAGGATGGTTCCTGTACAAAAACAAACATAACGCAGCTCCCTCTCCAGCTGCAGACCATATCTCCATGAGAAGATCACCGACATGTACTGAAAACACTTTGTTGTTTATACACAATCCCTCGTCTCCTCTACCAAGCTAGTCACAACCAAATCCTATCAGGTGCAATTGGTTACATATCTCTCAAATCGCCAATATAATTTGATATATTAATTAACACATTAATTACAGAATCTTACACAGATACCAGATACTGTCTATATTAGAAAGTGTTAATTGTGTTTTAAATCATAGGCAACAATATACTGTATATTTTCTTCCAGATTCTGTATTACATTCAGGATTTTCAACAGGATCTTAACATTATGTTGATAATTTATCTTAGGTTTAGATTAACTTGATTTTCTCCTGGGGGATGACTCCACTTTCTGGAGCTCTTTTGCTGAATTTACACTTCACGAGGATGGCCTGGCGTTGCGATGGAGTTAAATGGCTTTCATCGTATCCAAACTGCTTAATTATTTTAGACTCCTCCCTGATCTCTTTCTGTTCCTCTTTCTTCCTTCTTTCCTCCTCTGATCTGGAAAACAATATTTGTGGTGCTGTTAGATTGGGTAAGTGAATACTGCTGGACAGCAGCTTCTGGGTGTGCTGTTGATCCGCAGATTAGTGTATTGAATACTGACTGAGCGATTCGGATGGACAGTTCAGCACTGGATCAGGAATGGACCTGATTTAGTTGCAGTAGTTTGCATAGTGAGATACACTGTAGCCTAATCATCACACTTAGACTGGTCAGTGGATATGAGGTCAAGACCCCTGAAAATTGGGAGTTGTTAACCTCCGTTTGCAGTATAATATGAACAATCCTGGATGAACAATCTATCTCCCTTTAAATCTCAGCGTTCAAGGGTCAGCAGCACCGCAGCACGTTACCTATCATTACCTGCCACCGCATCTTAAACCAAGCAAATTCAACCCACTTTCAATTCCTGCTTGTGGGGTGGGGGTTCCAACTCACCTTTGCTTCCTCCTGTTAAAATGCAAAATGAGAGAGGAAGATTTAAAAATATACCTCAAAGACATCAATAGGTAATTAAGGATAATACAATGGGATTTAACACATTTGATCGGGAAGAAATGAAGTATATTTGAGTTTCTAATAGTGCCATAGAAACATTCAATAATCTATAATCTATCTATAGTTTATTTATAACAGCATGAACAAGGCATCTTTAAATCTAGCAATGAGATTATCCAGTGAGCAACACCTACTTCCAGGGTGCCCAACTCAAAAGACTGAGTAGGTTGCATGCCATTCTTTCAGCCAGGGAATGCTGGCTTGAAAGAGAGAGGACAGCAATGCATTCACACCCAACAGCATTTCTCACAATTAAAGATAAATGGAGATCAGAGTCGGACTATATCTATGTGGAACAGTACTGTAGACATTTAGGAATTTTTTTGAGGGGGGTTGCTGGGGGAGTGGGGGACTGGGGGAGTGGCGGGCTGGGGGTATCCAAACCAAACTGAGCATTCCATACATCCCACTTACACATGGAAACTCCAGAGATGGATTGTTAGAAAACTTCTGGGAGAACTGTAAACACGTAGATGTTTAATTTCAGCTTTTGCACTTCACAGTGAGACATTACTTGTGGCAGAATGGTTCCTCAAGTAGCGTATAATAATAATAATAATCCTTGCTTCTCACATCTTCTAGACATCTCAAAGAGTTTCACAGACTACACTGTTCTGATTGTACTTACTTTGCATGATCAAGCTTTTTTTTCATCATTTCCCGTTTCCAGGGAGGCCAACTGCCCATTAGTCTGTTTTCTTCCATTCGCTGTGGAGCAATGAATGAGAGTAATTTACATACTATGTGGGACATCCTCCTGACGTGAAAGGCACTCTATAAATGTAATTTTGTTGTTGTATATGCCTCTATACATTGGGGTGGAATTTGCTCTATGTGGAGGTTAGTGATCTCCTGGGAAGAGAAGACACTGAACTTCATGGTTGCATAATAACTGGGGAAGATCTTACAAAAGATAAAAATAGATCACTGTCAAGCACATTATAAGGAATTGAGCAACAAGAAAGAATTTGCTTTCACTAAGCACATGTTCCATTCATTCGAGAAATTAATACTATCATTGGCTGACCTTTCACCACCCAACAGCTAGTGAGGTTACTGCAGTGTTGTCCAATGCTCTGAAAGTCTTTGGAGAAAAAACTGATGTTGACATTAAATAAATTGTAAAAGAACGGTTGCATTTTGACATTTTCTTTAATGAATATTTTCCCCAAAAAATGTATTTAACATCATATATTTAATGTTTCTCTTTAGTTTACTATTGTCTTTTAGAGTTCACATAAAAACACAGGAAAGGAAAGTAAATAAAAGATGCACTTAGCATTCATATTTCATGTAATGTATAAGGGACATATGATGTAATCATCATTACCAATAGTTATTCCATCATTTGCCATATATTTCATCGCATGGATTCATAGTCATTTCTTACCTTTATCCATTTTTTATTGATAGTTGGATTGTGATGGGAAAGAATGATGCCAGGCTTCAATTCAAATAAATAAATTTGGTATGCCTACTAATAATAATCCTTGCATTTGATACGTCTCAAAGTGCTTCACAGAATGTACTGTAAAGTGAATCGACTGTATAGTTTGTGGGCAAAACACGGCAGCCAATTGCTGTCCAATTGCTGTCCATTTCAATCCAATTTCAACCCAATCGAACCCAGGCAGGGCAAGTGCTCTAACCACTGAGCTACAGGATTCCACAAATTTTAGCACTGGAGTTAACTATAACCTGCATAGCATTGATAGGAGAATATGATAGCTTCTATGGGTTTTAACAATTTTAACCTTGACATATTGTGGCTATTCTACACATTAGTGACCACTGAAATTACGTATCAATTCTATCTTGCTCTAGACAAAGATTTTCTTTTCTTAGCATTTCAGAGTATGCAAACGTTTGATCAAGTTTGCCTTCAGTCTTAACTTTTAAGGTAGTTTGCTATCATTTTCAAAGCAACCAACAGAACCTTAACAAACAACTGATCAAAATCTAAAAATCTAACCTAAAACATGAAGACAAAAAGTCAAAAACGATTGACCTGGGTAAAATGTTTTTGCTGATGTCCCAATAAGTGATATGCTCATGCAACATTTATACAGGAAAAGGGTGTGATACGCTTTTGGCCCATCATACAAATGTGAGGAGATGATATGTTTTAATTTAAAGTACAAAAGAATCACTTTCAAAATCATTTACATTTTTATTGTTCAACAATCAAACAGTGACAAAAAGACACAAAAGGGTAAGAAATTACTGGTGAGTCCATTTTTTTCAAAGATCACAACTGCCGAACAATAGGCTGAAAGGCTTCATTCGGAGTTGAGTTTCTAAAAAATGTCTAGGTTACCACCTCAGCAAATCTCTACTGAATGAACCCAATCCCTTTACAATGCACAATTAAATCCTTAGAGAGTGAGGCCAGTAGTCTTCGCTGAAAGCCTTGGAGATGTTAAATTCCATTCCTTCACTGGACTAAACAAATCTGAGGAGAGTGGAAGAGGGAACACCAGCACGCTGAGATGCTCCCTGTTCTAATTGTCTATTGACCAGCTGTAGTGTACCTCTTTTACAACTTAGGTTCTGTACGTGATGTTTTGAATTATCATTATTTTTGGCCTTGCTGGAAAGTGTTTGTATTTTATTGAACATTTGAAGGCTGTCCTTTACCTTTGAGGAAAATCAGCTTGCAAGACAAAACACATCTGTTTGTAGTGGTGGTTTCACCTCACATGCCTCCAGGAGCAGACAGTAATTTAAGGATCAGTAAAAATTCAGATTGGTCAGGTCTCCAGGAGGACATACTTCGGATGAACATGGATTGGATTTATGTTCTGCTCTGTTTCGAAACATTGATGCCCTAATGTAGATTTCACTAGAGTCTGGTGAAGGCATTTGGAGGAAGAGTAGTAAAGCACTGTTGAAAATATATAAAATATTAAAGATGTCTAGCCTAGTAATGTCTTTGAGTTTGAGTTTGATAAAGAAAAACGTCCTTGGGGGAGGCAAGTAAGCAGAGTCTCACTGGGACTGAACTAGCTCAGAGGAGATAACATGACTCAGGCTCTTCAGAACAGCAACAGAGAACGCTGGGGCAGAAGAAAAAGGTTTATAAATGACAGATGATGCATTCAATTTTCCTTTGCATTTCATAACTCCAAGCAGTTTCATTAACTCTGGAGAATGTAATAAATACAAACATTTTTCTAAAATTCTAGAATATTTTAGCGAATAGAAGCAAACGTTTATGCTTTCACAGCACTGGCAAATCTCTGCCTCCTCCTTTCACCTTCCAGAATTCCAATTTAAAAAATGTTAGCACTGGAGTTAACGATAACCTGGTAATTAGCTATTTATTCTTCAAAATCAAACATTTCAGCTTCTTTGTCCTTCCAGAAAGCAAAGCTTCTATCGATGTATTTGCATATCTCATCATTGCTGAAATTTGAGAGGTCACAAGAGGAATCGTGTCCTGTTCTTTCCTCATACTCTTCAGGCGTGGCACTTTGCACAATGACTTTGGGCACAGGTCTCACAGTCGCGATCGACTGTTTGGGGGAGTCAGTTGTAGCCACCATATTTTCAGGGTTACTGAAAAACCTTTGTTTGATGTCTTCAAATCCATTCTTCCATTCTCGATTGCCGCCATCAATTTCATCGATGACTGCCTTGTGAAACGCACGGACCACATCCCAGCTGAATGCCCCCAAATGATCAAACACCTCGAAGCACAAAAGATGCCTCATTTTTCTTTCATCCGGAGGCAGGTCGAGTTCAAGGATATGAAAATATCCTAGCATAAAAAGGTCAAGTGTAAGGCTATCATAATCAAGTGGTATACCATTGACACGGGGCAGGAACTGCTCTGGGGAATAAGTAACCTGCTGACGGTGGAGCCGACGGATCTGCCTGGAAGGAACATGAGATATAATGTTTCTCCAGTTGCCAATTAGTTTGTTTATGGTCCTTCGCTGTAAGAAGAGATGCCTGAGTTTGCCATTCTCTATGGATTGCTTGGCCTGGGGTTCATTGTCCAATTCTGGTTCTGTCTTTTCTTTGTTCTTTTCTATTTTGTTACTTTCTGTAACCTTTAGATCCTCACTGCTATTTCCAACATTGACAGCTTTGCGTATGTCTCGGACTTTCATTTTCAAAGACATAGTATAGGTAGACTTTTTCCAGTGGCCAAGGAATAGTACAACTATTCTTTCTTTCCTTAGACTAGTCGCCTCTGTCCCGGAAGGGTGTGGGTCCGTTGCACTCTCCTTTGCGTTGGCTCCAGAGGACCCTGTGCTTTCCATCTCCTCCGACTGAAGAAAACCAGGCAGCTGCACTTTAGTCACCACACTTTGCTGAGTTTCCGAGGTATCCTCCTGCCAGGTTTCCAGTTTAGCAGTGACTGCATTGGTATCCAGGATCACACCCTCTGACGGTTGATCTTTAGCTGGGTGAACCGTATCATCAGAATCCACAGAATAACACGTCCTGTTGTTTATTTCTACAGTACAGTTCTGGCTTTCCAATGTGTGAAGTGGAGGCATGGACTTTTCTTTTGTGGGACATTGTTTCTCAAAGTTTGCCCTCAGGTTTCGCACGGACACGCCATAGTGCTGGATCTCTTTCTCTACTTTATTTCTCGTCAGTTTTAAAGCCGTTTTCTCAGGTCTTGGTGAGAAGACAGATACCAGTTCCAAATTTGGCATTTTTGTAATTTCCTTGTTTTCATGATCCTTTTCATTTAAATTGGACAGAAGCAGCGACATGCTCCTCACAATCCCAGATATCCTGTTACACCACACAGGCAATGAAGTATGGCCGTCCTTCCCTGCATTTTGGTGGAAGAATTGTGTGTTTACGGTTATGTTGACAATGGGAGCAGGGAGAATGGTTCGAAGCTCTTCTGCCAATCGAGTTAGCTCACTTTCATACTCCTGGCACTTTTTCTTCACTTGTACAGTCTCGATCTGCTTCTCCAGGTAGATGAGGTCATCCTCAGTCAGCAGTTCTCCATAAGGTCCAAGTATGGCATTGTGGACCTGAGAATACCTCCAGCCTTCCATCTGCAGATAACCATTCCCTTCATGCTTGATAGAGTAAAGAGAGTTGAAATGGATCTTAAGATGGCATTTCAATCTTTGAACTAAGGATGAGAAAAAACTCCCAAATCAAACTCCAGGGGGTATTGTAAAATGGTAGAATCTTCCCTGAGATCTCACTTAACTCAAAATCCAAGTCAATTAGGCAACCATAATTGATTACAGTTGAGTGGCTGATTTTGGAATGCCCTGTTACTCTACTACAACTTGTATGTTTTATCAATGGGAATGGCAGACCAGAATTTCGTTACGTGTTTATAAAGATTAAGATTAAGAGTGGCAGAAGCAGGAAACCTATTTATCCTTTGCCTCTGGTGATAGGGACAGCGTGGTGGGAACCTTGCTTTGCTTACACCTAATTAATTTGGACCTGATCTGGGAAAACCTGGGAGCAAAGGATGTCACTCCCCAGCATTGTGATTTCTCAGTGTGACAAAGCACAATGGCCACCTGATTCCTTCATTGCAACACCCCCAATCTAAAAGTATGTATTTCTGGTGGAATCCAAGCTTTTTTTTTTGGAAGCTTAATCTCATCCTTAAAGTCAATGTACAATACCATTCAGAAGCTTATAAAATAGTGCAATACACATGAACACCGCAGCTCAACACAATGCATAGCAATGCATCCCGAAAATGCAACTCAGTGTCATACACAGCAATCCACACTGTAACTCAACACCAAACACAGCAACACAACAACAGACATGAATACTACAACTCGGTGTGAAACACAGTGGTACATTGCACTGCAGATCAGTGCTATACAGGCTGCATGGTAACTGTTTTATATTTATCTTGCCAATTGATCATATAAGTTAGTGTACAGGTATTCCTTGCTTAACATCTTAGTTTGGTTCTTGAAAAATGTGACTTTAAGCGAAACGACATTAAGCGAATAAATTTTTCCCATAAGAATTAATGTATAAACTGGAGTTAGGTTCTTTTGGTCATTTTTCGTCAAAATTTTATTTAAAAAAAACATTATGCTCGCTTCCTGACTGCCTGCCCAGCTCACTCACTCACTCACTGCCGTTCTAACTCGAAGCCAGCTGGCTGGACTAACTCGCTGCTGGTCTCACTCGCTGCCAACGTGCCTCGCTCTGTCGCTGCCGGCCTGGCTCACTCCCAGCCTCCCCATCACTCTCTTGATGGGCAGGTCCTAGCACCATCATGCCCCCTTTCCACTCACTGGCAAACGACGTAATAGCGAATGTCGCAATGTTAAATGAATATATGTTTATTCCCAATGTATCAGCAACGTAATAACACAAGAACATTAACCGATACAATATTAAGCGGGGTTTACTTGTAATAGCATAATCTAGCCTGAACAAGCCATTCATTTTCTTTTAGTGAATAAGTGTACCCTCATTACGTTAGCACCCTAACTAACCACCTCAAATATACAGTATCTGGATACGTATTCCTATATCATCTAAAGATAGACCTACTTAAGAGCATATGCTAAACCCCAGTGTAAGCATGCCACATGACAAAATATCCAACACACAACATGCATTCAAACTATGTTTCCTCATCAGATAGATATAATAACAACAATAATAATACTCATAGATCTCTCCAGTTTGCCCTCCTTCAAAGTTGTCATAAAGAGAGGGGGAAAAAAGATATCTAGCGATATCCTTCAATCCTTTCCAGGGAATGAAAATGTTATTTGAAGTATGAAATGTTTAATGAAATGAAGAATTAAATGTTTGCTGATGTTAGGGAACAATCTGTGCTAAGCCTCACTTACACAGACAATCTCCTGTTGCAATCATCTTCTACTTTGATTCAAAGAAATCCTGGTCCTCACTTTCAAAGCTCTCTATGGCCTCGCCCCACCTTACCTCTGCGACCTCTTAACCCGCTAACAAACTGCCCGACCACTCCGCTCACCAAGCTTCGGCCTGCTCCACGTCCCCCAACCCACCTGCCCCACCATCGGCAGGTGAGCCTTCAGCCACTCTGCCCCTAACCTCTGGCATTCCATCCCGCAGTCCCTCTGCCTCAGCCCCTCCTTAGCTTCCTTCAAGTCCCGCCTCAAGACCCCCTCTTCGATGGTCCCATCGGTCACCCCAAATCCCTCCTCTCCCTCCAACCTCCCCAATCTCGACCCCAGCTCGGGTCTGAAACATTGACTGTCCAGCTCCTTGGGATGTCCTCCTGACGTGAAAGGCACTAACAGTATACAAATGTAATTTTGTTGTTGTTTGGTTCAAAGAAAGTAGCATCAGCAAATAACAACAAAATTACATTTTTATAGATTGTGTTTTGTAGAGCGCCTTTTACATCAGGAGGACGTCCCAAGGGGCTGATTTGGAAGGGTGGGGGGGGGGGGGGGGGTTGGTAGGAGATGAAGTGTGGGGGTGGAGGTGCATACGGGGTGGAATGACCTACGTTTAGATCTGCTTCGTTCTTTTGGCTAAAAATATACTGAGAACCAAGTCTCCATTCCTATGCTTTCTGCTGGTCCCTGAAAAAGATGACTATATTTCTAGCACAGCTATTTCACCTTACTATTGTAGTGTATGTTGTTGTGGTAGAATAAAATTAGATTTGAACATGATAGTGAGGAAAATTGTAATATTTTCTCATCACTACCATCTCCTTAATACTGTATGTAATAATTCTTACATATCAAATATAACAATCATGATTAGTAGTGTTATTATCCCATATGCCTCCAGTCTACAGGCTATTTAAAACTAAAAATGCATGCACTCGTCCTCACTTTCAAAGCTATTCACGGCCTTGCCCTCACCTATCTCTCCGACCTGCTGTCTCCCTATCAGCCTGCCCATCCCCTCCATTCAGCAGGCTCTGGACTGCTTCATGTTCCCCGCCCGAACCGCCCTACCATCGGTGGCCGGGCATTCAGCCTCTCTGCCCCCACACTCTGGTACTCCATCCCGCAATCTCGCTTCCTCCCTTTCCTCCTTCAAGGCCGGTCTCAAAACCTTCCTCTTGACCGTGCCTTCTGCTGCCCTCCTAACTCTCCCCCCTTTCCTACTCTCCTACCCCCACCCCTACCCTGACCCTTCCCCCGCCGCTCAGGTCCCGACCTGAGTGTTCAGCGCCTTGGGACGTCCTCCCAATGTGAAAAGCGCTCTCTCTATAAATGTAATTTTGTTGTTGTTATATTTTCCTAATTTCATTTTTAGATGAGATGGTTGCTGATACAGATCAGGCTGCCTCTGAAATTTATTTTAGGCAAAACATAGTTTGCACAACACAATATAAACACAGTACAGCAGTTTACACACTAGCAGGTGATTTAATCAGTTAGCAAAATAACCAAACGCACTTCGAAGAGGGAGTAGCCCTGTATCTCTTTCAGCAGTGAAATCAAAGTGGATTAGATCATTCTTGCTTTTATTTTGTGTGTGTAACAAAGGAATAGGTCGGCTTTTCAGCCTCTCAAGCCTGTTCTATTGCTCTGTTAGATCAATTGTTGATACTGCATGAGAGAATGGCATACTCATTCCCAGCAACTTGGGACGTCCTCCTGATGTGAAAGGTTCTATACAAATGTCATTTTGTTGTTGCTGTTGAGAACAAAAAATACTCTTCTGTTCCAGTAAATGGTTGGAAGGATCAAAATGAAAAAGGAGAAATTTGGAAGGGAAAATAAGACGTTTGTGGCAAATTCCAATTCACCTGCCATTGTTGTCATAACAAATCACATTTCGTATAGCGTCTTTCACATCAGGAGGAGAGTCCCAAGACCATCATGTTACACAGATGAAATAGGACAGGAACAGTAGTAAGTCATATCTGTAGTCTATCTTACATTTCTCCGCTCCTCCTCTTCCACCTGCAAGCGAGCCTGCAGCTTTCGGACCATTACTTGCCGTTTCCACTCAGGAATTGGACGTCCCCTTTCGTCATGTGTGGGCACAAGGGAATCAATGTCAATAGAGCTGACCTCTTCCACTGGGAGAGGCAGAAATCCATTCTCTTTCTCATCCTCTTCAAACGTTTGCTTCTATTAGAGTCAGGGAGATCAGAACAAAAAGTGCAGGATAGTTACGCAAATAATGAACATGAAGTTAGTTAGCTTGTTTTCCATAAGCCTTACTTTCCCAGTCTAATGCAAATCAAATACTGGAGCACTTTATATTATAAATCCAAGATCTAAAAGGCAGGTAACTAGTGGGCAGGAGAAGTAAGGGGAGAGAAAAGAGTTTAAATAATAAACGCAACCAGTGTTTGTATTTATATTCTGCCCAACATCCTATATTGCACAGGTGATTTAATACCAGATTTGGGATCACATGTGGTGCAAAATAAATTGGAACAGTTCTCTTTCAGTAATTGACCACATGAGTCTCCTTTCACCAAGACAATTGTAATACCAAAACAATCTGTCCTTTGTATCAGGCAATGACTCTAATCTGGTATCTATAATTGAGTATGTTTTGTGATTTCCCGTACTTAACCAGTAATATCTCCCAGCCTTCAGATTCCCAGTAGGTAATAGTGTAACTAGTGTATAATTAAGACTCACAAAATGCAAGTTTGGAAACCAGTGGTGACATTCTGAAGTGTATATGTGGCTGAGACTTATCTGTAGCAAAAACAAAAGTAAATTCCTGAGGCAACAAAGCTTAGAATCCCCGGTTGCTCCTTTCAATGCGAGATTCAGGGTAAGTTTATTCTCACCACCAGCAAACTGCTCTAGGTTACTAACAGGGCTGTAGTCGAGTCCTCCAGCCCTGGTTACTAACATCCACAATCAGGACAATAGCTTACTTACTTTCTAAAAACAATGAAACCAACACATTCTGATCACGACCAATGCTGGAAAAATAACAATTAATTCAGACAACTCTAAACATCGAGCTTAATATATCTAAATTTGCTGATGACATAAAACTAGGAGGAAGTGTTAACACCAAGAATGACATTTTAAAAATGTAGCGCCATATAGATAGGTTAGGTGAGTGGGCAGGTAGGTGACAGATGAAGTATAATGTAGGGAAGTGCAAAGTCATCCATCTTGATGGCAAAAACATCAGAGCGGGTTATTTTTTAGAGGGGGAGAGATTGGAAAGTGTTAGCGTTCAGAGGAACGTGGTTTCCTTGTACACCAAACACAGTTAGTATGCAGGTGCAGCAGGCAATTAGGAAGGCTAACAGTATGTTAGCTTTCATTATGAAAGGGTTAGAGTATAAGAGAAGGGAAGTCTTGCTGCAGCTGTATAGGGCCCAGGTGAGACCACACCTGGAATACTGTGTGCAGTGTTGGTCTCCTTGTTTAAGGAAGGATGTACTTGCCTTGGAGGGAGTGCAGCGTAGGTTTACTAGGTTAGTACCTGGAATGAGGGGGATGAGTTATGATGATAGGTTGATTAATTTGAGCCTATAGTCTCTGGAATATAGAAGAATTAGAGGGGATTTTACAGAAACCTATAAGATTATTAAGGGGCAAGACAAAGTAGATTGTGGGAGATTGTTTCCCTGGTTGGAGAAACTAAAACCAGGGGTCACAGTTTTAAAGTTAGGGGTCAGCCCTTCACACTGAGTTGAGAAAAAACTTCTTCACTTAGAGGGTAGTGAATGTATGGAATGCTTTACCCCAAAGGGCTGTTGATGCTCAGTCCTTGAACATATTCAAGATTGAAATAGATAGATTTCTCATTCATAAAAGGATTAAGGGGTATGGGGATAAGGTAGCTGGAGTTAGAATGGAATATCAGCCATGATTGAATGGCGAGGCAGGCTCGAAGGGCCGAATGGTCTATTCCTGCTCCTTATGTTCTTATGTAAACTGATTGGTCTCTAACGACATTCTAAACATCTGTAACCAGGGCTCTCTTTGCCTCCTTGACCGGGGGGATAACCTCTCCTCTCTCATCCCCATCCCCTCCACCCCTGCGCCCAATCCGGTTCCCCCTTCACATCCCTCTACCAACTGCTCCCTCCGCATCGGCCTCCAAAATGTCTGCTCCCTCTACAACAAGACCCTAGCCATCAACGATCTCATCCTCGATGAGAACGTTGACATCATGGCCCTCACTGAAACCTGGATCACCCCAGGGGCCACCTTCCGCCTCACCGAGGCCACACCACCTGGCTACACCTCCCACCACATCCCTCGCCCCAACCATAGTGGCGGTGGCGTGACCCTCATCTCTAGGGCGCCACTTGCCCTTTCACCCTACTCTTCTGGTTCCTTCCCCTTTTCGAACACCTCACCCTCTCCCACTCCTCCCATCTCTCCTTCAAAATCTTCCTTGTTTACTTCCCCCCAAAACCCTCCCCAACCTTCATCTCTGACTTCTCCATTCTCCTTGTCTCCCTCTGTGCCTCCTCCGATCGCCTCATCATCCTCAGCGATTTTAACCTCCACTTCACCCACTCCTGCTCCACCTCCTCAGAATTCTCGACCCTCCTCTCCTCTCTCAACCTCTCCCTCCACATCCACTCTGCCACCTACATTCATGGCCACCCGCTTGACCTGGGGCATCAGCGTCTTGGATAGCACCATCTCTGATAAGACCATCTCCGACCACCACTTAATTTCTTTCAACTCTTCTAACCCTCTCCCCTCTATCCACAAACCTACCACCATCTTCTACCATCCACAAACTCTCTCCACTACCTTGGAGTCCTCCAAACTCCTCTCCCTCTGGCCCACCTCCTGCACTAACTCATCCTCCACACTCACCCTGCTCAACAACACCCTCTCCACCACATTCAACACTCTTGCCCCCCTCACTTCCCAAGCTGCCTCCTACTCCCGAACCTCACCCTGGTTCACCGCCTACCTCTGTTCCCTCATGTGCCAGGTGCAGGCCGCTGAACGCACCTTACTCAAATCCAGCCTCATGGTCCACCGGCATATCTGGCTGGACCTCACATTTTCTTACTGCTCCACCCTATCCTCCAACAAATTGTCCTTCTACTCCAAAATAATCTGTGTACTATCCCGCACCCGCCTCCGCGACCACATAACCCCCACCCTCGCCCGTCTCCACTGGCTCCCCATCCTCCAGAGGATCGAGTTCAAGATCCTCGTCCTCACCTACAAGGCCTTACACGGCCTTGCCCTGCCCTATTTAACCGATCTACTCTCCCCCTACACGCCCACCCGGACCCACCGTTCAACAGGACTTGGCCTGCTCCAAGCCCCCCGCCCGAACCGCCCCACCATCGGAGGTCGGGCCTTCAGTTTCTCTGCTCCCACCCTATGGAATGCCATCCCTTCAATCCCTCCGTCTCGTTTCTTCCCTTTCCTCTTTCAAGGCCGGTTTGAAGACTTTTCTCTTCGATCGTGCCTTTTGTTCCACCCCGAACTCTTTTACCTCCCCTTTGTGTCTCACCCCTTCCCAAACACTCCCCTCTCAGCTCGGGTCACACGCCTCCTGTGCAGCGCCTTGGGACGTCCTCCCGACGTGAAAGGTGCTCTATAAATGTAATTTGTTGTTGTTGTTGTTGGAGGTGAAGGACAACCCCTGGCTTCTCTTCTCCACTACCAACCATCTCCTCCGTCCGCCCCGCCTTGCAGATCCTCTCCTCAAACTCCCGCTGCGAGGTGATGTTGGATTTCCATGTGACCAACGAGGGAATCCGCTCTGCGGTCACTGTCCCTCCAACACCCCGTCTCCTACTCATCCATCCCTCCACACCTTCGACCCCATCTCCCCCTCCTCCGTCAATGAGACCATCTCCTCAATGAAGCTCACCACCTGTTCCCTAAATCCCATCCCCACCCCTCTCCTCACCACCCAGCTCCACCTTCTAACCCCTCTGATCACCAACACTATCAACCTGTCCCTCTCATCCGGGATGGTTCCCACGCTCTTCAAAACCGCCACCATCATCCCCATCCTAAAAAAGCCTTCCCTCGATGCGTCGCAATTATCAGGCTACTGGTCCATCGCCAACCTCCCCTTCCTTTCCAAGGTCCTTGAAAGAGTGGTTGTCTCCCAGCTCCGCCCTGGTCAAGGTCACAAACAACATCCTGACTATCTGTGACCAGGGCTCCATCTGCTTCCTCGTCCTCCTCGACCTATCTGCTGCCTTCAATACCGTGGACTACACAATCTTCCCCACTGCCTCTCCTCCCTCCTCAACCTGCAAGGCTCTGTCCTCTGCAAGGTTCTGGTCCGATCTCTCCCACCGCCTTCACTTTGTCTCCTCCAACGGCTTCTCCTCCAGCCCCCGCAGTCACATGCGGCGTTCCCCAGGGCTCTGTCTGTGGCCCCCTGCTCTTCACCCTCTACACTCTCCCCCTGGGCGACATCATCCGCATACATGGGGTAAACTTCCACATGTATGCGGATGACACCCAACTCTACCTCTCCACGTCCACCCTCGATTCCAAGACCACTGGCGTTCTGACTGCATGGCTGTCTGACATTGCGACCTGGACGAGGGCAAATTTCCTACAACTCAACATCAAGAAGATGGAGGCCCTCCTGATTGGCTCACATCAGTGCCTCCGCACCTCAGGCGCTAACAACATCAGCGTTCAAGGCTGCTCTCTCCACCTCTCAAAGCCAATCAGGAATCTGGGCGTCTTGTTCGACCCCGAACTATCCTTCCTCCCCCACATCCACTTCATGACCGGCACAGCCTTCCATCACCTCCGCAATATTGCCAGACTCCGCCACTATCTCGCCCCCCCAAGCTGACGAAACCCACGCCTTTCTCACTTCCAGGCTCGACTACGGGAACTCTCTTATCGGCCTTCCCAGGTCCTCCCTTTACAGGCTGCAGATCATTCAGAATTCTGCAGCTCATGTATTCTCCCACACCAGGCTTTGCGTTCACATCACTCCCACCGTCGCCCATCTCCACTGGCTCCCCATTCCCCAGAGGATTGAATTCAAGATCCCTGCCCCCGCCTATCTCTCTGACCTAGTGTCTCCCTATCAGCCTGTGCCCGCCCCCTCCGTTCAGCAGACTCAGGCCTGCTCCGCGTCCACCGCCCTAAACCCCCAACCATCGGCAGCCAGGCTTTCAGCCTCTCTGCTCCCACACTGTGGAACTCCATCCCACAGCCCCTCCCCCTCGCTTCCTCTCTTTCCTCCTTCAAGGCCGATCTCAAGATCTTCCTCTTCGACCGCTAACGCTTCCCCCTCTCCCACTCTCCTTCCCCCTACCCCAACTCTGCAACCCCCCGCTTGGGTCCCGACCTGGCTGTTCAGCGCTTTGGGACACCGTCCCGACGTGAAAGGCGCTGTATAAGTGCAATTTTGTTGTTGTTGTTGTTATACTTGTCAGGTCAGAGTATTAAGGGATATGACAGTGGGTAACTGGACTTGAGGTGCATATCAGCCATGTTCTTATAAAAGACGTAACATAATGACATAGCCTTCTCCTGTTTCTGTACAAGTCCATTATTACTTTCTCACAGGGACTCACCAGTTGCTCTGAGTTGCCCACAAACACGGTGGTGAATCCCGCTGTCTTTAGCGATGTTGCTGACTTCAGTTCAGCAATGTGCTCTGAGTTGCCATCAGTCGGATGCACCATGTTAAAAGACTTTACATCTACAAAAAAAAATGAGCAAGCCCAAGGTTTTTATTTTCCTACTTAATGCTGGGTAAACAGAAGTGTGTGGAGAAAGGAAACTTGACTAAAGTTTTGACCCACTCGGGAATCAAAGCCAGGTCCTCTCGCTTGCAAAGCGAATGCTCTAACAACTGCTCTAATGTCGCTTACAGTTTTATATAGTGCTTTATTACATTAGAAGGACATCTCAAAGCGCTTCACAGGAATTATTGTGAAATGGATTGACTGTATTTTTGGCAAACAATGGTGCATTTCTGGGTTACTTAACCTCCCAGCAGTTTGACACTGTCAACTAAACAGGCAAAATATTTGGCAAATATTTGACTTTATTTTTCCAAATAGGTGTAGCTTTATCTGGAATATATATTGTCAGCATTTCTCCGTCTTGCTTTCTGACTTGGAATGTATTTGGCATACAGGGATTTCACTCTCTGAGAATAGATAATTTGTCTTGAAGTGACTGAGTATATTTTTCCCATTTGTACGAAGGAAGCTGCAGCTTCTTGCATGAGTCATGTCTTTGTTAATAATTGTTAGCTCACAGGGTAACGAGGACTGACTGCAATGACTGAATAGAGAAGGTGTGAGATCTATCTCACACCTTCTCTATTCAGATCAGAAGATCTGATCTGTCAGAGCTGGGCTGTCTACTTACTGTTGGTGCAATGATAACTGTGACTTGCTGATGTTGTTCCTCCCAGTGCCCGTGATTTGATCAGCTGTGGGGTTGGTTGTGGTGATGGCAGGGTTGGCGGCTGTGGATAAATAGATACCTCTGGCTTTACCAATATTGTATCCAGGAATGACAATGTAGATGCATGGAGTGACAAATGCTGTTGCCATTGATTATTTCAGAGAACGATAAGCCTGAAGGGCATAGACGGTCAGCCATTTAAAACTTGGCAGGACAGTTGTTCCGCCCAGAATGTTCTGCAGCAACAACAACAACAAAATTACACTTACAGAGCGCCTTTCATGTCGGGAGGACATCCCCAGATGCTGAATAGTCAGCACCATACAATTTCCATTACTTATGACAGAAAGCTACAGTACCATGTAGCAGAAGGGTTTCTGAAGCAACAATGAACATGGAACAAGTAACATGGAAGTAAGTACACCTGAATGTAAGTCCGTATTCAGGAAGGAAACTAATAGCCATCCTGAAAGGAGCAGGGCTCCTCAATACTCAACATAACAGCAATGTGAGACGTGAGTTGAAAGAATATAGTGACTGGAGATCATTGCAGCGAATGTAAATAATAGACTGGATGCTTCCGTGAGTATTAAAATGACTAACAGGTTAAACTGGCAGTTTTCTTTGTTAGACATGACTCCATAGCTCTACTAGCAGTTGAACACGATATCACCAACAGCATTCATCTCCTGAGTTAAATGGAAATGTTATTAATATATATGGAGTCACTCCTTGAACCCGTGTGAACTGTACAGAGAAGAAGCTGGCCATCTGTTAGTTAACAGTGAGTTTTGACTGACAGAACACTGGATATAGCTGAAACGCATCTTGTTGTAGGACAGTGTGTAATTAGTTCAAACGTCATGTTAAACATGAACCCAAACTCCAAACACTTCCTGGTTTCAAGGATTTAAATCAAACGAAAGCCCACAACTCCAGTTTCAGCTTCCATGCATTACTCTCAGAAGAACACTTTGGACTTGCACAGAAGCATCATAAAATCCAGAGATATGGATCTTAACTTAGGTTCCTTTTGGTCATATATCGTATCTGAATGTTTAGGCATAAAAAAGTAAACGCAAAACAATACTTTTGAATGCACCAAGGAAATACAATGAGAGATGTTTGGTTTAGAGTTGCAAAATCTCAGGATAGACACCAAATAGTATTTGTTGATCAATAACTGAAACGGGTTGCCAGAAAGAATGGTTGAGGCCAGGACACTTTAAAAGACAGTTTGATGTTGTGATGGGACAATGGTAGGGTGGGTAGATGAGATCAAATTAGTTGAACCAATATTGTGATCTTCTAATTAATTATCCAACCACAGAGTTATATCTGTTGTCACAGAGCCTCACTTACCCTGCCATTTTCCATTTCCTTCGGAAAGTTTAACGACTCCCTGCGGCCCTCGTTAAATGACCTGTAGTAATCACCACCACTCTGTCGCCTCACAATGCTCTTTGATCTTCTAAATGAGTCTTCCTTCAGCAAAGAGGGAGAATGGTCCTTCAGAAGTGGCTGAAAGCAAAAACTTGAACCAGTCAGTTCAATGAAAGCTGGGCACAATATTAACACAACCCATCCAGAAGGTGACCAAAAGACCAAGGGAAAATTTGTACAATTGATCCACTCTTTAAAAATGTTTTCAGCTGGTTGTAGATGCTTTCTTAATTAGTTAACATCACTGTTGTTTAGTTTTCCCTAGTTAATTCTAAGATATCAAACACTATTATTGTCCTTGTCCCAGCCGTAGGGATGATGAAAAAAGGAGATGGAACATGGAGAGAAAACATTACAAGTGAAATTACAGACATGGAACAAGCAGTTGGAAATATCTATAACAGGAACTAAATGAAATCTGATTACTAAAGCATAGATGTTGTCAATTATGTAGCACTTGTAGCTTCCACAGTCCAACTACTCAATAGTTTATTTTTATAAATAATCTTTTCCCTGTCCCAAATCCACACTCTCTATCCAGCCCTAGCTGTATTCATCGATTGGTCCCTAGAAATAAATTAGACAAACTGTCAATCTAACTTGCAATGTGATAGCAATGATATTCTACCAATACTAAACCACTTGATAATTAATTTTGCTCCAAGATACTTACTCTCATGAGATGAGTCCTGTCGCCAGTATTCAAACAAGAAGTTATCCTGAACCCGCTGATAAAACCAAGCTTTACCAATACTCTTAGTTTGTATTTATTCATCAACCAGTACCCAGCTTTCCCAAAATTTGGTTCAATCTACTGTGAGAACTGTCCACCAGGACTTTACCTTCACTTCTCCAGTGAATGCAGTTGGACTCACTCAAGTTATAAGGGCTGATGAAAGAACTCCAATTAGTATTCACTGAATTATTTAGTTGAGCTCAGGTGACAAATAAGGTCACTGTCATGGAGCCAGTTAAAGACGATTTATTGATGCCATTGTGCTGGACGTAAGTCGCTCTGTTGTGCATCACTGCTTTCCTCCCCTCTCATGTTGCTCTGGGACAATGCAGGACATTTTAAATAAACTATATTGTTACTCGGTTGAGAGCTCTCCTCTGTGATTCTATATACAGCACGGAGCAGGCGATATGGCACTGAATACGTCTGACTGATGCAATTGTTTCTTAGAAATTAATATTTCAGCTAAAGCTTGTTGCATAACACCAGTTCATAAAGAATAGTTTACACCCACTTCAAAGGTTTACAATTACAATCCAAATGGTCAACCCAAATTGGGGATTAGCACATCCCTTTAAGTACATTATCCTGAAATATACACTTTTGGGCTCTGTTTCAAATATGTATATATATATATATATATATATATGTACAAGTATATTATTATTATATACACACCATTAGATTTTTTTTTAATTGTAAACCCAATTTATGCAAATCTGTCAACATTGACCATGTAGACTTGTGAGGACCAGGGACAAAAATTACAATTGTAGGGATGGTTATTTCTCTGAAAGCTGCTGCAGGGTGCAGTGCGTGACATGGGGATTGCAGAAGGGACAGTTATGCATTTCAAAGATAACACGATTGGTCTCGATGATTAGTCCATTAGATATTATGCCTCCAGAACTACCCATTCTATCACAACTCTCACCACGGCATCAAATTGCTTTTTGAATCAGTCTAGTATCCTAGCCTTAACCTCCTTTACAGGAAACCTGTACTTTCTACGTAAAGAAAAACCTTCCTGGCATCTGTTCTGAACTTGCCATTCATAACTCTAAACCTATGGTCATCTTGGCATTCCATTTAGTACCTACCTGCATTTTGACCAGGTCTCTTTACAAGACTCTGCAACAACAACAAAATTACATTTGTATAGCTCCTTTCACGTCAGGGGGATATCCCAAGGCGCTGGACAGTTACTGCTTCAGACCCGAGCTGAGGACAGTGGGGGGAGGTGGGGAGGAGTTGCTGATTGGTCCATCGAAGAGGAGAGTCTTGAGGCGAAACTTGAAGGAGGCCAGGGACGAGGTGAGGTGGAGGGACTTTGGGATAGAGTTCCAGAGGTTGGGCAGAGTGACTGAAGGCTTGCCCACCAATGGTTGGGTGGCTAGGGTCGGGGGATGTAGAGCAGGCCAGAGCCAGCTTAATGGAGGGGGCAGCAGGTTGGTAAGGGTGCTAGAAGATCACAGATGTAGGGTGGGGCAAGCTCTAGATTGTGGAGGGTTTTAAATGTGAGGACTAGGATCTTGAATTGGATCCTCTGAATGATGAGGAGCCAATGGAGTTAGGCAGGATGGGGGAGATGGGGTCACAGAGTTTGGAACAGTAGAGGACATGGCCGCAGAGTTCTGGATTATCTGCAGCCTGTGGAGGGAGGAATTGGGAAGGCTGACCAGCAAGGCATATGCATAATCGAGCCAGGATGTAATGAAGGCATGGATGAAGGTTTCAGTGGCTTTAGGTGTGAGGTAATGGCGGAGTCAGGAAATGTTGTGGAGGTGGGGAAAGGCAGAGCGAGTCATTGCTTGGATGTGAGGGAGGAAAGACAGTTGAGGGTCGAACAAGATACCTAAGTTCCTGACTGGTTTAGTGAGGTTGAGTATGCAATCATGGAGGTTGATGCTGCCAGCGCCTGATGCAAGAAGGCGCTGGCACAAGCCAATCCTTCCCATTTGGAATGGACAAGTGAAAGAGGAAGGAGGGAGAGGGTGAGAAGTATTTGAATCTGGGGTCAACCATTTGACAAAAACAAAATATATTTTTAGCCAAACAATCAGAATGTATTTTCTCTTGAGACACCATCATGATGTCACTTGTCTTGATCTCTGAGCTGTATTGTACTTAGCCTGAAAGTGCTTAACGAACCAATACAAAGGAGCTTTACCCTTCACTGAACCTGTACTGTGCCCAACTTTTAAATGGTTGATCAGGCCTTGGATACCAGACACAAAGGAGGAAAACATTGCTTTCCTTCCCCTTGATGAGTCCAAATAATAATCCTAATAATCCTAATAATAATACTTGTGTTTGGTATAGCACTTTTCACGTCTTCTAGACATCTGAAAGCGCGTCACAGAATACACTGAATTCACTATATTTGTGGACGAAACATGGCAGCCAATTGCACACAGCAGTGTCCCACAAACAGTCATGGATTGAAATGACCAATTTTTTTAATAGGTTTTTTTGGAGGCATTATTATTAGGGGTGTGGAATAAGGAAACTTGCTCAAGATTTCACCCTGACCTACCTGGATTCAAAACACAGGTCTCACGCTTGTAAGGTAAGTGCTCTAACCACTGAGCTACAGGACCCCACTGCAGTCATTGCTGACATGTCATTTATCAGCAATGACTACATTATTTAAGTGTAGGTTTGTGAATTTTTTGAAAATGCATATGCTCAATGGAGCACATCCTTGTGTTTCATAGTTATCTTATTTCAAAGTTGTGGGACAATGGAAAGGAGACTCATTCAATTTGAGGAGTTGGCGTGATCCATATTTCATGGCTGTGAAACCATTGTACATTGGTTCAACAAGAAGAAATAGTGTGTCATTCATTATTTATTGCTACTGGTTACCAAGTACTGTAAATTAAGACAGAGGAGACATTGAGGCTGAAGAACAAAACCTACTACAAGCTGGCTGTATGCCAATGTGCTTCGTAATCTTAGGACAATGCCATGTATATTAGGGCCCCTAAATATCATTCCTGTTACAAGGAATTGCTAATGCAAGTAATTAGCATATTACCATATTCTGCCATCAGGCTCTGGAGAATGGTGCTGAGAAATTGAAATACTTTCCCAGTTATAATAGGACATTTCTTATTTGGACTGATATTTGGTGAGTACAATGGCTTTAACAGACTGTCTCAGGCAGTGGCACTTTTGCTTCTTGGTCAGGACTGAGATCATATTCTAAACATCTAATATATGAATACTGGAACTCCTCTCTAAACGTCATCCCAATATACATTGTTTTGATTATACGTTGTTGACAAATTAATAAATAGTTAGAAAAAATAATTTGTCAGCCACCCTCGGGACCTGGCCAATGCCACTTAAAGCGCATGCCGGATATTCGGCCGAAAACGAAAAAAAATAAAAAAATTTAAAATGCATTTTTCCGGATCAATTTCGGTTAATTGAATGTGGACCTTTTTTGGGGATGCCGGTTATACGGAAATTACAGTTGATCAGGTGCTGGATAAACAGGCTTTTACTGTAGTTGTTTAGTAAATATATAAATAAGATAATAAATACAATTGAGAGAACACTAACTGGGGGCGGTTGATGTGGTCAGTGGGTGGGAGGGGGCGGAGTCATTCAGATGAAGGGGTTACCTGCGGGGTTACCTGCCTCTTGTACAGAGGGGCCCTGACCACATCAGCCCTCTCCAGTCAGTGTTCTCTTCATTGTATTTTTACATTATTTATATATTTATTAAACTTTTATTTTAATTTTCAATACTGGGTGTAGTTTTTGATCTTTCTTTAATATTAGCGTAAGAAAATTTAGACCAGAAATGTACTGAAGGAATGTAACCCCTAGTGATAGCATAGGGGTTATGCTAAATGATCTATGGTCATTTAGGTTTTGCTATACATTGTTTCACTTAAAATCATACTTTTCAAGAACACATCCCCAATATTAATTGAGGAGTCCAAGTACAGCTAAGATGAATCAATCATGAGACCTATAGTGATTTTACCTGAAGAGCCATGGGACCATCCCAATATATAGCCATCACACTAGTGTCCGGCGATATATCGATGTATCGGTTATATTGGTATAATTTTTCATATCAATATGCCGATATTGGAAATTTGAATATATCGGTATATCGAAAAAATAGGTATCAAAAAATCGGTATATCCACAAAATATCGGTATATCATCAACAAATGCCACGTTACAGCAGACAGAAAATATACAACCAAAGGTTCAAATGTACTTGACGACACAACGCACACAAAACAACGAAGATTTACTAGGATGGTGCCAGGATTGAGGGACTTCAGCTATGAGGAGAGGCTAGATAGGCTAGGGTTATTCTCTCTGGAGCAGAGAAGATTGAGGGGAGACCTAATAGAGGTTTATAAGATCATGAGGGGTTTCGACAGGGCAAATAGAGAAAAACTATTTCCACTCGTGGGTGAATCTGTGACTCGTGGTCACAGATTTAAAATAGTTTCAAGGCGAAGTAGAGGGGAGCTGAGGAGAAATTTTTTCACTCAGCGAGTTGTTCGAATCTGGAATGCATTGCCTGAAAAGGTGGTGGAGGCTGATTCGATAACAACTTTTAAAAGGGAATTAGATCTTTATTTAGGGAGAACAGGTCTATTAGGCTATGGGGAGCGGGCAGGGCAGTGGGATTGAATCGCTCTTTTCAAAGAGCCGGCACAGACTAGATGGGCCAAATGGCCTCCTTTTGTGCCGTAAAATTCTATGATTCTATGATTCTATGAAAAGCTTAATTTTCTTAAAGCGCCAAAGGGCTCTATCAACAACAACAAACAACAAAAAAAGTAACAACAAAGTTCAGCAGACTTTCAGCAGACCTTGTCGCCTACATTGCAAACCTCCTGGGCGTAGAGCACGCATATCTGAATGCGTGCGCATCCCCCTTCTTCCCTTCCCCCCACTACCAAACACAATCAGACTTGCGCACAACCCTCCCAAGCCATCCAAACATTCCCAAAGTAAAGGTTTGGAACGTGAGTAAAAAAAAACCTGGTGATATCGATATATCAATATGAGCCCACCGATATATCGGTATCGGAAAAATTCAATATCGACGGACACTACATCACACAACAACATACCACCAGTTCCATCCACGAAGGAAATATCTAAAGAATCTAAAGACAGATGGAAGTGAGATGGACTGAAATGGCTGCGTGGTGAGGTTTTATCCTTTCAAATACACAGTGGCAGGGGTAAATTAATAGCTGGAAGAATTCTGTAACTATAAGAAGGTTCCTTTATTCAACTCTATCACAAGCAGGTAATTAAGCCTTTGTTTATTCTCCTTTTTGTTTATAGATTATATATATATAGCTATGATGCAGCTTTATGTGTTCAGTTACAAACATCCCACGCATCTCCTCAGTTGCCAAGGTGTCATTTTACTAGTGACATCAAAAGTTTAGAGTAAAACTGTATGGTGGAAGCCTTACACCAAAATGAAATGTTCTGCAAAACACATCCCAACCTCAAAGGAAATATTCATTTGCTTTCTAAGTTTTTATGCTTTTCTGTGATTGTCACGGATATTGGTGCTGGCAATTTGACTCACTCAGTAATCAATCACGGCAGCCAACATGATGTACAAAGCGATCAGTTTTATTCAGTTAATAGCATAATCATCTTTGGGTCAGAAGGGTGTGGGTCAAGACCCGTGTTAGGACTTAAATTTATAGTCTGTGCCCATCTTCCAGGCTGGGAGACTGCTGCATTGTTCACATTGCTGGCCTTCAGAGAAGAAGTTAAACTGAGGCCCTCTCTTGCCTGTTCATGTGGACATTAAAGATACCATGAAGTCAAAATGATTTCTTCTGGGATCAGCATTAGGGGTAAGAGAAGTGTTCAGCTCGTCAGCAATGTTCATGCTGACCACATTTCCCTAACTCAATTTAAATCCTCTGTTATTTGCCTCTGTTATCGGCTGCAATGTAATGTAATCAAACAAGAAGGCTTCCATCTCAGTCCGACCAAACATTCGAATATTCTGCATAATCTAAAAACAATCTCTTACACTGTACTCTACCCTACCATGTTCTCCATTCTCCTTAAGTAGTTGGCACATTCCATGTGTCCATTGTAGTTGGCCAGCTCTCTTGCTGTGTAGCCATCCTTGTCTCGAGTAGTAGGATCCACTTGATTCATAACTAGGATCTGGCAGCACTGAAAATCAGGAAAGAAAGCAGGAAAGGTTTGAGTCAGACTATTCTTAAGCGTTCTAAACACTGGGTCTCTGTGTGGTATTTTCAGTTCCTTTTTATTCCATCCTCAATTAACAAGAAGTCATTTTTTTTCTCCTCTAAAAGCCTGCCCAACACTAGCGATACCTATTGCTGAGATTAGCTACAAAGAGAACTGAGTCTTGCTTTCTAAAGTACTTCAGTCCAGATTGCTGGATTTCCTCCTGGTTGAATATGCATGGGTAACGAGGCTATGAAAAAATCCGGCCAATTATTCATTCACCAAAGCCAAGGCAAAGCACTAAAGTGCAAGGATACAACCAACATTAAAAGAAGCAGTAGTTGGAATGAGACAGAAGTATTTTAAGATCTATGGAAATAATTAGTTATGATATTGTGATGAACTTCCATATTAATGAGGAGGAGAACGAGAATGAGTAAAATACGCAAAACAGCACTGTCAGAAAAGCAATGACCAAAGCAGCAACCAAGAAACAGAAAGAAAGAGAATGATTGTGATGCAGAGAAAGAAGTTGTTTAGAGATGAGAGTGAAGGAAGGTACTTCAGATAAAGAGCCTTTTTCTTGTTGTGTAAGTGAGATCTAGTAGAGACTTATAGATATGGAAATAGCAGCCTGAACTTCTATAATCTTGCAAGTTGCTAATGGAGAGAGGGTAAACATTGATTACTTACCTCCAGCTCACCATTCTCAGCAGCATCATGAAGTGGTGTCCCACCCCAGTGGTCCTTCAAGGTCTTTGCTCTCATTGTTATTAATTGTTCCAAGATCCTGGCATGTCCAGCACTGGCAGCAAAGTGCATTGCACTTGCTCCTTCGTTGTCCTGTGCAGACAGGTCCATGTCTGTTAAAGATGCCTGAAACATCCAAGTGAAGAGAAGAAACAAAATGAGATACAGCGAAGAGAAACTGACTTCAATCACAAAACACGCTCACCACCAAGAACCTTTTAAAATATCAAACTGTCGGGAATATACACTAAACAGTACTAAAATTAGGCATGTATCCTTTTATCTCTGTTATTTTTCACATTTCCGTTAAAATAACAAGCGCTGGACATGTCCTTTTCTAGAGTTACTTGGAACAAAAACAAAATTGAGTTAAATAGAGCTATTCAATTAGGATAAAGTCTTAAATCGCTTTACTGCCTTATACTAAACAAAAAGCAGTTTGTGCTGTTGAGACTTTGATGAGGAATCGGTTTTAGACAGCCTTATTATGTCATTGAGACACCTCAAGTGCAAAGTATAGTAGAAGCCCATTTATCCGTGACCCGATCAACCGTAACTTCCGTATAACCGGCACCGCAAAAAAAAGGTCCGCATTCGATTAACTGGAATTTATCCGTTCAGACATGTAACTTTTGCACTAGTTTAAAAAATTCTCTGAACTGCCTGGTCGCTCTGTCTAAAAGGATTATTATTATTATTTATATATTATATTATCATATAAATGATTATTTAGTCTAGTATTAATATGCTATGTTTTTTAAAAATGTATTTTTTTTGTGTTGGGTTTTCTGCCAAATATCCAGCAGGCGCTTTAACCGGCACTGACCAGGTCCCGAGGGTGCCGGATAAACGGGTTTCTACTGTATAGTGATTATCCATTTGCAGGTAGACAATTTGTGCCCAGTAATGTCCTACAAACAGCCATGAATGATTCATTTTATTGTTGATAACACTACTGTACTTACTGGTGTGCCCAAATCCGAGAACACTCGGGAAACTGCAATTGCCTCTTTAATCGTTTTCATTACTCCTCTCAGAAGAAAATTAAAGCAGCTTTAAAGATAGTGTGAACTCACCAACCAGGCCACCAAAGTACAATGCCCCATCTGGGCTGCAGCATGGAGAGCAGTCATCCCATCATGCGCCCGCAGGTCCAGGAAGGCACCACATTCCTTTACCAAGTACTCAACTACATGGAGATGTCCCTCCTGACAGGCCAGGTAGAGGGGGCTGGCACCACTCCGGGTCTGTTTGTTCAAAGTTCTATCGGGTAAAAGGCAAAAGACTCAAATTTTAAAAATACAGAGTAGGATTACAAATAACTGCATTAAAAAAAATCTGGTCCAAGCTCAGAAATTATACAATGCAAGAAACTCTCACACTCATTGCCGTATGCATTACAGGAAACTGACTCCTGCTTGCAGCATACAGAGAATAATAATAATCCTTGCATTTCATATGATGCCTCATCAAGTCGATGAGATGTCTCAAAGAGCTTCACATTATACTGTAAAGAGAATTGACTGTACATTTTGTGGGCATAACATGACAGCCAATGTCTCACAAACAGTCATGGGTTGAGTGAATCTGTTTGTTTTTTTGGAAGGGATTATTACCTCCAGAAAGTGATCTGCCAACCAACTAAGAGCTCCTACTGACTGCTTCCTTAAACAGGGATGTGTGGAGTAAAAAAACTTGCCTAAAGAAACTTGCCTTTTGCCCCTTCTGGGAATCGAACCCCGGACCTCTCGCTTATGAGGCGAGTGCTCTAACCACTATTCTACAGGAATCCACATTATATATAATATATATTATTACAGGGAACTGTTACACCCATGCTCACTACAAACAATCAAATGTAAAGGATTCAAACTTCCTGTTGCTTTGTTACTATCAATTTTCAACCTTTTGGTGCCAGCTAAAGGTCAAGATGCTGCTCTAGTGAAATTCTAGGGAAATTCAGGAAACATTGAGATGTGTCAATACGCTTCACAGCATTGTAGTGACTGTATTTAGGCATTTCTACTGTTTATTCTACTCTAATAGACCAAACCCCTTCAGTCCTATTGCATATAATTCCAATGGACCTCTTCTCATTGTACTAACAAACTATCAATAAACCCTCTCAATTTATTTCCAGTGTATTGAATTTCATGTCTAAACCTCTTTTCTATTTATTCCCATTGTGAAGTATTCCAATATAACAAATCATTTATTTTGACATCTCATGTTACTGGAACTGAACATGGAACTCTTACTGGAAATGTGTGGTGATCAGCATGAAATGCGTCAGTCTAAACATGCTTCCCCACTGTGATCACACTGCAAGTTTAGCCACTCTCTCCACTGTTTATAACTGCTCATGCCCTGGTTGGATTACATGTGGAGTTCTGTAGCTTAGTGGTTAGAGCACTCGCCTTGCAAGCGAGAGGACTTGGTTTCGATTTCCGGGAAAAGTTGGGCAAGTTTCCCAAGTTTCCTTACTCCATATACCTCTGTTTACCGAACAGTAAGTAGAAACCTGATTAGTTCTTTGGCAGATTGCTTTTCAGGGGTAATGATAATTGATTAATAACAATAATTTTTTCACTCAATCCATGACTGTTTGTGGGACACTGCTGTGTTCAATTGGCTGTTTCGTTTCGCCAAGAAAATATACAGTCAATTAACTTTGCAGTTTATCCTGTGAAGCTCTCTGAGGCATCTTGAAGAGATGATAAGGCACCAAATGCAAAGAGTATTACAGTGTTATTATTATACATTTGATTCACAATACAAAATATCAGTTATCAAAGCTCACTAGTCTATATTGTCTCATCTGGCACTCTCATCTCAGACAAAGCAAAGATCTCTCCCCCAACATCTTAGCTCCAACTTCAAAAGTATGCCACCTACTGCTTCATAGCATGCATTGTGCATTTGTCAATTGAATTAACTTTTGCACTCAGGTCATATTCACTACTAATTTGCCAAGCTCATCACATCTTGGATCTTGTTTGTGCTGCAGTGTTATTTTTTGATAGTTTGAAAGATGACCGAGTGCTATGTAAACTCGCTTTACTCCAATATTTGTTGTAAGATGCTATATTATAACAACTCTCTGCTTTTTGCAATCCTTTGTAACAAAAAGTCAATATTTTAAATATTAAACATGAACTGCAAGGACAGTGCCAGAAGCACAGATCCGGCACCTCGGCTTGATGTGCTATTAATAAATTATGAAGCAAGATTGCAAAAGCTCTAACCACTAAACTGCAGAAGAAACCTTCAGAAGAATATTTGCAGATAGAAGAAAGGGGGAGTGGTGTGGGTTTGGGTTCCATCTCTGCTCTAGTCTAGTGTGGAGCTTCTGTGGCTCAGTGGTTAAAGAACTTGTTTTGCAAGCTGGGGAGACTTGTGTTCGAATCCAGACAGGTCAGGGCGAAACCTTGGGCAAGTTTCCTTACTCCACACGCCTAATAATAATCCCTCAAAAAAAAACACAATAATAAAATTGGTCATTTCAATCCACGACTGTTTGTAGGACACTGCTGTGCACAATTGGCTGCCGCGATTCACCCACAAATATACAGTCAATTCACTTTACAGTATATTCTGTGAAGCGCTTTGGGACGTTGATAAGATGTGGAAAGCGCTGTATCAAATGCAAGGATTATTATTAGTAGTAGTAGTATTAGTAGTAGTATTATTAGTATTATTAGTATTATTATAGTCCTGGCATCAACCACCTTGTGAGCAGCAGTACAATGCCTGCAAACCTCTTAGCTCCCAGCAAGTGGCAGTGTACTTTGCTTATCCACTGTTCCAGAGGAAAGTTTACACTACACACACAAGATGACGCTGAAACAGGTTGAACCCTTGGAAAATGAAGGCACTTTCTTTGTGCCACAACAATAAAAGTGATCTTACAAATTACACCATCTCATCAAGTCCAAGTTAATACTGATCTTCATATTTATGTCTCAGTAGCTGGATTAGCACCCAAGACTAGGAAAAAAATACTCTCAGATTACATCAGCCAATTGTTGACAGATCTGTGAATACCGGTAGATCATGCAGGTTCCTTTCCAAGTAAGAACTTTCATTGCATAGAATCTTAACAATAGTAATAATAACTTGCATATATACAATATACAGTACTTTCAAATAAAACTACATGTCTCAAGTGAATTACAACTCATTGATTTAAAATGAAAATGAATGCTATCAAGAAAATTGAGGCAACTTATCTACACTTTGTCCCATAAACAATAGTGAGATAATGTCCCATAAAGAACAATGAGAATAGTAATAATATTTGCATTTACAGCATCTTTCATGTCAGGAGTATATCTCAAAGAGCTTCACAGGATATACTGTAAAGTGTAATGACTGCAGTTTGTAGGCAAACACGGCCTATAATTTACTCTCAGCAATGTTCCACAAATAGCCCCGTAGTGAGTAATTAATTTAATTTGGGGGATTGTTGACTATGACACTGCACAAACCTCTATTTCAGATAGTGCCATGGCATTTTTAATGTCCTCCTGAACACACAGATGGGATCTTGCTTTAATGATTCATCCAAAGGACAGCACTCCTTAAAGCAATCAATTTACAGACCAAATTCCTTCACTCTTATTCTATAAAAGTGCAGAACTAAAGGATATATAAGAATATGTTTGCCCACGTAGTAAGGGGAATATTAGGTGCTGAAAGCTTTCTCCGATATTGAAAGAGTTAATTGTTGGTCAGAAGAAATCAGTGGAATTTAGGCACAAGGCCAACTTGCTTTTGACCATAATCAGAAGACTATTGTATTTAGCCGGGCTGAGTCTGATCAAGGAAGATCTTTGAAGTCTTGCAACACTGCAAACATTCCTATGCTTTCTCCAGCTGGTTTGTTTTTTCCCCAACATCCCAGTAACATAATTCCACACCAGTTAATAATTCCATAATCCTCTACTTTCAGATCATACCAGTTTTAACTGTGTTTTCTGTGGCTATTTCTTGTTGTCCTTTGTGCTATGCAGTGGCTTTTTGAGATACCATCTTAGTTCTTATCGAGGGATTTGCCTAAGATATTTTCTTTCTCACTTAGATGCTGATTGATCTGCTTAGTTATCCAGTACTTTCTGGTTTTGTTTCTGATTGTGGAGGTGGAGCAGTAACAGGTTGTGAATTCTGCATTTAAATATTTGCATACAAGAAATACAACGAGAGCCACAGAAAACTGTAATTTCTGGCTAAGTTACCAAGGTAGAAGAAGCATCAACACTATGAATCCTGGCAGACTTTGCCTCGACTACTATGAATTAGGGAAGGGCGATATGGGATTTTTCCGGATATGGATATATCCGTTTGCTCATACCTGCTTAAACCGATCTATCGAGTTTTTATACTGCGCATGCGCGTGCATTCGAAGTGCGCGTGCATTGATGGCGCGCGCGCATTTATGGAGCGCGCTCAGTCGCGGTGCACGCGCATTGACGGTGCGTCCGCACTGACGATGCGCGCGCAGTCGCGGTGCACGCACATTTCGAAATGCGTGCTCTAGGTCCAGAAAGTTTGTAATGTTGGTGTCAAGGTCTGTTGAATTATACAATGTTGTTTGCTCCCTACCTCCCCCTCTCCTTCTCTCCCTCCTCTCCTCCCTGTCTCCTCTCCCTCCTTTACCCCTCTCCTTCTCTCCCTCCCTCCCCTCTCTCCTTCTCTCCCTCCTTTACCCCACTCCTTCTCTCCCTACCTCCCTTCTCTCCCTCCCTCCCCTCTCTCCTTCTCTCCCTCCTCTCCTCTCTCCTTCTCTCCCTCCTTTCCCCTCTCCTTCTCTCCCTCCTTTCCCCTCTCCTTCTCTCCCTCCCCCTCCACTCTCCCTCTCCCTCCTCCCTGTCTCCTCTCCCTCCTCCCTGTCTCCTCTCCCTCCTTTCCCCCTCTGCTTCTCTCCCTCCCTCCCTCCCTCCCTCCCCTCTCTCCTTCTCTCCCTCCTTTCCCCTCGCTCCTTCTCTCCCTCCTTTCCCCCTCTCCTTCTCTCCCTCCCTCTCCTCTCTTCCTCTCTCCTTCTCTCCCTCCTTTCCCCTCGCTCATTCTCTCCCTCCTTCTCTCCCTCTCCTTCTCTCCCTCCCTCTTCTCTCTTCCTCTCTCCTTCTCTCCCAACTTTCCCACTCTCCTTCTCTCCCTCCCTCCCTCGCCTCTCTCCTTCTCCCCCTCCTTTCCCTTCGCTCCTTCTCTCCCTCCTTTCCCCCTCTCATTCTCTCCCTCCCTCTCCTCCTCTCTCCTTCTCTCCCAACTTTCCCCCTCTCCTTCTCTCCCTCCATCTCTAAACACAAAATAGAACACACACACACCAAAAACAAAATCTAGAGATTTATTCTCCTCCATTTCTTGCTTGAAACTAGCATGTAATGTCCACGTGTAAATGAGATCTATTACAATAGAAAAGAGAGAGACAGACAGTCTGACTGTTAGAGTTGGAAGCCAGATTATCACTGCTGTGTGTGTCTGACTAGACACACACATAGAAACAGTGATAATCTGGCTTCTAACTCTCTCACACACAAAAATAACACAGCCACAAAATGCCACTTATTTTTATGTAGTCTGAAGTCTGAATTAATGTCCTTCGCCATTGGCAAGCTCTCCTTTGCTATGCAAAAAGTGACAGTGTTCGTGATACTTTGCCACTTTTTGTCCCCTCTCTGGTACAATGTTCTCCTCTTAAATAAAGCAGGAATTGTTTGAGCTGCACTGGCCCCACTACCTGTCGCTTTCTCCGAAGCGCTGGTTCGACTTCCTGCTGTTGTCGACAATGATTTCGCTCTGAGGGCAGCGTGCTGGGCGGGGTGGTGCTGCTTAATGTGATGTCGCAGGCTGCTCGTGCTCGAATCAGATGTCTTAACCAAGACCTTGCAAACTGTACATCTATACACACCATTACTGACTGCATTGTTTTCAAAGTAGTCCCATACGGGGCTTCTTTTCCCCATGATGAGAAAGGTAAATTTTCAAACTACAATTTTCAGCGATGCGACTTTGTTAAGACGCCACGACTCACGTCGAGTATACGCAGTAAAGTGTGCGCGCGCATCGGATGTGCGCGCCCGTTAATTATGCGCGCGCACCGAATGTACGCGTATTCCATGCTCTAGATCTAGGAGATTGCAATGCCGGCGACAAGGTAAGCTGGAAAAGATCGCATTACACTGATAATACCAACAATATTGATATATTGCCAGAAACGATATTAAAAATATAACGATGTATATTTTTAAAATCGAATCTCTCGATATAACAGTTTTTTTAGAATCACCATATCGGCATACCGATCTGAAAATCATATCGGGTTTAATCGAAAAACCGATTAATCGCCGTTCCCTACTATGAATAAACATAAATGTCCAAAGAAACTGTTCAAAAACAAACTGCACAAAATTAGAAAAATTAATAATAATAATAATCCTTGCATTTGGTATAGCGCTTTTCACATCTTAACGACACCTCAAAGTGCTTCACAGAATAGACTGTAAAGTGAATTAACTGTATATTTGTGTGTGAAATGCGGCAGCCAATTGCGCACAGCAGTGTCCCACAAACGGTCTGGATTGAAATGACCAATTTTTATTAATATTTTTTTCCTCCGAGATTATTATTAGGCGTGTGGAGTAAGGAAACTTGCCCAAGGTTTCGCCCTGACCTGCCTAGATTCGAACACAGGTCACACGCTCATGTAAGGTGAGTGCTCTAACCACTGAGCTGCAGGAGCTTTATTTTAATGTGAAAAATAAAACAGCTGATTGTTCAGAATAATCACTGGTTCCAGATACATTGGGTTTGTGTTTACAGGAGTTGTTAGCAATCCATTGGAAGTTATAATGGTACTGAATAAAACACAAGTTGCAACAATGACCTTGTTCTCATCTACACCCTTCTACACTATCCAGCAGGGCTCACGAGATAGAGCTAAGAATAGAAACCTAGGTTATATTTTCAGATCTGCTAATCCAAGAGAATTGAAACCAATACTAGTGTTTTCCACTATGATTATGGATGAGATTAGCTCAATAACACACTGCATGAATTGAATGTAGGATGTTCCAGGTGTACATGGTTTCAGTTCAGAGCCTCTGGCTACTTAACCAGTAAGGCATCAGAAGCTAATTTTTTATTTATTGTTCTGAAATATTTTGTGCTGGGTACCCAAACATTTGCTTTGAGACTCAGACAAAAAAGGAAACTAGCAGATTTGGAGTTAAATGTGAATCGCCTTTTTTTTAAATCTGCTGGCCTTAAACAAACACTCATTACTTTTCCCTCCTTTCATCTCAAAATTGAAAGCTGTGGATTGAATTGCCCACTGGCTGCAGCCCAGGATTGAGATGCAAGATTTTCTTCTTCTTCAGTGACCCCTGAGCCTTAACAAGCTCATTAGTTATTCCAGTTTAATGGGCATCCATTCAGAGACCAGTTTCATTTCCATTAGCTCAGATTTCAGGTCAAACTTTAAATAGCAGATCGGATGTTGAACTCTCCGCATTGTTTATACCAGCAATATTACGGTAGTGATGGCCTCAGGAGTTTTTTTTAACTGTCTCTTTCTATTCATGTTCATTAAATCAGCATCTGTCCACAGTACTGAATGCAATGTAATCCAACCAGACTGGGCTCATATTTATACTGAAAACATAACCCTCACCTACTGAATGAAGCACCTTGTACAGTTCCACAGCGAGTAAGCCTCACTCTTAGTCACTGTCCATTCAAGCCCACTGAATGGACAGTGACTCACTCTTACAGTAATAAGGAAAACTTATGTTTACACTCACGCTATCAATCCCAGTAAGGGTTACTCCATTTTAGAAATATTAGCCTGGTAGGGAGTAACTCTTGTTGATCCCTATAAAGGTTTGCATGGACTGAAATTCAAAATTCAATATTGTTAAGAGTTTCCATAGGCGTTTTCAGTACTTTTATGTGACAACACATGAGTAGCAATTCCCTCAAAACAATTGTTTTGCCTATTGGGTTTTTTTGCAGGAAAATGCTAGTCTACCAAACTCCCTTCAAAAAAGTACATATTTCCAGACTAAAGCAAGGGCCTAGCTTTATTAACACTCCATTACTTTATTAGTTTTACATCTGAAGTGCTGTGATTTTTATTATGGTTGAGAACTTCTTCAAAAACTTCTTTAATTTCCAATTTTTCCTGGAGGAAGATATATAGGTTATCTGATGGTACACTTAGTGAGGCATACTTGATTTTGCTACCTTCTGATCACTGTCTATGACCCCTGATGGAAAATGTATGTGTCAATAAGAATGATGTCCCTTACCTCCCTCCCCCATTGTCATATTGTCTGCCCACAGTCTTGCAGAGGGAATCGGTTAAGTGGAGGTGAAACACAACAACAGCAGGCATTCAAAAGAAAAACTTGCATTAAATATGAAGTGGTTAGGTGATCCCTATACTGTACGAGAGCTCAATAATTTGTGTATAAAATGCTGGTAGTATCCCATGCATGGTTAATCATCTAAACAGCTGTGCAGTGAACAGTATCATTATGTCATGTTTAGCCATCTGATAATGAAGCTGCCCAGTGGGATCATCTCTCAGCGGATACTGTTTGTGAGAAGATTGTAAACTGAGGTTCAAAGATTACCATTCAGTTAATCAAAAACATATTTTCCTCAGTGAATTTTTCTCATCCAGGTCGGCTATTATTGGTGGGAAATGGAACGTTTTATTCTTTTTTAAACTCAGTGCCAAAATCAACAGGTCAGGTTGGGTGCAGATTAAACCTTCATGTTATTCCCAAATGTCCCCCAGCCCCACCTCTGCAACAATGTTATTACATTGTGTATTCTCCACACCTCCCAGTCAGTGGTTTCCTTGAATTTGATTGCTCTGAGACCCTACCCTGTGTGAGGGGCACACTATATGAACGCATGTTATTGTTGAGTGAAACTGCATTTCAGGGCAAGATTGTGGCAACTTGTGTTCTGCAAGTTCATTTTCCAACAGGAACTGTGGTGTAACCCAATGTCATTCTGACAGCTTCACTTTACTCCACAAAAGGAGGAATGAGATTGAGATATTTAACCTTGGTCGAGCATTCACCTGTGATAGACCCACCTGTAAATTCTCAGTGTTGAATCTTTCAGGGGCTTTAACACATTTGGATTTCTTACCCGGGTGCCTGGACAATGAGAAGTTTCAAACTGGTGATATCTCCCTTTGCTGCTGCATAGTGTGCAGGCAATGCCCCGCTGTTTGTCTCTATCATGGGGTCACATCCTTCCTTCACTAACCACTGCACCATTTCTGATCGACCAAAGCGAGCGGCAAGGTGCAGCACGGAGGCACCAGAATCATCAAGCTCCTACAGTTGAAACATACGACATTCAGAGCACATGGAAAAGTCATCAGTATATCTAACCCAGTCGTTTCATATACTGTATGTATGAATAAATGAACAATATGCAGCAAATAATAATGTTTGTATTTTATATAGTGCTTTATCACATCATCAAAACGTCACAAAACACTGAACAAATAAAGTGTAGTGACTGTGTATTTGTGGTCAAATATGTCAGCCAGTTTGCACACAACAACAACAAAATTACATTTATAGTGCGTCTTTCATGTTGGGAGGATCTCGTCTCATCTAAAGGATGGCACCTCCAACAATGCAACACTCCCCAACACTACTTTGGTCATCATGCAGCCTGAACTGTGATTTCAAAGTCTTAATGTAGGCTTGGATCCACAACCTTTAAGTCAAAGTGAAATTGCTACCGATTGACCCTAGCTGATAAATAAACAAGTTGGGCATTGAAATCGAATTGTTGGTAAAATACTGCTATTCCTCTCAAAGTGCTTTTTATGAACAAACTGAGATAATGTAATTCTTGCAGGTGAACGTCCGAAGCCCACAATACAATTGCACATCAGGAGGATGTCTCAAAATACTTAATATCACCAAGGTAATATACAGAGGCTGAAACATAAAAGAGAAAATAATAATAATACTTGCATTTGATATAGCGCTTTTCATGTCTTCCAGACATCTGAAAGTGCTTCACAGAATGTACTGTAAAGTGAAATTACTATATTTGTGGGTGAAAAGCAGCAGCTAATTGCGTACAACAGTGTCCCACAAATAGTCGTGGATCGAAGTGACCAATTTATTAGTGGGGTTTTTCTTGAGGGATTATTATCAGGTGTGTGGAGTAAGGAAATTGGCCCAAGGTTTCGCAATGCCTGAGATGAGATAAATGTAGTTGAGCATTGTGATGAGGTGAGGTCAAGCCTGAGTTGAATCCTGATTCAAGATGTCACTTTTCCTCAGTTGTAGCATTCTTGTCTCTGAATTGTAAAGTTGTAGGTTCATGTCAGGACTGAGCTCACAGTCTAAGATACTAGTTCAAGATTCTAACTCAATGCTGTTGAGTACTGCATTGTCAAAGGTGGCGTCTTTCAGATAAAATATTTAAAATTGAAGTCCTTTCTGCCCGTCTGGCTAAGTATCTGATCATTTGAAAATATTTCCTTGCTAACAATCCTTCAAATAAACCATCATATCTGCTGGTTGGAACTTACTGTGTGTAAATTGTCTGCCAACCTTGCTTACAAATACAGTCATTACATTTAACTGCAATTTCCTGTGAAGCACTTTTGAGATGTCTTGATGTTATAATTGCAACATCAAATCCAAGGATTATTATTGTTATAAATTAGGACTGTTTTACCAACTCGGTTACATATGTACATTGTACAACAAGCAAAAGGAAATGATTCCCTCCCATCTGTATGATCTGTGTGTATTTCTGTTTCAGTTCTTGTACATGTGAGCAACCATAGGTACATGCGAGTCTGTCAGCTATTGTCGTGTGCTACACACTGGATAATTGAACAATTCATTCCTATCTTATAAACATATGTTATACTCAGTAAGCTGTTTTCTTCTGTAGCAGAAGGGCTGATACCTGAGAATAGACTAAGCAGTGTTGGTCACTGCTGAACTCTTGCACATTTAACAGGTACATCAGCAGCATGAATAACCTGCAACTCTGATACAGTGTGATTCTCTATAAATAGCATACTGTTCCTGTGTGATCCTCTATCGCTATACGTTCCATGTTGGTTATCCGTTCAACAGGACTTGGCCTGCTCCAAGCCCCCCGCCCGAACCGCCCCACCATCGGAGGCCGGGCCTTCAGTTTCTCCGCTCCCACCTTATGGAATGCCATCCCTCAATCCCTCCGTTTCGTTTCTTCCCTTTCCTCTTTCAAGGCCGATTTGAAGACTTTCCTCTTCGATCGTGCCTTTTGTTCCACTCCGAACTCGTTTACCTCCCCTTCGTGTTTCACCCCTTCCCAAACACTCCCCTCCCAGCTCGGGTCAAACGCCTCTTGTTTAGCGCCTTGGGACGTCCTCCCGACGTGAAAGGCGCTATATAAATGTAAATTGTTGTTGTTGTTGTTTGTGTAGTATCCACTGTCAGTGATAAAAATTTAACGGTGCGATAGCCAGTGAGGTGTCAGCTCTGCTATGTTCCAGTTTGATAATCGCTGTAAGCAGAACCTCTTACCTGAATATTACACCCACCGACACTTGTCAGCCACTGCAGACCCAGCAAGTTCCCAGTTGCAGCTGCGTCATGGGCAGGAGTTGCTCCATTTTTAGCTTTTTTATTCCCTGGAAGTTTAGCTTCGTTGATGAGGAATTTTAAACAGTCCAGTTTGCCAGCCCTGGCTGCATGGTGGACAGGGGCGGCTCCTAAAGAATCCTCAATGTCTTCATTCAGGTCTCCACTGGCATCCAGATCCTTCAGGGTCTGCAAGTCCCCAGCCTTGGCTGCGAGGATACACCAGTGAGGAATCATTGCTGTTGGAGAAAAACATTTGTGTTCCTTTCCGATCAATAGCTCAGTTCTTTCAGCACGCTGACATGGGCAGGTCTCAGTTACCAGATCAGGTGTAGTCATAGATAAAGGATAAAGGGTAGAGTTAATGCACAACCTGTGATAAAGTTAATTGCACCTCCATCAGGTCAAAGTCATGCTTATTTTTCGCAGAATCTGACTGTGTTTGCTTCCATGTGAGTATTTTGCAAATATGAAGGGCTACCAGTTGCTGAGACAGAACATGACTTCCTGAGTTTTCTTCATCAAATTTTTATTGAGTATCAAACTTCCCTCTCTGTGAATTCACCCTCTGCTCACTTGACATATTCCACACCAGGATGATATAAGGTGTGCCCCACTTGCTCTCTCACGGCAGCAGTATTAGTGAAACGCCATGTAGATCTCCAGCGCCTGGCACCAATTCGTGCGGTAAGTGCCAAAATGCATAAAACATCCACACGTTGACAAATGTCGTCAGGCTGAAATGGAACTTTTGAATCAGGCTGGATATAGGGGTATGCATTGGGAATACCTCGGGAGGGGGTGGAAGAGGGGAGGGCGAGGTGGAAGAGTCTCTGTATTTCCAGGCCATCCCTGGCACCTTGGCACATCCACTCAGAAGGTGCTTCCAATACCTAACTGTCTGACTGCATCACGTAATGCAGACGTGAGAATTCCTGAGAAAAAAGGATTGGACCATACCCAAGTTCATTCTCCACACTTGTGAAACAAGTTAATTGTACCTGTACCTCACCCAAATGGCTATTCTTTATCAGTGCACCGTCCAGATGGTCAGTTAGGTGACGTACTGGTAACTCATTCCACAAATCTATTTACTTCATATTAAAAAAAAGTTATCCGTGACTTTTGCAATTCATGACTTGGGGCCCTGATGTTTAAAACTTTGGTATTTGTGAAAAATTTGTCTGGAGCAACCTTGCCAATTTCCTTCACAATCTTTGAAAATGTCCAGTGAGTCACTTTAAAAATGTTTTCTCTGTTTTCAGAGAGACCAACTTAATTTTGGCACACATTTGGGTGGCTCTCCTTTTGTGTCCTGTTAAGTCCAACATTATTATTTTTACGATGACATGACCAGAACACCACAGTTCTCTACACAGAAAGTGCACACTACCCTCACCCCCTCCACCCACCCCCATTAATGGCCCACCCACCCCACCCACTAAACCCCACCCACTCCCGCCACCCTGGTTTTGTGCATTTCTCACTGAGCAGCTCTATGGGTTTCTAGCTACAAAACTGTTTTTCTTATAAATGTTTGAATATAGCAAAGCTGATAAGTAGGGCGTGCCACAAGATTTTTAAATGAGAGAGACAGGTACTTGGGTAATAAAAGTTTTAATAGTTTAAGGCAATAAGGTGGAACATAGGGACTAAAAGATCTGCCAAGGTCTGACATGGTGCAACATCCTCAATGGACTGCATGGCCTTCTCCTGTTTCTATGTTTCTATGTCTCCTCCCTGTCAGTCATTAGGACCTGACCTAGATGGACAGAGTAGCCCACTTACTGGCATCCCTGGGTAGCATTCACTCAGTGTTTCAGTTGTCCTCCCGACGTGAAAGGCGCTCTATAAATGTAATTTAGTTGTTTTGCTTGTGACGTATCTGAGAGACAAGAGCATGCTCTATGGAGAGTGGTTGTGTAAACAACCAGAACAAATTTCATTTCTACAGCACCTATTTGCCGGCACAGACTCGATGGGCGGAATGGCCTCCTTTTGTGCTGTAAGATTCTATGATTCTACGATCACATCAGGATGACCATTCAAAGGTGCTGAAAGCTCCATCATTCTGCAGCACGGCACGATAGAAATCCAACACATTCTGGCAGCACGTCTTCTGACAGGTAAACAATTATTTTAGATGATTTTAAAAGGAATCTTTAAGAAGCTACAAACAGCATATGCTACAATATCAAGCATTTCACAGTGGCACTGACAACTGAATTCTACATTTTCCAGTGAACAAGAACCCATGAAACAAAAAGCATGAACCTGTAGGATAATAATAAGAGTTCAAAATCTGCCTACTGTGTGTGTGTGATCAGCTGTTGTTTATGGCATGCAATCATTAGCTCAGCTGCTTTTTCTATTTGGCCATTAAAACAGCTATATCTCTTGGCAATAATGTCCAGTAAAGGAAATCAAAACCAGCTGTGTTAATGCCAGTTGGTGATGTGCTCTGTCTCTCTCCAACCCTCCTGATTGTGGCCTTTTTGTACCTTTTATTCCTGATATAGTACTCTTAAACAAGTGTTGTAATAAAGTGACGAGTTGCTACCCTCAGCACCCATAATAATTCTTGCATTTGATATAGCACTTTTCAGGTCTTGTAAACGTCTCAAAGCGCTTCACAGAATATACTGTAAAGTGAATTGACTGTATATGTGTGGGAGACCTGTCTTAAATTACACACAGAAAAACTATCACTGGCATTTCTGTAGAATACAAAGAGCCACCAAAACCATTGTGTACATTTTACTTTGAATTCCTGCAATGACCTCCAAGGGTCTAAAGTACTGCATATTTTCCATTAACAACTTGGCTGCTGAAGGCAATTATAGAGATAACACAAAAGATCAGTTTACACCTGCATCCTGTTGCTACCAGTATCGAGACAGAGGAATGGTATTTAGAGATAGAGAATATAGCATTCCCTTTTACTTGTTATTTTGCAATGACAGGTTTATCAGCATTTTAAGGATTCCACAATGAAATGACAGAGGTAAGCCAATTCATTATTTGATAGTTGCGATTGAACAATTTGTCAAAAAATGATAAAATGCACTTAGATTAGTATTACAAAATGTCACATTGGATCCCTGAGAGCTTAATAAGTCATTGGTCCCTTTGGGACTGAGCCAGACTAAGCAGCAGCTTTGTAGATTTGTTCTCTCAGTAACATGAGCTCAGGTTCAGCAGTGGGATGACATCTGGCTTCAATGCCCCCAAGACAGGGAAGAAAGATCAGGGAGGGTTCCTGTTCCTGATCGCTAATCAGGAAATTCTGTGTTGGGTTTAAAATGGTGAAGAACAACAAAACAACAACAAAATTACATTTATAGAGCACCTTTCACATCAGGAGGAAGTGAATTGTGGAAGGTGCTGCAGGAAACTGTGGAATCTTCCTCCAGCACAAATTAATATCTTCTGGAGACAAACATGTGGGAAGTGCCAAGACAAAAATACAGGTACTTTTGTTTCAAAACTACATCAACACTTCAACAAAATTAATCAAGTTGTTTCAGAATAATCACTAAACAGTTGTTTTAGGCACTCCTTATTTACCGAATTTCAGCTTTTTTTTGATAATAGTGAAACTGACCAGCTTGGAGCATCCTTTAACTTCAATATGTGATACCTCTATAACTGAAAAAAGCATATTTGGAGGAAAACACCGCCAGGAGAGGATGGGCCGAATGTCCTTTTACTGTGCTATGCCATCTATGAATCTATGTGAGCAATAAACTCCCAGTGTTTCTCACCCTGGAAATAAAGCACGAGGGAGGCATTAACATAACATTGATAACACATATAATGCAAATACCACGTAACCCAAGTACTGTACTATGCAAATAGTACAAACCCCCAGTGAAACATAAGCCACTACTTTAAGATCATAATGCACATGTGAGATTAGTTTTATTTATAGTTGTTCACCACCAAGTGCATGGTCACTTCATAATACTGTATATCCTGGGAACCTGCCGATGAATTCCTCACAATTTGAAAGGCACGATCTCAAATGAAAGAATTTTCATTAATATTATTAATTGAACACTTGCATATCACCCAGCATATTTTTTTAAAATTGTATAATATATGTAGATATGTGTAAATATACAAAAAAGAGAAAGAATGGATTTTAAGTTTGGTTCTCTATGTTGATCTGTATTGCTTATTATTGTGTAGACATAATCACTGGGGCACTTTTAAAGGCAGTGTAGAAGAATTTTACCTTTGCTCATTGCTTACTACATTGCTTACTACCCAGCTAACATTCAATGTTCAACCAACGTTCAGCAAACGTTGAGCGGGACGTTTGGTGAACGTCGTCTTACAACGTTCAACGAACGTCAATTTGCACCTGGAATAACGTTCACTGAAGGTTCCGGGATGACGTCAGGGTAACGTTCACTGAACGTTTGCCAAACATGCCATTTAATGTTCAACCAACGTTAAGCGAATATCCAGCAAACATTAAAAGCCCCACAAATCATGTTTCATGCAAAAAAATGGCCTAAAAAAAACAAAAAAAAATGATTGTGTGTGTGTTCATGCGTATTTTTTGTTTTGTTTTGTCCTGCAGTTTGGACTAGATAGGGTTAACAACAAGACAGAAACAGACTTCAAAGCAAAATATACAATACTGATGAAATATTTGAAAACTTTTTGATGTTTTTCATCATTTGTTAATAAATTTTGACATCATTACAATGATTGTCAACTTAAAAATCGCTATGCAAATGATCAGACTCAAATTCAATTTTTAAATGCTTAAAAAGCTAACATTTTCCAGGAGAAAACATCTCAAAATTGTTTCAAAATTAGCCCAAATATTTAGCGTGTATGTAGACAATGCTTTAATTGGTCATATTTTCTCCCAAACTAGAAAATCCAAGAAAGGTGAAATAATTGTGTTAAAATCCATCAACCACATGATTTGCTTCATTAAGGCATCAGTTTCAATATCCAGAGCATGACTGACACTATCATCAGAGACAGAATTTTCAGCCACCAACACTTCAATATTTTCACTTCCTTCACCAAATAGGCCTATAGCCCTATGCATTGCCCAAATCCTGATCATGACCTTGTTCTGCAACATGATCATCATCATCATCAATATTGTCAAATTTCCTCTTGGCAGCAAGGCATGTGTGCCTCCACCGAGTCCATCTTGACATGGACCTGAAATTTGTCGCCATTTTAAATTTAATAACGGACACGTGTGGGATGGTTTGGGAGAAAGCAGTGATTTTATACATGGATGATTTTATGAATGCCAATCTACCATAAATAACAGAACATGTGTAATTATGCACAATCGGTAATTTACGGAATTATCGCTGAACACGTGCGGTATAACGAATTTGGCAGGAATTTGGTGGCACTTACAACAAATAACAACAACAACAAATTACATTTATAGAGTGCCTTTCACGTCGGGAGCTCAGTAACCAGGATAAATCAGGATTAATTAATCAGGATTAATCAGGCCCGTACGCAGGGGGGGTGCGACGGGTGAGTACGCACCCCCCCAAATTATAAAAGGTCCACATTTTCCGGGGTAGAGAATTGTATTTTTATCAAATTTAAATACCAAGTAAATCTATTGAGCATTTGTGTAACAATTAATTCTTCAAAACTATGTATTACTTATAAATACACATCTTTGAATGTTTTAGTATTAATATAAAATTACTCGCACACCAGAATCGGCGTCTACCCAAAACATACCGCGTCGATAGACACGCTAGTCAATGACGCGGCGAGTCTGTGACTCACCGCGTAAACATAGGCGCGCGCCAAGACTCAAATCCATCCTCGTTTGGAAATCATCCCGTAAACAGCCACAAAGGTAGCACCACTTCTGGAAGTTAAAATCATCTTTTCATCTGATCACCGTAAGTAAAAATTGCTCAAGTTTTGAGAGGTGTGACTGTAATGCTAGCAAACAATGACAACATATTTACAAGCTTCTGAGAAATTAAAGCTTTTGAGAACCCAACAAAAAAGTTATATGTGTCTGGACGGGAATGCCTATCTTTAAAAAAAATACTCATGGACGTAGGCCTATGCTTTAGCGCCTATGTCTACGTGGTGTGTCAATTGGAAATCATCCCGTATACAGTCACTACATAAAAAGGTAGCACCACTTTGTGGAAGCTGAAATCATATTTTAATCTGATAAATGTAAAAATTGCTTTTAGAGACGTCCACTGGCATGCAAAAAACATATGATTGCAAAGATAAACAGTGCTACTTTATTTCACATTCAATTTTGTACCCAGAGTGAAACTATTTTTAACCAGATTAATCTTCATATCATGTTCAACTTTTTTTTTATTGTTTCTTCGGGGCTACTTTTACCTTTTTACCACTTGCGGCCTCTTTACCAGATGAGGGTCTTATTTACCGGAGCAATTTTACCTACATTCCCAAAACATCAATGTCGTACGAATTTGGCCTAAAAATAGTTTCATCATCATCTGATCGAGCGAACTCGGGCATTGACAACCACACTTCTCCACTGATCCCTTCTCTCCATGCAGCCTGACAACTCCCGCCTGCCAATACCCGAATCGCGCTCCAGAGTATCGATGTAGGTTAGGGCCGGTCTACCTCGTGTTCTGTGACCGTGCAATGGTTCCCATGGGATAGTAGCACTATGGACAGCCAATGGATGGTCTACAGTCCTTCATTAGATGCTGCCATTTGCATTCACTGTGCACTGATGGTCCAAACAAGTGAGAGGAAACGGATGGGGGCATTTGTTAATACACCCTTTACCATGTTCTACAAACTAAACGAGAAGACGAAGGAACTGAACGAAATGGTTATCACGTAAATTCAATGATTAGATCGGCATCAATGCGCGCCTCTGTTGCGAACCCACAACATAAGATAGACATTCGTTTGGTCGATGAAAAGAAGAAAAACATTGAAAGAAATCGACATATCATAACAACAGTTGCCGAAGCTGTATTATTCTGTGGACGTCAGTGCATTGCACTTACAGGAGATAATGAAAGAGTCGTGGAAAGTAACACCGTTACGAGTGACGTCACACAAAACAATGGTAATCCGGGAAACTTTCTGGCAGCCCTACAGATGATTGCGAAGCATGACGAGGTTCTTCGACATCACCTTGCTAGTATTGGGCTCGCAAATAGGAATTGTAAATATACCTCACCTAGAATACAGAACGATATCATCACAATCATCAGCCATGATATAATCCGCAGTGATTTGATTGATGAAATCAAAGCCGCTCGATGGTTTAGTGTACTTGCTGATGAGCTGAGCTCGCCCTTTGTTTCCGTTTCGTAGACAGAAATAAAGATATCAGGGAGGAATTTCTGTCTTTTCTTAAATTGCCAAGGATCACCGGTGAAGTCATCGCCAGTACCATCATGGACTTTCTAAAGATGACGGGCCTTGATGCCACTAACATCCGTGGACAAGGCTATGACGGAGCCCGTCATCTTTAGAAAGGCCTTATCTTTCTAAAGGTAAGGCCCGTCATCTTTAGAAAGTCCAATTTAGAATTCCTATTTGCGAGCCCAATACTAGCAAGGTATGATGTCGAAGAACCTCGTCATGCTTCGCAATTATCTGTAGGGCTGCCAGATATTTTTCAGTATTTTTCTGCGGCATCTGCCAGTCATAAAACAAATAGAGAAAGAAAGAAAAAATAAACAATGAAAACCCAAAGAAAATAATTTCACGGCCAAACTAATGTTATATAGGGCCAAATTAATTTGGCGGGAAGACATTTTTTTCACGGACATACGAAATTGTGTAAGGCCAGATTTCTCAAATTTGGCCGTTTTTTTCCGGCCAAATGGCAAACCCTGAATGTAACTGTTATCGGAAAATAGCGGGAATCGGCCGCGGGCGCCGCCGCGACCGTTTCCTCCAGTGTAAGTCGATCAAAGTATAAATCTTAATAAAACATTAATGTTCGAGTGGCAATTATAATAAAATTAATAACTCCGGAAAAGTTGCATAAATTTATTCAAGATTTAAACATAAAGCATAGCGTCCTCCGGAAACACGATTGACCAACGCGAGTAGCATGAAAGAGGACTCCCCTACATCACTCATTGGCTCACGCGGACAATTATTTCTGCAGGTCAAAAATCGGCTCGTGGGGATTTTTTATTTTCCGAGTATGGGAAAAGTAACTGAACTTAGTTCACTGAACGTTCACTTGTCCAGCCGTTGCTTTTTCATTGGTCCCCCAAAATTTGGAAAATATGAAGAAAAAATACAAAATGACCTCGCATCCTAGCATTGAAGTTGTAATTCAATGTTATTGCAAACACACACACACACACACACACACACACACACACACACACACACACACACACACACACACACACACACACACACACACACACACACACATACACACAAACAAATCAAGACTATTTAACAATAAATATCAAGGCTATAAACATGAGGCACAACGTTCAGACAACGTTCAGGCAACGTATTAACAAAAACTAAATCAAATTCTAAAACTGCCCATCAGTGAACAGTGACACATCATGCTTAAGTAAAAACAATAGACAATCAATAATAATTGAAAGCAGATGAAATTTACGTTTCGCTGGTAAAAGTTGTTCTCTGAACGTTCAGTGAACGTTGACTGCGAACATTGGACGTTCGACCTCGAGCAGACGTTCAGTCAACGTTTAGTTAACATTCAAATGCTAGCTGGGCACTGGATTACCAGTAGTCTACATGCAAGAGCATCCTTCCCCAAATGAACACATCATTATCAATAAAAAAAGACTTGTTATAAACGCATTACGAAAAGATAAATATTTGGAGTGATAACTGTTAAGAAGACTTTAGAGTGTCAACTCAACTGCACTGAGTTAAAGGGAGCTTTCAGAAGCTGACTGGCTTGTATGTCTTAGTGTCAACCCCTTTACATGCATAGTAAAACTGTAAGTAAAACAACAATGTATGTTACACCTTTCACATTTGTAGGATGTCTTAAAGTGCTTCACACAGTTTACTAGTAAATAAGCTAGTGGGGGGTGGGGGCTTTCATGCAATAACCCATGCAAATACAGGCCCGTACGCAGGATTTTTAATGGGGGGGTGCGAATTGCTAGTGATGGGACCAACAATGGCCGGGGGCTTGCGGGCTGCCCCCGAAGCCCCCTTGAGGCTCCGACGTTTTACACAGTTTGAGGTCTTATTTAATCGATTTAGAAGATCTAATATGAACGGAAAATGTTTCATGTCCTTGGTGTTTAAGAGCATCATTATTTATTCAGTGTTTTTATTTTCCCCGGTAGTCCGTGTCTACATTTTTTGGGAAGGTCGAATGTGTTCGCCGATAAAAACAAACACGATTGTTGACTCGATGATGTACGGAATGTGAACGATAAAGTAAATTACAATCCAATTAAACAGTACAATGACGAATGCTTGATAAATGTATGCGTATAAGAGAAAATGATCATAAACTACAGATTGACAGTAATTAATAAGTTGTTCTGCATTGTTATCCTAAGACTCAATTTCTTTCGGACTGTGATGAACAATAATGTAAGAGTAAAGTATGAATTATGTGCTCAGATATTCCAGCAAAGCAAATTTTATAAAAGACAAGAAAATATACAGAAACTGAAAATCAGTGTAAAACAGTTAATTCACACGTGTTACAAGCCTGTTATCAGCATTATCCTGAAAATATCGTTGAACTGTGAGCAATAGTGTAGTTAGTTTTTATTTATTTATTTAGAATCAAAATTAAAGGAAGTGACCCATCAAGCAATACTGATCTGACGAAAAAATACTTGAATAAATAAGGGAGGGGAAATTAATTCTTTAATAGCATTCCATATTCGAGACGCCTTGGTTGCTTTGAAGAGAATACGTCAACCGCTCTACCAATATTGATTTCCATATTATAATGAATGTGCGTTAACGCGAGTGCTGAAAGTCGTTCTTGCGTCATGCTTGCTCGTAGGTAGGTGTGTAATCTGCGTAAAGCACTTGCACTTCGTTCACATTCGCAACTTGTTGCAGGAATAGTGCAACATAATCTTAGAAGCACAGAGATATTAGGGAACATGTCATCATCACACTCCATCATTGCTGCTGCTGCCGTGGATGGACGTTGGTCAGAGGATAATGCTAGGAATCTGTGTTTCCATCTGAATAATTCTTGTGGGAATACTTCCGGTGAGTGCATATCTTCTGCGTATAATTCAACTACCTCTTCGAGTGATGGTACATCATCCCCACATAACACTGACGGGACTAATCCCAATAGCCTTGATGAAAGCACCGATAAATCGGAAAACTGTGAGTCAAGCTCAGAATGGATGTGGCTTAGGAATGGAATCACAACGTTTCAACGATAATGCTCCTCAGGTGTAGCTGCAGGCACGTTACTACGCATGGTCTGCCGACCAACAGTCCGTGGCATGGATGGCATGACGTTGACAGCATTAGCCATTCTAACAGCTTGCTTATACGTTCTTGAAAATTCGACTTCTACATCATCGCAGAGCGCTGTGTATACCGCTTTCACGGTTGAGATCTCACTGTAAGCCTTGATGATGTCTACAGTCTGCCCTTGTAATTTTACTATTATGCCACCGAGATGTGACAAGAAGTGATAGATCGTAAGAAATGTCACAATGAAGTCGAAGGAAGAGAGACTTGCCAATAGAGATGCTGCATCACAGCGACTCTTTGGATCCCAACTAGCTTCCCTAAAATCTATGCCACATGATTCGACGTTGGCACCTTGAGCAATATTCTACAATGCTGTAATGATGTAGATATATGGCTGATAGAAATGAGTATATGCCTCGTGTCTGGCAGCCCATCGTGTCTTGCACAAGTCAAGAAGCCCCTTTCGATGTTTTGTATCCTCTGTCAAAGCTTTTCTAATAATCGATTGCAGGAGACCATTGCGCTTTGGGCTTGCCAGGAAGAACCAGCAGCCTTTAGCTTGTCAATTGTGCTTCGTGTGTGGGGGAGGGAGCATGAATGTGCTATTACCAAGTTTAGGCAATGACCACTACAATGAACGTATACAGCTTTTGGTGACTGCTGTTTTATTCGTCGCTGAACACCAACATTATCAATTGACATGTTTGCAGCTCCGTCATAGCCTTGTCCACGGATGTTAGTGGCATCAAGGCCCGTCATCTTTAGAAAGTCCAAGATGGTACTGGCGATGACTTCACCGGTGATCCTTGGCAATTTAAGAAAAGACAGAAATTCCTCCCTGATATCTTTATTTCTGTCAACGAAACGGAAACAAAGGGCGAGCTCAGCTCATCAGCAAGTACACTAAACCATCGAGCAGCTTTGATTTCATCAATCAAATCACTGCGGATTATATCATGGCCGATGATTGTGATGATATCGTTCTGTATTCTAGGTGAGGTATATTTAGAATTCCTATTTGCGAGCCCAATACTAGCAAGGTGATGTCGAAGAACCTCGTCATGCGTCGCAATCATCTGTAGGGCTGCCAGAAAGTTTCCCGGATTACCTTTGTAATGTGTGCCGTCACTCGTAACGGTGTTACTTTCCACGACTCTTTCATTATCTCCTCTAAGTGCAATGCACTGACGTCCACAGAATAATACAGCTTCGGCAACTGTTCTTATGATATGTTGATTTCTTTCAATGTTTTTCTTCTTTTCATCGACCAAACGAATGTCTATCTTATGTTGTGGGTTCGCAACAGAGTCGCGCATTGATGCCGATCTAATCATTGAATTTACGTGACAACCATTTCGTTCATGTTCCTTCGCCTTCTCGTTTAGTTTGTAGAACATGGTAAAGGGTGTATTAACAAATGTTCCCATCCGTTCCCTCTCACTTGTTTGGACCATCAGTGCACAGTGAATGCAAAAGGCAGCATCTAGTGAAGGACTGTAGACCATCCATTTATAATCTCGCAAGTATCTCATCTGGAACTGGCGCTGACAATGGTGAAGGAACCGTGACGGGAAAATGTAATCTTCAGATGGGATGAAGTGGCTTGTCAAGAGATGGTATTTATATGCAACATCAAGTTTTTCAATTGCATTGGTCAACTCCTCAGGGCTCAGAGTAGCATTTATGATGTTTTCGATATCATTAACGAAATCAGTAGACCTATGTTGTATAATTATAAGGGGCTCGGCAACTTCCTGGTCACTGGAACAGCTTGGTTCACTAACTACCATCTCATCCTGTATTTCTTGCGATTCCTTAGCTGGCTCTTCATCAAGAGCCAGCTAAGGAATCGCAGGAAATAGCTGGAGAAGCCGGGAGGAAACTATCCATAGTGCTACTATCCTATGGGAACCATTGCACGGTCACAGAACACGAGGTAGACCGGCCCTAACCTACATCGATACTCTGGAGCGCGATTGGGGTATTGGCAGGCGGGAGTTGTCAGGCTGCATGGAGAGAAGGGATCAGTGGAGAAGTGTGGTTGTCAATGCCCGAGTTCGCTCGATCAGATGATGATGAAACTATTTTTATGCCAAATTCGTGCGACATTGATGTTTTCTCACTCTGGGTACAAAACTGAATGTGAAATAAAGTAGCACTGTTTATCTTTGCGGTCATATTTTTTTTGCATGCCAGTGGACGCCTCTAAAAGCAATTTTTAATTACAGGAATACATTTTTAATAATATAAATCAAATGTGATAATCAAGACAAAACAAGAATCATGATATTTCAGAAACACGCCTATCAAAACTTAAGTCATTTTTACTTACATTTATCAGATTAAAATACGATTTCAGCTTCCACAAAGTGGTGCTACCTTTTTATGTAGTGACTGTATACGGGATGATTTCCCATTGACACACCACGTGGAATAGGCGCTAAAGCATAGGCCTACGTCCATGAGTATTTTTTTTAAAGATAGGCATTCCCGTCCAGCATATAACTTTTTTGTTGGGTTCTCAAAAGCTTTAATTTCTCAGAAGCTTGTAAATATGTTGTCATTGTTTGCTAGCATTACAGTCACACCTCTCAAAACTTGAGCAATTTTTATTTACGGTGATCAGATGAAAAGATGATTTTAGCTTCCAGAAGTGGTGCTACCCTTTGTGGCTGTTTACGGGATGATTTCCAAACGAGGATTTGAGTCTTGGCGCCTATGTTTATCCAGTCACGAGTCACAGACTCGTCTATCGACGCGGTATGTGTTGGGTAGACGCCGATTCTGGTGTGCGACTCGAAAATTTTATATTAATACTAAAACATTCAAAGATGTGTGTTTATAATTTATACATAGTTTTGAAGAACTGATTGTTACACAAATGCTCAATAAATTTACTTTACTGGGTATTTAAATTTGATAAAAAATACAATTCTCTACCCCGGAAAATGTGGACCTTTTATAATTTGGGGGGGTGCGTACGCACCCGTCGCACCCCCCCTGCGTATGGGCCTGAAATAACCTATAGCTACGAGCTCAGTTCCATGTTCAGTTTCAGACACTGTATGCTTATCCTATCATGAACACTACTTATATTGTTACACCTGATATCTCATTCAGGTGGTGGTTTTGCAAAATAAACTGTTGTGCATGAGATAAAATGGATAAAAGTCAGGTATATATATATTATATATACTAGCTATACACCCTTGTAACATACGCGGCCTGGTGTTTTTGAACATGTTTATTCATATATTTCAAAACTTTTTTAAAATAATATATTTGTTTACAAAAAACAGGGTGAGCTTTAATCACTGAGTTGTTTTTCTTTGTTGTTGTTGCTTTTAAGCTGTATTGGTTTTGGTTTTCCTTTTAGAAGTTCATTGTTATAATTGCAGAAACATACCTAAGGCTTTTATATTTATATATATATATAGAAGATAGATTGTACACAGCGCCATCCGTGTCAGGAGGACACAATTGGGGAAACATACCTAAGGCTTTATATGTATGTCAATCTAAGGTGATGAATTGCTAGTTCATTTCAAAAAGATAATAAATCCTGGATGGATGGAAATGGCAAAAGTGTCTTCTAAAAGGGATGGGATTAGGTTTGATCCCAAAGTTAATGCTGCTCTCTGAATATTTACACTGTGTTACAGACCCAAAACTCTGTCTGATGTATGTATTATTCTAAATGTAACAAGCAATAATATTCTTGTGTGTTTTTCCAGTTTCTGGCGGGTGTGCAAGACATGAAGTTGACCAGTGTTGATAGAATGGGAGATTCTAGTTATAATGAGCATCCTTCATCGGTCATTAGTTTGGTTGTCTTGGACCAGATGAGCTGCATGGAACAGATTCTCTCTGGATCCTTGATGTGGTAAACCTGCAACTGGACAGTAAAAATTAAAGCTTGAGTATCATGGGCTTCTTTTATAGTGCTCCTTGTGCATTTAATGCCAACATTTTAATTACAGTGAAAGACCGTTTATCTGGCACCCTCCGAGGAGTCGACAAATTGACTGTATCAGATAATCGGGAGGCAAGTTGCCGAAAACCCAACACAAAATGTTTTATTTTTATTTTTTATTTTATTTTAAAACATACCATATTAATAATATACTAAATAGTAACAGAATATTGTATGGATACTTACCAATAAAGATTCCAGCACATTTGGTAAAAAAGCATTTTTTACTGATCGGTAAAAACCCAGAGTTCGTAAGTTTAATAAGTGCATTATTCATGCGCAAAGCAAGCATACTCGCGATTGCTGGAATGGGTAATTGCCCTGGGAGGGGGTCGAGCAATCCAGTTGATTGGGTCACGGATAAATGGGCTTTTACAATATATTTATTGTTAGGGTTATTGAATGATAAAGGCACTGAATGAGCGAGTGAGTGGAACTAGTCAATTTCTTTCTATTTGGGGTTTTGAATTTGGTTCAATGGGTTCATCTACAGCACATCCCAATAGCCAGACATCATTGTTAGCAGCCTTAAAGGCCTTTTATGAGACAAGAAAGTAAAACTTTACATTTACTCAATATGTGAAGCCCACCCATGAGCTATCCTTTAATAGCCCAACAACATATGATGCCAGATCACAATGCTCTCTACCCAATTCCCTTTCTAGCATAGAACCCAGATATCAAGGGATATTGTTACCTTATTTAGGATAACATCAAAATAGCCAGTGTTCCAATAAACACCTGCACTGTCCTCAATTTGCAGAATCATTTTGATGCAGTTGTCAATCCGTTGTTGGTAGACTGGTATGAGATGAGTCACATGGATTCTGAGGAATTTCTCAGGAATGTCGGTGAACTTCTCCGCCTCAGCATAAATGGTCTGGAAGTCAATCACAGGTTGATTGTCCTCAAGGAAGACGTTGATCTCAGGCAAGAAGTAGTTGGGGAGCTTCCAGAGGGTCAGACAGCGGAGCAGCACCACCAAGATCCGATACACAGATGATTCTAAGTCAACCCAGTCTTCAGGAGCTGGGAAGAACTTCATGGCCCAGAGTAAAACCATCTAGTTAAAAAGAAAAAGTGTTTAATATTGTTGACTTGATTGTGCAATATTAGAGGAGCCTTTACAGTTAATTTTAATAGGGGCTGATTAAGAAACATCAAATGCCAGAGTATATGAGTAGATATTTGCACTGGTTCCTGAAATTCTCTCTGCTATTTTTTCATCATCTTTTCAATAAGAGCAAGAAATCTAATGCTATACATCATTTCTGAGTTGCATTATTCAGAAGCTGTTAAATAGAACCACCTGCTTTTAGAGTTCATTTGTATGATCTTTTAAATCTTATTGAAATTAAATGTATATATTTAATTCATCCTACATGCCCCTCATGTCCTCATTCCAACATCGTTGGCTGCACTTTTGGCTACTATGCCTTGAAACTCTGGAATACAGTTTCTCTATCCGCCCCCCTGCATCCCCATCTTCAGGTCACGCCTGAAGACCTTCCTCTTTGACCTTGTCTTTGGTCACCTCCCCTCTCCCCATGGCTTTGCATCATGCTCCTCCACTGTCAACAACAACAACAAAATTACTCTTGTGGAGCACCTTTCACGTCAGGAGGACGTCAACTGCTCTGAGAGCTATCCTGCATGAGGATACTAAATAAACGAAAGTTGTTGTTGCTAAAGAACCAATGGGAGAGTGACAAACTGGTTAATAACATTTTTAACTTTTCAAAGGTTTACACCTGGTTCACACTGACCTGCAGGTGCTGGAACTTAAGTCCTCGTTTGCTTTTTGTAGGATGCCAATGGTCAGCATTAATATTGTCCAATAGGTACAGACTGTTCAGTCGATTTCCACCATCAGCATCTGCTGTATCCAACAGCTTCCAGATGTGGCGCTCAAAGCAAAATCTGTATGGGGAATACAACAATAGATGCAGTTTAACAGAAGAAGCCTCATTCCTTACGGAAAGTATTAGACGCAAGTTGGCAAGAGCCATGTCTTGGGGATCCCAGAGTGTGCGTTGTTTCCTGCTGATGTCTAACTAGCTAAAACCTGCCCCCAGTGACTGGTCTATCCTTCCAGATGCTGCCAATGAGCCTGGCTCAGGAAATGGATTACCGATGCCTCAAAGGGCTGGCTGGATTCCAACATTCAGTTGCCAGGCATATCACCTTGAAGCCAGTTCAGCTCCAAGGAAGTCAGCAATTCACTTGCCTTATTTGTCTTTGAGGAAAGTCACTAATAGGGGACAGGGAAAATCATTTACCTCCAATGGTAGTAATTCCCACTTCTTATGTCAATATGTTGAGGCGCATGGTTATTTGTCTTTGATGATATCTTCTCAGGTTTGCTTCCATTGTCCAGAAATGTTTCTGTAGCTTTTAGAATCACTGGCATAATGTTTACTTGTATGGGCGTTGAACATTTTTTCACCATCAAAATAATCTTGGGACCTTCAAAATTTAACAAACAACCATTCACATCACCTGTCGGGGAAGAGAAGAGAGATTTTCTTAGTGTTAGTCTTACTCTAAACCCAAGTAATACATTTGATTAAATCTATTTTACTCACCCCGAATAGAATCAATTTAGTGGATTAAAATGTGGTTTGGCATTGCATTGCCTGAATGAGAGAAAATATTTTGTTTTGGTCAGAATTCCATGTATGCCACCTACACATTCATCATACTCTGGAATCATAGAATCACAGAATCATAGTAACTTACGGTACACAAGGAGGCCATTCGGCCCATTGAGTCTGTGCCGGCTCTTTAAAAAGAGCAATTTAATCCCACTCCCAGCTCTCTTCCCATAATCTCGCAAACCCGTCCTTCCCAAATAAATGTCTACCTCTCTTTTAAAAGTTGTTATTGAATCGGCCTCCACCACCTTTTCAGGCAATGCATTCCAAATTCAAACAACTCACTGAGTGAAAACATTTCTCCTCATCTCCCCTCTGCTTCTTTTTGAAAGTATTTTAAATCTGTGACCACGAGTCACTAGTGGAAACAATTTTTCCCCATCTACTCTGTCAAATCCCCTCATGATCTTAAAAACCTCTATTAGGTCCCCTCACAACCTTCTTTGTTCCAATGAGAATAAACTTAGCTTCTCTAGCCTTTCCTCACAGCTGAATTCCCTCATTCCTGGTACCATCCTAGTAAATCTCCTCTGCACCCTTTCCAATACTTTAACATCCTTCCTAAAGTGTGGTGACCAGAACTGAACATAGTACTTTAGCTGAGGCCTAACCAACGTTTTATAGAGTTTAGTCAGAACTTCCTAAGTTTTGTACTCTATGCCCCTATTTATAAAGCCTAGTATCCCATATGCTTTTTTGATAGCCTTGTCTAGGTAGACAAGGTGTCCTGCCACCTTCAAATAATCACTCACACAAACCCCCAGGTCCCTCTTTCCTTCACACCCCTTAAAATTCACTATTTATATTGCCTCTTCTCATTTCCCCTCCCAAAATGCATCACCTCACATTTCTCTACATTAAACTTCATCTGCCATGTGCCCATTTTACTATGTCTTCTTGCAGATGACTAATATCCTCCTCACTATTTTTCCCAACTTTGTTTCATCTGTAAACTTCGAAATGGTACTCCCTAAACCCAAGTCCAGATTATTAATATGAATTAAAAAGAGCAGTGGTCCCAATACCGATCCCTGGGGGACGCCACTGTACACTTCCATCCAGTCAGAAAAGCAGCCATTCACCACAACTCTCTGCTTTCTGTCTCCCAGCCAGTTCTGGATCCATGTTGCTACTGTCCCTTTTATGCCGTGGGCCTCTATTTTCTTTATAAGCCTTTGATGTGGCACTTTATCAAATGCCTTTTGAAAGTCCATATAAACTACATCAACTGCACTACCCTCATCCACCCATTCCGTTACCTCATCAAAAAGTTCTATCAAATTCGTCAGGCAGCCTTCAACAAATCCATGCTGGTGTCCTTTATTAGCCTATATCTTTCTAAGTGAAGATCTATCCCTGATTATAGTCTCCAGAAGTTTCCCCATTATTGATGTTAGACTGACTGGCCTGTAGTTCCCAGGTTTGTCCTTCTGCCCCTTTTTGTTCAGGAAGTAACATTAGCAACCCTCCAGTCCTCTGGCACCAACCCTGTGTCCAAGGAAGATTGAAAGATTGTGGCCAGCATCTCTGCTATTTGCTCCCGTACTTCCCTTAGTAACCTAGGATGCATCCCATCCGGACCGGGTGACTTATCTACCTTGAGAGCCATCAACCTTTTTAGTACTTCCTCTCTGTTTATACTAATCCTATCCATTTCTTCTACCCTCTCCTCCAATACTGTCGCGTTGGCTGCATCCTCTTCTCTTGTGAAGACAGAGACAAAGTACTCATTCAGTGCATCAGCCATGCCCTCTGCCTCCATAATAAGATTTCCTCCTGGGTCCCTAATTGGCCCCACCCTACCTTTCACTAACCTTTTATTCTTCATATGCTTATAAAATACCTTAGGGTTCCCTTTAACGTTACCTGCTAATCATTTCTTGTACAGTCTTTTTGCCCCTCTAATTTCTCTTTTCAGTTCCCCCATGCACTTCCTAGAGTCTGTATGGTTGTCTTCCGTACTCATGCATGACATTTGTCATAAGCATCCTTCTTTTGTTTTATTTTAGTCCCAATTTCTCTAGTCATTCAGGGAGGCTTGGATGCCCTACTTTTTACCTTTGTGGGAATGAATTTGTTCTGTGCCCAAACTATCTCTTCCTTGAAGACTTCCCACTGCTCTTTAGCTATCTTACCTACCAATCTTTCTTTCCAGTCCACCTTGGCTAGGTCCCTTTTTAACTCACTGAAATTAGCTTTCTTCCAGTTGAGCATCTTCACCTTTGATTGTTCCTTGTCCCTTTCCATAAGTACTTTGAATCTAATGATGTTGTAATCACTATTGCCCAGGTGCTCTCCTACAGAAACCTGCTCTACTTGCGCCCACTTCATTCCCCAGAACTAGACCCAGCGCTGCTTCCTTCCTCGTTGGGCTGGAAACATACTGATCAAGAAAATTGTCCTGTACACATTTTAGGAATCCTTCTCCCACTTTGCCCTTTATGCTGCTATTCTGCCAGTCTATGTTGGGATAATTGAAGTCTCCCATTATCACTACTCTATTGGCTCTGCATCTTTCTGAAATCTGCTTGCAAATCTGCTCGTCTATCTCTTTCCCACTATTTGGTGGTCTGTAGTATACCCCAAATAGCGTAACAGCTTCTTTTTTGTTCCTCATCTCTAACCAGATAAATTCTGTTTTTAGGCCTTCTTGCACCTCGTTCCTTTCTAAGGCTATAACTGTGTCTTTAATTAATATTGCCACTCCCCCTCCTTTTTTTCCTTCTCTGTCCCTCCTGAATACATTATAGCCAGGAATGCTCAGTTCCCATTCCTGCCCTTGTTTGAGCCAAGTTTCCATTACAAGAAGCTAAGAAGTGTCATGCTCATTCAATCAGTTGACACATTGGAGCAAAACACTAAAACTTGAAAGACTGAGAATTTCAAGATTATTGTAGTTTATACTGCCCAATTTTTTTTCAGATCATTACGTGACCTCTGCATTCAATTGACTGCTGACTACATCACATGATAATTTACCACAGGATTACACCGATTAATTTGAACTGGCCATAAAAAATAACTACTTCCAATTTATCACTCTAAGGCGGTAAAGAGTATAATATCAAGAGTCAAACAAATACTATATTTATCAACACATTGCCTGAAACAATTACATCAACACATTGCCGTCCCCAATGGATATGGTTGATATATTTCCTTATTAGTGAAACTAAGCCATAAAGGTGAGGAAAGCCTCAAATTTGATCTATTTGGACTGTACTAAACTTTGCGCTATGAGACGTTAGCCTACGTGAAGGGCACTATATAAATGCAAGTTGTTGCTGTTAACTGATTGCACCCGGGATGGCATTATAGTTGTTCTTTGTGTTCCACAGTTAAAGAAACGCGAGGATGCCTGTTCCTGGTCACTCTTGCTGGATGTACTGTGTATATGATGATGTTATATGATGACAGCAGTAGTCTTAACTGTGATTTACCAATAGTTGAATAATTGGGCAACACTCATACCTAACAACAACAAATTACACTTATAAAGCGCCTTTCACATCGGGAGGATGTCCCAAGGCGCTGCACAGGTGGCGTGTGACCCGAGCTGGGAGGGGAGTGTAGGGGTGAAACAAATAGGGGAGGTCGAAAAATTCGGGGGGGAACAAAAGGCACGGTCGAAGAGGAAAGTCTTCAAACCGGCCTTGAAAGAGGAAAGGGAAGAAACGAGACGGAGGGATTGGGGGATAGAATTCCATAAGGTCGGAGCAGAAAAACTGAAGGCCCGGCCTCCGATGGTGGCAACACTCATACCTAAGCTCACATTTGAGAAATATCCACTTGATCAATAAAGCAAAATGAAGTTGGGAGACTTCCAATAATTTTCATCTTCCAGTTAGGAAATGAGAAAAGTGGAAGGACAACCAAGTGAAAGATGGAGATGATAAATGTTCAACTTGTCCTCGGTAAAATATTAATGAAGGGGTTTGGTGTTTTCCAGACAAACAACAACAACAACTTGCATTAATATAGCGCCTTTCACGCAGGGCATCTTTGAGCATTTGGACTTGCAACTTGGAGACTATATTCACGGAGCTGCCTTTGAAACAGAAATACAGGTCTTCAGGCATGTCATTTGATTCAGAAACAATAAGTGCTTGATTCACTCCAATATCACAATTCATTACACCTCGCGGTGACATGGACTTGATTGTTCTGCACCATCCCTTTGCTTGTGTGATTGACAATTATATACTTTAAGTAATGAATGCACTTTGTGCTGCTTCTCCTTACCTGCATTGAGAAGGCAATTTTGTTCACAGTAAACAATGGCTCCTTTGATCAACTCTTTCAGAACTCGGATAACTTTTCCAGGGACAACATGTCCACTGCTGTTGGAAAGCTTGGGAAGAGGGTAAAATATATCTTTCCCCAACCATTTTCTCTCAGATTCTTTGGAAACAGCCAGGTAACAGAATCCTTTCTTTGGGGTTTTATGGGACATTCCATTTAGATTGTATGGAATTTCACAACTGTCTTTCACCATCAAAGACGAATCGCCCAACCACAGCGGCACTTCAACATCTATTTCATCAAAATCAGCCATGAAATGGTAATTGAAAGTGGCATGACCTCTGGAATAATCCACCTGGAATCTGCAATCCTGCTGTTGCACCCTTTCGAGAAGTTTAAAGACCAAATCTTCACACCTCTGTATATCTAAGATCTTTCTCGAGTGCTGAGATTTTATTGCTGATAGGTATCTTTCATACCACCCCAGCCTGCTGCTGTTTGCAAGCCACATGTCACTTCAGTTGAGTGTTTTCTGTCTGAGATGCTGTCTCTTGCTGGGAGTATGTGCTGCCTGCTGAAAATCTGCATATATATGAAGTCAAATAAGCTTGAGGGCTTAACCGAGCACTTGGGAGGAGTCTAAGTGGCTCCAAATTCTGTAGTACTGTAATACCTCTAGAACAGGTCCAGCCAATTTGAAACTAATTAAGTTAGAAAGAATGGATGATCACAGTGGATTATTAAAACATTTTTTAGGTCAACACCTTGTATAGAAATGCTGACTTGTCTGTTGCTTTATTTTTGGCAGATAGGAGAGAATCTGACACACTTGTCAATCTTCTGACAGCTCATGGATTCAATCTCTGTTTGCCATAAATGGAGTGTTCAAACTCTGCAGGGTCAAGAGTGACATACCCTTCTTAGCTACATCTGAAGAACACAGATGTGGAGTGACAGAAGCCAAGGCAAGAAGCCAAGCCAAGGCATTCCGAATGCGCGCACACCTCCGAATACGCGCGTACCTCCGAATGCAAGCGCACCACCGAATGCGCGCACATGCAGAGTATAAAAAAACCTGGAAATATCGATATATCGGTATGTGTCAATACGAGCCCACCGATGTATCGATATTGGGAAATTTCCATATCGACAGACCCTACTCTCTTAAAAGTTGTTACCGAATTGGCCTCCACCACTCTTTTAGGCATTGCATTCCAGATTCGAACAACTCACTATGTGAAAACGTACCTCCTTACCTCCCCTCTGCTTCTTTTAGGAGCTATTTTACATCTGTGACCTCGAGTCACTGACACACCCACCGACACACCCATTGACAGTGGAAGCAGTTTTTCTCTGTTTACCGTATTGAATCCCTCATGATCTTGAAAACATCTATTAGGTCTCCTCGTAATCTTCTCTGCTCCAATCAGAATAATCCTAGCCTCTCTAGGCTTTCCTCATAACCAAAGTCCCTTGTTCCTCGTACCAAACTGGTAAATCTCCTCTGCACCCTTTCCATTGCCTTAACATCCTTCCTAAAGTGTGGTGACCAGAATTGAACACAGTACTCTAGCTGAGGCCTAACCAGCATTTTATACAGGTTAATCATAACCTCTGACTTTTATACTCTCTGCCCCTATTTATAAAGCCTAGTATCCCGTATGCTTTTTTAACAGCCTTATCTACCTGACCTGCCAAATTCAAAGATTCACTTACACAAATCCCTAGGTCTCGCTGTTCCTTCACACCCCTTAAGATTGTACTATCTAGCCTATATTGCCTCTCCTCATTCTTCCTCCCAAAATGTATCACTTCGCATTTCTCCCATTAAACTTAATCTGCCATGTGTTTGCCCATTTTACCATTCTGTCTATGTCTTCTTGCAGTTGGCTACTATCCTCCTCACTATTTACTATTTTCCCTAACTGTATGTCATCTGCAAATTTGGAAATGGTACTCCCTATACCCAAGTCCAGATCATTAATATAAATTAAAAAGAGCAGCGGTCCCAATACATTGATACCCGGGGACACCACTGTACACTTCCCTCCAGTCAGAAATATTACATAGCTTACAGGCAATATTTGAAAAACACATGGAAATGGCAATGCATCAGAATTTAAAAACCAAAGATAATTCTTCCTTTGAAAATATATTTAAAGGGAATGATCACAGCTTTGTCTTGGCAAACCCATAATAATAATTACACAAGGCTGGAACTGAAGCACAAAGGATCAGACTTTAGGATTGTTTCTCATCCACTCTTAAGCATGGTGATGGGTTTCCACATGTGTCAGACACCTGGCGAATGAAAAAAAATACAGTATCCTGTTAACTCCTATTAGTTCCACTGGTACTGAATCTTCTGGTAGCCAAGCTTTATCTCTGACCCTTGGTAGTGAATGGTAGCAACCTAATCAGATGGAGTGTAGTGACAGACATATTTTGATGAAATTCAATATTGAAGAGTGAATTTTGCTGAGCTTGTATATGGAGTGTAATTCATATGTAAAAGCCTCGGCTAATTTGTTTGTTTAAAAATCATTCAAATGGATTAACATTGATCACAAGCTTCAAGCATGGCTTGAAATAAGAGGATATGTTTAGAAGGTACATGGTAGCTCTGTTGATAAATAAGTTTAGCCCTCACAGAATTGAAGGTCCAAAGGGGTTCAGTCATCCTGAGAGAACCATTTTTAAACAATGTTACCAAATTCTGATATAGCATTGCAGTAACACTGACAAGAGCCTAACTAATATTAACATTAAACCATAAACAACCTTAAACAACTTGAAATTAAAATAGAAATTGTAATCACTTAGATTCAGCTTATCCTCCTTTCTCTCTTATTTTTACTTCACTTAAACTGTACTTGACATATATGTACCTACTGTAAGTTCTCTTTACTTTTCAACAACAACTAGCATTTATATAGTGCCCTTTAGTGGGGTAGCATCTTAGAGCACCTAAAATACTCCAAATAGTTGCCACCCTGAATCTCACTGCCTAGAATCATAGAATCATAGAATCTTACGGCACAAAAGGAGGCCATTCGGCCCATCGAGTCTGTGCCGGCTCTTTAAAAAGAGCAATTTAATCCCACTCCCTAGCTCTCTACCCATAACCTCGCAAAACCCTCCTCCACAAATTTTAGAAGATTAGACCCAAACTTAAATAAATTGACGTCTTATTGCTTGACCAGAAGTTTAAAATTGAGCCCAAAAAGAGACAGTCAGGTCAATCGACGTGTGATTTTTACCCATCAAATGTATCCCACCTTTATCGATTGTTATCGTTGCCATCTGACTCCCAAACCAATTCTGATGAAATGTTGGTGTTCATCAATGTGAGATGGTGAGTAATTAGCAAAGGGAGCCAGGCTCATGTGTAAATTAAATTGTGATTATGTTAACAAAGAACCATCATAACTCACAATAACTTGCTCACTCAACAGTGTGTTAAACTAGATATATCAAAGATTCTTCAATATGTGAAATATTTGGTGAATAGCATACTTGAGGGAAAAAGGGAATAGATGGGTGTAGAGGTGGCTAGAGAGTAGAGATTCGGATGGGAGAAGGCTCATGTAGAGTATAAGCACCAGCACAGAACATTTGGGCTGAATGGCATGTTTCAGTGCTGTGGTGTCTATATAATTATAATAATAATAATCCTTGCATTTGATATAGCGCTTTTCACATCTTCACATCGACGGCCCAAAGCGCTTCACAGAATATACTGTAAACTGAATTGACTGTATATATTTGTGGGTGAATCGCAGCAGCCAATTGCGCACAGTCGTGGATTGAAATGACCAATTTTATTATCGTGTTTTTGTTTGGGAGGGATTATTATTAGGCTTGTGGAGTAAGGAAACTTGCCCAAGGTTTCGCCCTGACCTGCCTGGATTCTAACACAAGTCTCCCCAGCTTGGTCTCCCCAGCTTGCAAGACAAGTGCTCTAACCACTGAGCCACGGGAGCTCCACAATAATTATATTGGAATTTGTTAAAAAATGAATAGCCAAAAGTTATATAAACTAAAAAATGCTGCAGAATACCAGCTTCTCATCTGTGCCGCTGTAAAGGTTAAAAGGAGGCTGGAGAGCCTGAATTGCAGATGGTTAAATGGTTAAAGGACTTGTGCAATACTTTGGTTTCAGCCCATCCTCAGCACAGTCAACTGTGGAATGCAGTCTCACCAGTTGAAGATTGGTGGATAGACTAATATCCTAGAATATTTGTTCCAAGTACCTTCAGAGTCAGGGGGGAAATATTCACAAATCTTTTCTTTTGCATTCCTTTCTACTTAAGATTTTACCATAGGAATGCTGTCTTTAAAGTTTTAAACGGCAGTTTCAAGACAGGTGATTTTCTTTACTTGGGGAGTAATTAACAACTGCCACCAGTTGTCAGGGAAGGTGGTTGAGGCCAGGACAATGGATTCATTTACAAAGCAGCTTGATGATGTGATGGGAGGGACAACATTTCACAAATCTTTTGTGTGTGCTTTTGGTGGGAAATCATTGAATTTATTTAGTCTCGCTCAACTATTTGCTGGTATTTTTGAAAGAACCACCTGTCTTATGTTTAGGATGGAGCTGGTTTAAAGGTGCTAAGGTTTACGAATAGTGGTTAGGGCTGTGAAATTGGAGTTAGGCCTGTGAAATTATTATTATTCCCAAAGGAACCTTTGCTGAATTGAAGGTGCTTTATGTTAAGTAGCTGTCCCGCAGATAAGCATTGCTGTTTGTCAGTGCACAACATGTGGTCCTCACGGAGATTATGGTTGGATATTTTTGTTCCATTAGTGAACCATTGATTTGCTTATACTCCTGTAGCTCAGCGGTTAGAACACTTCCCTTACAAGTGTGAGACCTGTGTCCGAATCCAGGCAGATTATTGCGAAATCTTGGGCAAGTTTCCACATGCCTAATAATAATCCATCCAAAAAAACAAACACAATAATAAAAAATACTTTTCAGTTCACTTTACAGTGAACTATTCGGTGAAGTGCTTTGAGACGTCGATAAGATGTGAAAAGCACTATATCCAATGCAAGTATCATTATTATTATACTGCAAATAAACATTTGCAAACATAGTTATTTCTCTGTCAGGATTGTGTTACAGGTAGAGTGACCTTTAGGCTTCTGACCTTGCCAGGATTTTGGTGGAAGAGTAACTTGGCAGTCACATGAATACTGTGACTTATAGTAGAAGCTCATATTTCTAAATTCTGTTTAATGTTTTCAGTCTTCTGCCCTCATCTTCTGTAATGTCTGATTTATGTTTTTGATATCTTTACTAAGTGGCTATTCTCCATGCATGAACCTGTGACATTATTTGGCCTTCCTGAAAGAGCCATAGATGGATGCAAATTTGTTATTATAGATTCCAATTAAGAGTGATTCGAGGCAGCTAGTATATCAAGTATGGAGGTATGACGTTTTGTGCAACACAATGTACATTTACAGCAATATGAAGAATTATCATGTAGGATACATTCTTTGGATCACTAGTTAATCACCTAATGATTTCACAAGAGAATGGAATTTTAGAAGCTACCTGATTCTATTGTCTACTACATGCAATAATACAACAACAACATTATATTTGTATAGTGCCTTTCACATCAGAAGGACATTCCAAGGATCTGAACCATCAGTGTTTCAAAAATGGATAGATAAAAACACATTAGAGGAATGCAATCTGACAATGCTCATGATATAAATACTTCTGAACCATTTAGCAATAAGTGCTTAGGTTTAAATCCTGGTCTGATTAATATAATCATTAATAGGAGCATATTCAAAAAAAAGTAATTAATATTTTGGAAGCTCTCCTTATTGTTTGATTAGAAAGGCATATCTGAGTGATATACCATTCGAAGCCAATTGATTTTAATAATACTTACAGTGATATATTGCTTTATCGCACTGACAAAATGTCTCTGAAATGCTTCACAGGAATTACTGTATTGTAAAATATAGTGACTACATTCATTTAACAACAACAACAACTTTGATTTTATATAGCGCCCTCCACGCCGGATGGCATCCTTTTGATTTAATCCAAAGACTGACATCTCTGATAATTCTAGCACTGAGCCAGACCGACATTTTATTATTCATCCTATATATCAATTGTGTCTGGAGTACTTCGACCCTGTCGCACATGAAACAAAGAAACAAAGAGTAGGGATAAATGGGTCCTTCTCAGATTGGCATGATGTGACTAGTGGAGTGCCACAAGGATCAGTCCTTGGGCCTCAGCTATTTACCATCTACATCAATGATCCACATAAGGACATCGAGCTTAATCTATCTAAATTTGCTGATGACACGAAACTAGGAGGAAGTGTTAACACCAAGGATGACATTTTAAAAATGCAGCACAATATAGATAGGTTAGGTGAGTGGGCAGGTTGGTGACAGATGAAGTATAATGTAGGGAAGTGCAAAGTCACCCATCTAGATGGCAAAAACATCAGAGCGGGTTATTTTTTAGAGGGGGAGAGATTGGAAAGTGTTAGCGTCCAGAGGAACGTGGTTTCCTTGTACACCAAACACAGTTAGTATGCAGGTGCAGCAGGCAATTAGGAAGGCTAACAGTATGTTAGCTTTCATAATGAAAGGGATAGAGTATAAGAGAAGGGAAGTCTTGCTGCAGCTGTATAGGGCCCAGGTGAGACCACACCTGGAATATTGTGTGCAGTGTTGATCTCCTTGTTTAAGGAAGGATGTACTTGCCTTGGAGGGAGTGCAGCGTAGGTTTACTAGGTTAGTACCTGGAATGAGGGGGATGATAGTGGAAGATAGATAGTGGAAGATTGTTTCCCCTGGTTGGAGAAACTAAAACCAGGGGTCACAGTTTTAAAGTTAGGGGTCAGCCCTTTCACACTTTGTCGAGAAAAAACTTCTTCACTCAGAAGGTAGTGAATGTATGGACTTCTTTATCCCAAAGGGCTGTTGATGCTCAGTCCTTGAACATATTCAAGACTAAAATAGATAGATTTCTCATTCATAAAAGGATTAAGGGGTATGGGGATAAGGCAGGTAGCTGGAGTTAGAATGGAATATCAGCCATGATTGAATGGCGGGGTAGGCTCGAAGGGCCGAATGTAGTGACTTGTTTATTTGTAGGTGAATCTAGCAATCAATCTGCACACTAATATCCCAGAAACAAGTGAATTACCAATTTTACTTTGGGGATTATTGGTAAAAGCACTGGGCTAAACTCCCTTTTCTTTTCAAATAGTGCCATGGAGTACTTAAGATTGACCTGAACAGGCAGAGACATGGGCATCATGTCCTATCCTGCTCCTACTTCTTATGTTCTTATGACAAAATATCATGATTGATTTTCTGGGGAATCTGCTCAGTTGATCATATATTCATGTTCAAGCTTTCTCTGCAAACCAACCTGATGAATCCTAATATCTGTCCAGTATGACACTCCAGTACATTGCTGGGGTGTGCTGCGTTGCTGGAAGTGGCATTCCTCGGATGAGAGGTTACACTGATGCCCATGTCACTGCCTGTTCAGGTCAATCTTACGTACTCCATGGCACTATTTGAAAAGAGAAGGGAGTGTATCCCAGTGCTTTTACCAATAATCCCCCAAGTAAAATTGGTAATTCACTTGACTGGCTGTTCATGGGACATTAGTGTGCAGATTGATTGCTGGATTCACCTACAAATAAACAAGTCACTACACTGCATAGTAAAATCCTGTGAAGCACTTTGAGATGTCTTGACGACATGATATGGCGCTATATCAAATGCAAGGATTATTATCATTACTCTTACATAAAATGTAACTAAACGTATTAACGTATTAATGCAACAAATCAATAATAAACCCAAACTTGTTTCCACAGCCACATTATCCTCAGCAACTGTTTTAGACTGCAACTGATCGCACATGGCTTCCACCTTAAATTCCATCCCTCCAGCTTTCAATCCACCCAGGATCACAAATACCTCTGTGAAACTCAACGCTCCTCCGATCATTGCTCTCGTCGCCTCATCAAATCCTCTCTCTCCAGTATGCAACATCATATGCATATACTCGACCTCTCCCTTCAGCAACACCGATCCAGCTTATCTCAAGACTGTCCTCAACTCTACTTTGTCCATCGCCTCATTCACCACCTCGACAAAAAACTGTTCCTCTTCCTTTTTGACGGCAAGGACCACAAACTCCAGGGACTGCTGGATGCCAATCCACCTTCTGCACCCTCCGTTTCTTTGCCTTCATCTGACCCTACATCTCCCCCCAATCCCAACACCTGCCATATCGTCACCATTTCCTTTCACCTCCCACTTTCTGATCCAGAACGATCCATTCTCAGTAAGAGTCTCAGCTTCATTCCCTTATGCTCACACCTCAATGAATTCCGATCCCGGCACGATGCCGAGCTCTTCTTCTGCCGCCTCCACGCTCATTTCATTGGCCAGGATGCCTCCCCCCACACATTGGACCCCTTCTCCCATTTCCAAAAGTCCCACTCCACTTGGATCCCACACCCTGGCTCCCTACCCTCCCTCGACTTATTCATTGAGAACTGCCGGCGTGACATCAGCCGTATCCAGTTCTCCACACCCCTCTCCCACTCAAACCTCTCTTCCTCTGAACGCACTGCACTCCACTCCCTCAGGACCAATCCTGATTTCATCATCAAACCAGCTGGCAAGGGTGGTGCTGTCATTGTCTGGCGAAAGGACCTCTACCTGGCAGAGGCCAAACGCCAGCTCTCCGACAACTCTGCCTACCTTCCACTTGACCATGACGCCACAGATCAACACCAACACTCACTGAGGTAGTCAATAACCTCATCTCCGCTGGTGACCTTCCTCCTACTGCCTCCTACTGATCAGGTGAACCCTGATCTTCCTCCTACTGCTTCCAACCTCATAGTCACCAAACCCCGCCTATACTTTCTCCCCAAGATACACAAACAGGACTCCTTTTCACCATTTACACGCTCCCTCTGGGCGATGTCATCCGCAAACATGGGGTAAATTTCCACATGTATGCGGATGACACCCAGTTGTACCTTTCTGCCTCATCCCTCAACCCCCAGACCATCGATGTTCTGACAGCATGTCTGTCCGACATTGAGTCCTGGACGAGGGACAACTTCCTCCAATTGAACGTGAGCAAGACCGAGGCCCTCCTGATTGGCTCAAGCCAGCGCCTCCGCACATCGGGCGCTGCCAGCCTCAACATCCAAGGCTGTACTGTCCACCTCACAAAGCCAGTCAGGAACCTCGGCATCACGTTTGACCGTAAACTCTCCTTCCTTCCCCACATCCGCGCCTTGACTGGCACCGCTTATTTCCACCTGCGCAACATTGCCAGGCTCTGCAATTATCTTACCCCCCGCGCTGCCGAAATACTCGTGCACGCATACATCACCTCACGGCTGGACTACGGAAACTCTCTCCTCGTCGGCCTCCCCAGTTCCTCCATTCACAGGCAGCAGGTCATCCAAAACTCTGCAGCCCGTGTACTATCCCGCACCCGCCTCCGCGACCACATAACCCCCACCCTCGCCCGTCTCCACTGGCTCCCCATCCTCCAGAGGATCGAGTTCAAGATCCTTGTCCTCACCTACAAGGCCTTACACGGCCTTGCCCCGCCCTATTTATCCAATCTACTCTCCCCCTACAAGCCCACCCGGACCCTCCGTTCAGCAGGACTTGGCCTGCTCCAAGCCCCCCGCCCGAACCGCCCCACCATTGGAGGCCGGGCCTTCAGTTTCTCCGCTCCCACCCTGTGGAATTCCATCCCCCAATACCTCCGCCTTGTTTCCTCCCTTTCCTCTTTCAAGACCGGTTTGAAGACTTTCCCCTTCGACCGTGCCTTTTGTTCCCCCCGAACTTTTCGACCTCCCCTGTGTGTTTCACCCCTTCCCGTACACTGCCCTCCCAGCTCGGGTCACACGCCTCCTGTGCAGCGCCTTGGGACGTCCTCCCGACGTGAAAGGCGCTTTATAAGTTGTTGTTGTTGTTGTTGTTGTCCTGGCAGACCCATTGTCTCAGCCTGCTCCTGTCCCACCGAATTAATTTCATTATATATAGACTCCACTTTTGCTCCCCTCGTCCAATCCCTACCCACCTATATCCGTGACTTGTCGGACACCCTCTGACATTTTGACAATTTCCAGTTCCACGGTCCTGAACGTGTCCTTTTCACAATGGACATTCAGTCCTTCTACACCTCCATCCCCCACAAGGGCGGCCTGCAGGCCCTCCGTTTTCACCTTGATAAACGACAAGATAAGTCTCCATCCACCACCACCCTCCCCCGCCTGGCTGAACGTGCTCTGACTTTGAACAACTTCACTTTTAACTCCAACCACTTCCTCCAGGTAAAGGGCGTTGCTATGGGAACCCGCATGGGTCCCAGCTACGCCTGCCTGTTTGTTGGCCACCTGGAACACTCCTTGTTCCGATCCTTCTCAGGCCCGCTCCCCGACCTGTTCCTCAGGTACATGGATGACTGTGTCGGGGCTGCCTCCTGCTCTCGCAGTGAGCTAGAGGCATTTATAAACTTTGCCTCCACCTTCCACCCCTCCATAAAATTTACATGGACGATCGCTGACACTTCCCTTCCCTTCCTCGACTTCCCTATCTCTACATCAGGCAACGACCTGTCCACAGACATCTTCTACAAACCCACCAACTCCCACAGCTAGCTTCACTACACCTCATATCACCCGGCCTCTTGCAAAGATACCATCTCCTTTTCCCAGTTCCTCCGTCTCCGCCGCATCTGCTCTGACGATGCAACATTTCAGCAACTGAAATGTCTGCATTTTTCCTCGACCGAGGATTCCCACCAACCATGGTAGCAAACGATCTATTTAGCACCATACAGAGTGTGCTGCTAGTGGTGATTGATCGTTTGGTTTCATATCAGCATTCCATTGTGAGAAGGAATACATTTCTCTACTAGCAACAAAACAAGGTGCAGTATCATGGAGATTTGTCATCGAGCACATTCTTTGCAATTTATGACATGGTTTGTTATACATAAACATTCCAGAGTGAGGAGTAGGACAGGAAAAGCAAGATTTACTGCTGATGCAAGAGAAGTCCACTCAAGAACATATCACATCAAGATATATGTATATACTGTATACAGTATTTGAGCTAATAGGTGATGAACATCCTAACACAACATTCAATCTGACTTTGAATGGATGACAGCAAAGGTACGTGATAAACTGTTATATGTTTGCTGGCTCTACTGAGAATCAGACTTATAGCACCACCTGCTGAGGGTAATTTAACATTTTTCAGAAACATGTGGAGGTTTCATGATTACTACATAACTAAAAAAGGGGGAAAATAAACATAATTTTAAAATGGAAAAGCAATACAATCCGTCATTTGAAGATAGAATCATAGAATCATAGAATCATAGAATTTTACGGCACAAAAGGAGGCCATTCGGCCCATCTAGTCTGTGCCGGCTCTTTGAAAAGAGCGATTCAATCCCACTGCCCTGCCCGCTCCCCATAGCCTAATAGACCCGTTCTCCCTAAAAAAAGATCTAATTCCCTTTTAAAAGTTGTTATCGAATCAGCCTCCACCACCTTTTCAGGCAATGCATTCCAGATTCGAACAACTCGCTGAGTGAAAAAATTTCTCCTCAGCTCCCCTCTACTGCGCCTTGAAACTATTTTAAATCTGTGACCACGAGTCACAGATTCACCCACGAGTGGAAATAGTTTTTCTCTATTTGCCCTGTCAAAACCCCTCATGATCTTATAAACCTCTATTAGGTCTCCCCTCAATCTTCTCTGCTCCAGAGAGAATAACCCTAGCCTATCTAGCCTCTCCTCATAGCTGAAGTCCCTCAATCCTGGCACCATCCTAGTAAATCTTCTTTGTACCCTTTCCAATGCCTTCACATCCTTTCTGTAGTGTGGTGACCAGAATTGAACACAGTATTCCAGCTGAGGCCTCACCAAAGTCCTATAGAGGTTAGTCAGCACTTCCTGACTTTTGTACTCTATACCCCTATTTATAAAGCCTAGTATCCCATATGCCTTCTTAACAGCCTTGTCTACCTGTCCTGCCACCTTCAACGAGTCACTAACACAAATCCCCAGGTCTCTCTGTTCCTTTACACCATTTAAAATTGTACTATCTAGCCTATATTGCCTCCCTTCATTTCTTCTCCCAAAATGCATCACCTCACACTTCTCTGCATTAAACTTCATCTGCCATGTGTCTGCCCACTTTACCAATCTGTCTATATCCTCTTGCAGATGGCTACTATCCTCCTCACTGTTTACTATTCTCCCTAACTTAGTGTCATCTGCAAACTTGGAAACTGTACTCCGTACACCCAAGTCCAGATCATTGATGTAGATTAAAATTGCAATTTAAAGTGCAAATTCTGCCATCTCAGTTCTCTGTATCATACCTAAGCTTAATTTAACACACTGATCTAAGAAACGATGAATATAATAATAATCAAACTTTTGCATTTGATATAGCACCTTTCAAATTGGCGAAAAGTCTCAAAAAGCTTCACGGGATGTACTGTACTTTAAAAGTGCCGTGATTGTATTTTATTAGCAAAGTAAGAGAAGTCTACTTGAGAACATGAGATGACACAAAGTTAGGAAAAATAGTAAATGGTGAGGAGGATAGTAGCCATCTGCAAGAAGATGTAGACAGAATGGTAAAATGGGCAGACACATGGCAGATGAAATTTAATGTAGAGAAATGTGAGGTGATGCATTTTGGGAGGAGAAATGTGGGGAGGCAATAAAGGCTAGTTAGTACAATTTTAAGAGGTGTGAAGGAACAGAGAGACCTGGGGGTTTGTGTAGGTGATTCTTTAAAGGTGGCAGGACAGGTGGATAAAGCTGTTTAAAAAGCATACAGGATACTAGGCTTTATAAATAGGGGCAGAGAGTACAAAAGTCAGGAAGTTTTGACTAAACTGAATAAAACTTTGGTTAGGCCTCAGCTAGAGTACTGTGTTCAGTTCTGGTCACCACACTTTAGGAAGGATGTTAAGGCAATGGAAAGGGTGCAGAGGAGATTTACCAGTTTGGTACGAGGAATGAGGGACTTTGGTTATGAGGAAAGCCTAGAGAGGCTAGGATTATTCTGATTGGAGCAGAGAAGGTTACGAGGAGACCTAATATAGGTCTTAAGTTTTAAGATCATGAGGGGATTCGACAGAGTAGACAGGGAAAAACTGTTTCCACTGGTGGGTGTATCAGTGACTCGTGGTCACAGATTTAAAATAGTTTCAAAACGAAGCAGATGGGAGCTGAGGAGAAATGTTTTCACTCAGGGAGTTGTTCGAATCTGGAATGCATTGCTTGAAAAGGTGGTGGAGCCAGATTTGATAACAGCTTTTAAAAGAGAGGTAGACATTCATTTGGGGAGGACAGGTTTGTGTGGTTATGAGGAGACAGCTGGACAGTGGGATTAAATTACTCTTTTCAAAGAGCTGGCACAGACTTGAATGGCCTCCTTTTGTGCCGTAAGATTCTATGATTCTATGATAATAACAAAATTATATTTGTATTGCGCCTTCCACGTCGGGAGGCAGTACAGTTTCAGTTTCAATTCAGCAGGTGCAAGTTTGCCCTCCATCATCCTGGCTGTCACTTGACATGTCATGTCCTTAACTTTACATTGTATCGCAAGATATTATTTTCTAGCATGTATTATTAGCCACATAAGCTCTTTGTCTTCATAGATCACATGTAACTTACTGTTCCAACCACATGTTGGAAATTTAGAGATGTTCCCTTGGAAGAGCAGAATTGATTGCGCAACAGAATGGATTGAATAACTTCCTGGTATAGTCATATACCACAGTGTATCAACAAAGCTAATGTTTTGATTACCGTACTTAAACCAGGGAAGCTGGATTTTACAATCACAACGTGAAGGAAAGACATCGATCGATTAATTCCTCTGAAAAAATTGATCTGGTTCATACTAAGGTAAGTGACTGACTACTGATTCTTGGGGCCATCCCGTGGTTATACGAGAAGTGATATTCAATCTCTGGGTCTTTACACAAAGTATTTTGATTGAGTTTGCTAATGGATACCGAGGTGAAATGTTGTGACATTACAACAACTTGTGGCATGTCTCAAACTTCATCATCTTGTTCAATGTTTAGATTAGCCATTTCCTCATTTCATTTACTGTTCAATTTGCCAACTTTAAAGTTGCCCCATCTTCACAGAAACCTTCCCCAGGAACCACTTGTTGTTTGTGGTATAATAGAAATACATTGGCAACATCAGGCACCATCGACATTACATGTTTGTGGGAAAAACATGTTTTATGAAGTTTAATGTGTTATTTCAGGGCAGTCAGTATGTGCTGCCCTCAACAATAAGAGGCAAGCCATGGATGTCCACAATTAGTTGCTGTGTTTCACCTACAATATACTGATTTCAACATCCTCACTCTTGTTTTCAAATCCCTCTACTCCTCTGTACCTTCTACTCCTCTATACTCCCCCTACCTTTCTGACTTCCTCTCTCCTCACAACAGTACCCGTTGCCTTTGCTCTACCGGGTCCGGCCTCCTCTTTGTCCCCCAAATCCTCCACTCCACCATCAGCCACTATGCCCCGAAGCTCTGGAATTCTCTTCCTCACTCCCTGACCACATAAAATCCTGTCAAGTGCTTTAAGATGTCCTGATGATGTGCTACATCAAATGTAAGGATTACTATATAGTAGCAGTGCCATTGATTGTAATGATAACGATTGACACAGATTTAGTTTCTCTTTCCCACAGAATGTCTTATAGTCAATTCACTGACTACCAAGTAACCAAACTACTCAGGGAGAACAAGTTGGAGATTTCCATGGCAATTAACAAAATGTTTCCCTTCCTCCATGACCTTCGGGACAAGCAGATAATCACATTTGAGAAATTCAAAGTAAGTTCAACTTCATGGTGAAGGCAGAAATATTACCAAGCACACCTGTGTGTTCTTCCTCAGCTTTACAACCATTCACTAAAGGAAGAGATGATAAAACTTTGGTTAGGCCTCAGCTAGAGTACTGTGTTCAATTCTGGTCACCACACTTTAGGAAGGATGTTAAGGCAATGGAAAGGGTGCAGAGGAGATTTACCAGTTTGGTAAGAGGAATGAGGGACTTTGGTTATGAGGAAAGCCTAGAGAGGCTAGGATTATTCTGATTGGAGCAGAGAAGGTTACGAGGAGACCTAATAGAGGTCTTAAGTTTTAAGATCATGAGGGGATTCGACAGAGTAGATAGGGAAAAACTGTTTCCACTGGTGGGTGTATTTAGACATCCAAGTGTCATTTATCCCTCACCCCAAAGGTTTACTAATATATGGATATAGCTTAACAAATAGTGGCCACTTTCCATTTTGACCATTCTTCATTGGTGAATTTTGGCAGTCACTAATCAATTCTAGCAGCCTTCTCACCAACTATGCTACCAGTTAAGACTGTTGAGTGGCATCCAATGAAATATAGTAATTGTATTTTCTTGGTAGCCATATTTCATCAAAATAAAAATGCTTGTGAAGAGTTAATTTTTTGGTGATCACAGGAATTGAAACTGAAACTGTACTGTATACTTTCTTCCTCCATGGAAAACAGGGTGGATGGATTGGAGGTAGGGCAGAAAATTATTCAACAGAAGTAATTGTCCTATCAGCAGTAAAGAAGGGATATTTCAGTTCCATTCATATTGTGTTGACAATTTATCTTTATGTCTGAAAATCTAACTACTCTAAGCTTGTAAACTCATTTTGTTTTAAAATTTATGATCACATTAAATTGTAGAAAAATCTAAGTTTCAGCCTTTATTTGGAAGCTGGTTTTTTTTAAGAACTAAAGAAAGTTGGTTTCCAAATGTAGTCTGAATTTTAGAATATTCCACAATATTTCTGCAATTTTAAGTTTTAAGACAAAGTTTGAGCCAAAAGTGGAGCCCTGTAGCTCAATAGCTCAGCGATTAGAGCACTCGCCTTGCAAACATGGGACCTTTGTTTCAATTCCAGGCAGGTCAGGGCAAAACCTTGGCAAGTTTCCTTACTCCACAAACCTAATAATAATCCCTCAAAAAAAAACACAATACGGTAAAACCTTCGTTATCCGGCACCCCCGGGACCTGCCTGGTGCCGGTTAGTCAAATATGCAGGATATTCGAGTGGCAAGTTGCTGAAAATCCTACACAAAAAAACCTTATATTAAAACATACCATATTAATGATAGACTAAATAATAACAGAATATTGTATGGACAAAGCATTCCAGCACATTCGGTAAAATGATCGGTAAAAAAGCATTCCAGCGTTCCGTAACTTTGCATGCGCAAAGTGAGCATACCGCGAGTGTCCCGGATCTTCCATTATAATTGGGAGATACCGGTTGGTTGAGTATGCCAGTTGGTTGGGTACCGGACAAACAAGGTTTTACTGTAATAAAATTGTTAGTTTCAATCCATGACTGTTTGTGGGACACTGCTGTGCAAAACTGGCTGCCGTGTTTCGCCCACAAATAAACAGTCAATCTACTTTACAGTACATTCTGTGAAGCGCTTTGAGATGTTGATAAGAAATGAAAAGCGCTATATCAAATGCAAGGATTATTATAAGAAAGCCAGCTGTTTGAAGCATTTTGAGTCTTCCTAATGTAAAAGATAATCTCTGAATGTAACTTGTTATTAAAAGGGTTTTGGACAGTGTCAACCTGGTTCTGGTGGCTCACAGTACTAAGGTTACCACCTAAACTAAGAACATAAGAATTAGGAGCAGGAGTAGGCCATTCGGCCCTTCGAGCCTGCCATTCAATAAGATCATGGCTGATCTTCTCACCTAACTCTGATTACCTACCCTATCCCCTAATCCCTCTATTTTTCAAAAATCTATCAGTCTCAGCCTTAAAGTTGTTGATCTTACAAGTGTAATTTTATTGTTGTTGTTGATCTCATTTTGATCTTGTAGGAATTGGAAACTGTTATACTTTTGCACTAAAACCTCTTCTGAGATTGGGGCTGAGTTACATTATTGGGGAATAGTAACAGGAGTTGTGCTCTGCATTGAACCTAACAATACAACAACAACTCACATTTATATAGCACAGGATAGCGTCTCAGAATGCTGCACTTCACTTAGGATTTGAGATCAGTGCCTACATTCAGTTCCCCTTCACTTTCAAGACCATAATTACACACTCCAAAAATAATTTTAAATAGTGGTATTGTTGCTGGGACATTTTATTATAATAAATTTACCAACAAAATTCACATTCATTATAGTTGATATAAATCATGTCAAATGCTTTCAAACATCCTCCTGACATGAAAGGCGCTATATAACATGCAAGGATTATTATTATTTTTTATTATTCTAAATTTTATTGACTTCATTTTTAAGGACATAACTTGCTTTCCTCATATATAATGCATATACAGTACAGTATTCATAATCCTACTAATGGGAGTTGGGCCAGAGCAGTAACAAATAGTTGCGCATTATACAATAATACTCTCCTCGCTAAATACCAATCTCTCCTGCAGGAAATTGAGGCAATAGCAAAACAGAAAGATACCAACAACGCAGTTTACCTGTTGCTGAGTTGGTTGGAAGTGAACAATCCTAGAACTCTTCACAAATTTTGGGATTTCTTGTTTAAGGACTATAATCTGCAGAAGTATCCCAAGCTATTGCTGCTACAAGAAACATTAAGCAAAGGTATGTGGTATAAAGTAACTGATTCCTAGGTGTCAGGGTACTGATGCACTGCAGGAGAACTGCCTTGTAGGTGTGTAGGTGGAGACCTGTAGCTCAGTGGTTAGAGCACTCACCTTACAAGTGAGACATCTGAGTTCAATTCCAGGCAGGTCAGGGTGAAACCTTGGGCAAGTTTCCTTACTCCACATGCCTAATAATAATCCCTCAAAAACGTTTTTTTTAAAATTGGTCATTTCAATCCACGACTGTTTGTGGGATACTGCTGTGTGCAATTGGCTGCCACGTTTTGCCCACAAATATAAAGTCAATTCACTTTACAGTATACTCTGTGAAGCACTTTGAGACATCTAGAAGACGTGAAATGCGTTATATTAAATGCAAGCATTATTATTATTATTACATGCCTAAAGCAGTTTGAGAATCATCTCTAACTAATAAATGACCTAAATTAAAAAGATGCAGCCAGATCCCCAACCAGCAGGAGGAATAAACCTCCAGCTCACCAAACCAGTCAGGGCCTAACTGTCGTGTTCAATCCTCAACAGTTTTTTTTCTCCTACATCCATTCCATGACCTGCTTTGCCTTCCCTCACCTCCTTAACATTGCTCTAATTGGATCTGATGCAGGAAATGGAAGTCTCACTAGCACAGTAGAGGCAGGGGTGCTCCTGTAAGAATGAATTTAAGCTGTATTGGCTGTATTGACTGTATTGACTATATTGGCTGAAATGAGCCCTATTTTTGCATCTAACCAATGCTGTATTTGACAAAGAAACAAAGAGGCTGACACTCGGATGCACAAGTGGGAAAGGTTTCTGTTCTCAGCTCTAGCATCCTGCCTCATCTTAATGAATATAATGCCTTCAAAAACAAAGAAAGACTTGGCAATGTTACTGTTTGATGAGTAAAAATACAAGCCTCTTTTTCTAGGTGGCACCAAAGACCAGCAAAAATATACCTCTTTGGATCATTCTTTAAGGAAGTCTGTAAAGAGAAATTCTCCAGATAAAGAACCTACAGCCAGCAGAAGGAAATCAAAACAGATCAAAAACTTGAATATAGGTAAACTACTGTAGGTCTGTCCTACATACCTTCCTTCTGCATACATTTTCCTATTTGCATAAATGTATAATAAGTGGTTTGTGTTTATAGTGAGTGGTTTGTGTTTCTACTGAGTGGTCATACTTACTAGTGGATTAATTTATTTTTCATGTGTAACACTTAAATTGTCAACCATTCAGCCTAAAGTAATCCCATGAAAGTAGCATTCCATGCCCAGGTAATCAGTTAATTTTCTCTATCAGTTTTTCTGGTTGCAAGTATCTGTCTGTAGTAAGTGTGTCTGGCTGGATGTGTAAGAGTCTATCTCATTGTCTATCTGGAAGCAGTCCCAACAATCGATTTATACTGATGTCTGCATGTATGTTTTCCCAACCTATTACTCTCTACTAATCTTATTCATTTTCATTGTCCTCTCTGTACCTCAGAAGCAAAGGATAAAAACCATGATGAAAAGAAACAGAAAAACTTTCACCAAAAATTGAGGAAGCAAAGGCTTAATGTTAAATGTGGCTCAAAGAAAGGAATTTTACACAAGGAGAAACTAGCAAAGGGTAATATTGTAACGAGTTTAATAAAAATACTGGATTGACTAGCACTGAGACACTGTTGCATACAGAGAGCAGTGAATAACCGTATGTGTGTGTGTAACAGTATGTGATGTCTCGACTAACACTGGGTAACACCATTTGATACACAGACTGTGACTACTGCTGGATAACATGTTTTTTGTTTAGTGTGGAGACAATAACAAACAGTAATCCAATTGATAAGTTTAGATAAATTAACTAGGTCATATTGACTATAAAATGAATCCCAGGATAAAATGATCATCTGACTTGATGTCTCTTCCTGACATTGCAGTTTTGCAACTGCAGGGTTTCAGTTCCATGAGTGTGGGTTAAACCTGATCTTGCATAAGCAAGAGCTTCCCATTCATTTGAAAACCATCGATGTTTGTGAAGAGTGACCACAGTGATACATGAAGATCAGTAGCGGTGATTCCAACCATGGTAGATTTGAACAAGCTCTATGTTTATAACTAGGCTGGATGTATTGACAGTCTAAGCCTCAACTTCCTTATTATTGCAGGAAGCCATATGAAAAGCATACAGGTTGGCAAACAGTGGTACAGTCCAAATGATTTTGAGACTCTGGGAGGACTGGGTAGAAGTAAGAAATGGAAAACAAGCATCAAATGCAATGGGTCTACACTGCAAAAGTGCATACAGGTACAGTAAATGTATGCATCTGGTAAGCTCTAATTATCTTTTGTCAGTTACAGTATGGAATAATTTGGAGTACTTAACAGGAAGTCTAATCTTCATCTAACTTGTGGTTTGTGTGACCTCGGAGTGCTTGATGCTGTGGATCGTGGTTGTTCAGTTGGGTCACCTCTGTGTTTATGGTTGTGAGGAAAAGGAGCTATCCTCTGCATCTAACTTGTGTTTAATTTTCAGATGGGATATTTGTCGTGTCAGAGGAAGAGCAAGATGTCCAGACATAAACCTGGTAGTCCAAAGAATAAGGTTAGCATGAACAGAATTTAGAAATTGCCTTGGGAACTGAGAAGACTGCACCCACACAATCCCGCAGAGTTCCTGTAGTCCCTGGCACATGCTTGACCTGTACATTCTGTCTAATATGTGCCTGACTTTCTCTTTCTCTACCTTTCTGTTAATCTGTCTTGTCTATATGCTTCCCATTCATTTGAAAACCATCGATGCACTCCATGTTTGTGAAGAGTGACCACAGTGATACATGAAGAACAGTAACAGAGGCTTGTAGGCCTCTATTTTATGTGTACATTAATGTATGTTCCTGTCTTTTACTTTTGTTTTTTTCTCAATGTGTTCAGCTCGGGTCTGAAACAATGACTGACCACTCCCTTGGGATGTCCTCCTGATGTGAAAGGCGCTATAGAAGTATAATTTTGTTGTTGTTCTATATCTAAATAACTTCCATCTCTCTCTTAATTGCTGTTGATTTGCCTGTTCCTGTAACATGGGGCATGATATAAACAAGGCCAGGAGGCAGGAATTTATTTCAAGGTGGTAGAGAGGAGAGTAGGCTGACTCAGAGCAATTGCCTCTGAGAATTTTTCATTGTTCCCCTACTTTCTAGTTCCATTGCTTTGAGGCCTGTGAATCCACAAAAAATAATAACGTGGCAAGTAGTTTGCATGAAGAATATTCTTAGGCTCATTTGAGCTCATCCTATTTATGTAGATGAATGGAGGAATCAATAGTGGAATGGAGAAAACACACATTCAACAGGAGAACTGAACAACAGCTTTTATATAACAATACAATGATAATAATTCTTGCATTTGATATGGCGCCTTATTACCTATTCAAGGTAATTGGAATTCCAATTGGAATAAGTCTTTAGCTCGATGAGAGATGACACTGCAGAGTTGTCAATGAGTTTTATTTAGCTGGAGACACACTGATTAGTTGCTCCCCTGAAAAGGTAGCACAGAGTTTGTGCATGGGATTGCATTGAATGGAATCCGTTGTGTATTGTGTTTGCAATTGCAGGAAATTGAAAGCAATGAATCCAGCTGTTCATCAACATGTTCTGAATTTTCATCTGAGGTAAATGATCCATTTCTTTTATCAATTTCCTCCCTCCCTTGTCCTGAAAGCACTTAGTCTTTGCTGGGATCTACCTGATCACAAGGTACCCTCAGCCCAAGTAGAGTTTCTTCAGATGTGGCCCTGGACAATGAGTTTTGTTAGCCTTTGGATCTCAGAGCAAATCATGCCCAAATCCAATCCTAACTTCTCCCAATGTCTCCACATGAACATCTCTAGCATGGGTCACTGTGGGATCTGATGTATCCTCACTCAGGAGACAGTCGCAAACAAAAGCTGTTGAGAGTTTCTTGTCTGATATGAAACCCGATCGTTAACGACATGAATTTTTTATAATTATTTTCTAGGATGATGTCAGGCTGCCTAATCAAGCTGCACTGAACCACGAAGATGTTTCTCCAGAGGAGACCTTCAAAAGTGAGACTGCTGTGTTTTATCTAGGAAAGTCAATGTTAAATGTTCTTTGGAAGGTGTCCGGCGACTGAGCATTTAGTATTGTCCCCTGAAGTTAAACACCTGGCCGCTGCTTACTGTAAAAACTGGCACAAGAAACAAATTATTTTTAAATATTAAGTGAAACTTAACTATAGAGTCCTTTGTTTTCTCTGTGTTCTTTTTCTTTTGCAAGTAACGAAGACTGAGAGTGATTTATTCTTATCAAAGAAGCTGCCAGTTTCCTGTCGCTCTTTGAATGGAATCCTACACAAGCATAGGTTTATATCAGGTAGAGTAATTATCTGTGTGCGTAGACTATTTCTGTGGTTGAAGACCTTGATTGATGATTTTACATTCACATTTCACAGCAGAGAGTAACATAAAGGGTTTCTTTGAGTGTCTTAATATGCAGGGAATTACCTACATTTTGTTCATTTCAGCTCAGATGACATTTGCCCATTTCTTATGTTTTAGGAGTACATGGAAAGTGCATTCGAACAGAGACCAAGTGGTGCACCCCAATGGAATTTGAGGATCTGAGTGATATTAATGAAGATCTAAAATACTGGAAGAGAAACATTCTATCTAAATCAGAAACACTAGGGAAGCTAATCCAGGTAGGTCCCATTGAACTGCTAGGACAGTTAGCAGTTGCTAGGACCCATCTGCTTCCACTAACTCCACACACAGCAGTTATCAAGCCGCAAACCTTCATGATCTGGGTCGCTTAGTGATATATTGGGCTGTGGTATTATCAACTGAACCATGAGAGGTACATCAATATTAATGTTTTTGCCACTTATCTCTGCAGAAAGGCTATTTAAAACTTCACAAGCTGCACTGTGATTGCGAACATTGTACTCCTCAATTTGCTGATCAGGTAAATACATCAAAGTTCACAAGATTGGTTTAGATGAAGATAACCCTTTTGGCCCATCTGATTTCATTCCTTCAGAATACCCACCCCACCATCCTCTTATCACAGCATCAAGCTGCTTTTTAAATTAGTCCTGGCCTCAACTACCCTTCCTGGCAATAATAATATTCTGTGCATTTGATATGGTGCCCTTCTTGTCAGGAGGACATCTCAAAGTGCTTCACAGGAAATGCGAGGCAGTCATACTGTCTGTGAATCTTTGAAGGCAGCAGGACAGGTAGATAAGGCTGTTAAAAAGGCGATACTAGGCTTTATAAATAGGGGCATAGAGTACAAAAGTCGGGAAGTTCTGACTAACCTCTATAAAACTTTGGTTAGGCCTCAGCTGGAGTATTGTGTTCAATTCAATTTACCACATTATAGGAAGGATGTTAAGGCTTTGGAAAGGGTGCAGAGGAGATTTACAAGGATGGTACCAGGAATGAGGTAGAGGCTAGGAACCAGGAAAGGCTACACAGGCTAGGTTTATTCTCATCGGAGCAGAGAAGGTTGCAAGGAAACTTAATAGAGGTTTTCAAGATCATCAGGCTAGAGTAAACAGGGAAAAACTGTTTCCACTGGTGGATGTGTCAGTGACCCAAGATCACAGATTTAAAATATTTTCTAAAAGAAGAGAGGAGGTGAGGAGAAATTTTTTCACTCAGCGAGTTCTTTCACACTTTCATCCCCACCTCCCCTTCTTCAGTCACAAAAATAATCACCTCCATGAAACCCACCACGTGTACATTGGACCCCATCCCCACGCCCCTCCTCCGCACCCAGCTCCACCTTCTGGCCCCGCTCATTTCTGACACCATCAACCTTTCCCTCTCCTCAGGCACCGTCCCTACCTCCCTTAAAACAGCCACCATCACCCCTATCCTGAAAAAACCCTCCCTTGATGTGTCGCAGCCATCAAGCTATCGACCCATCTCCAACCTCCTGTTTTTATCTAAGGTCCTTGAAAGAGTGGTTGCCTCCCAGCTCCGCTCTTTCTGCTCAACTCACTCACTCCTTGAACCCCTCCAATCAGGTTTCCGCCCTATTCACAGCACAGAAACTGCCCTGGTTAAGGTCACAAACGACATCCTAACCGCCTGTGACCAGGGCTCCCTCTGCCTCCTCGTCCTCCTTGACCTGTCTGCTGCGTTCGACACAGTCGATCACACCATCCTCCTTCAACGTCTTTCCTCCCACCTCAACCTTCACGGCACAGTCCTTGACTGGTTCCACTCCTACCTGACCTACCGCCTACATTTTGTATCTTCCAACGGTTTCTCCTCAAACCCCCGCACAGTTTCTCACGGCGTCCCCCAGGGCTCTGTCCTCGGCCCCCTCCTTTTCACCCTTTACACACTCCCTCTGGGCGATGTCATCCGCAAACACGGGGTAAATTTCCACATGTATGCGGACGACACCCAGCTGTACCTTTCTGCCTCATCCCTCAACCCCCAGACCATCGATGTTCTGACAGCATGTCTGTCCGACATTGAGTCCTGGACGAGGGACAACTTCCTCCAATTGAACGTGAGCAAGACCGAGGCCCTCCTGATTGGCTCATGCCAGCGCCTCCGCACATCGGGCGCTGCCAGCCTCAACTTGCAAGGCTGTACTCTCCACCTCACAAAGCCAGTCAGGAACCTTGGCATCATGTTCGACCATAAACTCTCCTTCCTTCCCCACATCCGCGCCTTGACCGGCACCGCTTATTTCCACCTGCGCAACATTGCCAGGCTCCGCAACTACCTTACCCCCCGCGCTGCCGAAACACTCGTGCACACATACATCACCTCAGGGCTGGACGATGGAAACTCTCTCCTCGTCGGCCTCCCCAGTTCCTCCATTCACAGGCTGCAGGTCATCCAAAACTCTGCAGCCCGTGTATTATCCCGCACCCGCCTCCGCGACCACATAACCCCCACCCTCGCCCGTCTCCACTGGCTCCCCATCCTCCAGAGGATCGAGTTTAAGATCCTCGTCCTCACCTTCAAGGCCTTACACGGCCTTGCCCCGCCCTATTTAACCAATTTACTCTCCCCCTACACGCCCACCCGGACCCTCCGTTCAGCAGGACTTGGCCTGCTCCAAGCCCCCCGCCCGAACCGCCCCACCATCGGAGGCCGGGCCTTCAGTTTCTCCGCTCCCACCCTGTGGAATTCCATCCCCCAATCCCTCCGCCTTGTTTCCTCCCTTTCCTCTTTCAAGGCCGGTTTGAAGACTTTCCTCTTCGACTGTGCCTTTTGTTCCCCCCGAATTTTTCGACCTCCCCTACGTGTTTCACCCCTTCCCGAACACTCCCCTCCCAGCTCGGGTCACACGCCTCCTGTGCAGCGCCTTGGGACGTCCTCCCAACGTGAAAGGCGCTTTATAAGTTTAAGTTGTTGTTGTTGTTCAAATCTGGAATGCATTGCCTGAAAAGGTTGTGCAGGCCGATTTGATAATAACTTTTAAAAGAGAGGTGGACATTTATTTGTGGAGGACTGGTTTGTGTGATTATGGGGAGAGAGCTGGGGAGTGGGATTGAGTTTATCTTTTCAAAGAGCCGGCACAAACTAGATGGGTTGAATGGCCTCCTTTTGTGCCATAAGATTCTATGATTCTGTGAACTCATTCCCTCATTGAATGCCATTGAGGGATTGGGAGCATAGCAGTGAAACAGACAGAAGCTAAAATATAATGCTCTGTCTAATGTTTGGCCATGTTATGGGTAGGGAAAATAGAAAAGAATACTTTTTTTTGGTCCTAGTGCTTTCCTGCCTCTTCTGAATATGTACTCTTACTGTTCTCTAGTACGAAGACAATGATGATGTGTGTACAGTCTGTAAAAAAGGAGGGCACTTAATCTGCTGTGATGAATGCCCACGAACTTTCCATGAGCAATGCCTTGTTTCAAGATTCAAACAGAGGTGCGTATCATGCTTCAAGAAACAACAACAAAATTACATTTGTATAATATAGCATCTTTCACATCGGGAAGACATCCCAAAGCAGTGGACAGTAAATGTTTCAGACCTGAGCTGGGGTCAGGATCGAGGAGGGTGAAGGGAAGGAAGGGGAGTGGGGGGTTGACCGATCGCATCGTCAAAGTGAGGGTCATGAGGTGGGGTTGAAGGAGGCTAGGGATGGAATGAGGTGGAGGGGTTGCCGGATGGAATTCCAGAGGTTGGGGTCAGAGTGGCTGAAGGCTCGCCTGCCGAGGGTGGGGCGTAGAATGGACAGATTGGTAGGGGTTTAGGAGTTTGCAGAGGTAGGGTAGGGCAGGGCCATGGAGGGCTTTAAAGGTGAGGACCAAGATCTTGAATTGAATCCTCTGAAGGAGGAGAAGCCAATGGAGTTGGGTGAGACTGAGGGAGATGGGGTCACGGAGCTTGGTGCAGGAGAGGACACGGGCAGCAGAGTTCTGGATGATCTGCAGCATATGGAGGGAGGAATTTGTAAAACCAGGCATTGGGATAAGCAGGGTGTTGGCGTAGTCGAGCCTGGATGTGATGAAGGCATGAATGAGAGGTTCAGTGGTGTGAGGGATGAGGTAGTGGTGGAATCAGGTAATGTTGCGGAGGTGAGGGAAGGCAGAGTGTGTCATGGCATGGATGTGGGGGAGGAAAGACAGTTGGGGATCGAACAAGACACCTAGGTTCCTGACTGGCTTGGTGAGGTGGAGCGTGCAGCCATGGAGGTTGATGCCACCAGTGCCCAAGGTGTGAAAGTACTAGTGCGAGCCAATCAGTAGGGCCTCAGTCTTGTTGACATTCAACTGTAGAAAGTTAGCTCTCATCCAGGACTTGATGTCTGACAGGCAGTCTGTCAGAACAGCAGTGGTGCTGGAATCGATGGTGGAGGCAAAAAGATAGAGTTGGGTATCATCCGCATACGGAAGTTAACCCCATGTCCGCGAATGGTGTCACCAGGGGGAACATATAGATATTGAAAAGGAGAGGGCCAAAGACAGAGCGCTGGGGGATGCCACACGTGACATTGCAGGGCCTGGAGGAAAACCCATTAGTGGCGACAAAGTGGAGATGGTGGAAGAGGTAAGAGTCAAACGAGGCAAGGGCAGGTCCACAGAGATTGAGCTGGGAGGAGAGGCGGTGTAGGAGGATGGAGTAAGTCTAAAAAAAACACCTAAAATGTGCTTGTTGTATTTTGAATAAATGGTTTTAAGTTCCAAAGTATACATACATTATATACAATTAGGGGTTCAGATGAAGTACTGACTTCTATCTATCTAATTTAAAATATTAGACACTGTACATTTCATTTCACTTAATCTTTCCAGCGAGAAATGGAGCTGTACCTTCTGCAAAATTAGGAATCTCTCAGAAGATAAATCAGGCAATGACATCTCCAACAATGATCTCTTTATGCAGCCAATGTCTCCAAATCAGCTAATGGTACGTTCAGGAATATCCCACCTCTTCTCCAGATGACTTTTTGTGAGAATTGCTTGCGTAATCGGGCTGATAAGGGTAATGATTCCAGAATATCTGATTTACAAAGTGGTTCTTAAATGAGTTTGGTGATGTCATCCGCAGACATGGGGTACACTTCCACATGTATGCGGATGACACCCAACTCTATTTTTCCACCTCACTTTGTGCCAGACATCAGGAGCTAGATGAGTCCAAATTTCCTTCAGCTAAATGTTGACAAGACGGAAGCCATACTCTTTGGCTTTTGTCAACATCTTTACAGCTCTCACGTTCTCCACCTACCCGATCTGCCTCAAAAACTCTCTGAACCCGTATGCCACCTAGGCGTCAGGTTCAACCCCCTGTTGTCCTTCCTCCCCCACATCCTCCCCAGCACCGCATTCTTCTACCTCCGACGCATCACCTGTCTCCGCCAACATCTCACCCCAAAAGCCACCAAAACCCTGGTCCATGCCTTTGTCACCTTTTGGCTGGACTATTCAAATACCTTCCTTGCCTGTCTCCCCTCCACTACCACTCATAAAATTCAGGTTATCCAGAATTCTGCCGCCCGCATTCTTACCCGTATCAAACTTCGTTCCCCGATTACCTGTCCTTGCCAGACTGCACTGGCTCCCTGGCCCAGCGAGAATGGATTTCAAGATGTTCAGTCTTGTTTTCAAATCTCTCCACTCCTCTGCACCACCCTACCTCTCTGACCTCCTCTCTCCTCACAACAGCACCCGTTACCTTCGCTCCACCGAGTCTGGCCTCCACTTTGTCCCCCAAATCCTCCGCTCTACCATAGGCAGCTGTGCCTTCAGCCTCTACACCCCAAGGCTCTAGAACTCCCTTCCTCACTCCCTTTGCCTCACCCCCTCTACATATTTTCAGGTCTCGGCTAAAGACCTTTCTTGTCGACTGCACTTTCAGTCACCTCTTTCCCCCTGCCCATGGTTCGGCCCCGGGATCGTTATTGGGAAGCGCTCTGAGACGCCGTCCGGCATGGATAGCGCTGGATAAATCCAAGTTGTTGTTGTAGCATCCTGGCTTCAGCATTCCTGGCAACCTGTTCCAGCTATTGTTTACTCTCTGGGTAAAGATCTTCTTCCTGGTGTCGGTTTTTAAATTGGTTTAAGCAACTCTGAAGCTGTGCCCTTTTGTTCTACTCCTTTGATGAATGTGGAAGTAAAGGTCTGTATATTTTGAATTGATTTAATAGCTGTGCGTTAAAGCATCTTTCTAATTACAGAAATGTGAACTTGCTTTACTGCAACTCCTCTGCAACAAAGAAAGTGTGTGTTTTAAAAAAGATCCATGTAAAACTGTAAGTATCTGACCCGAATAATCACTACTGCATTACCTCGTCGGTTTTCTTAATTCAATTACTTTCACTTATTAATTACTTATATTTCAAGCTCTAATTCTTACAAGTCTCCTTCATATTTGATCAGAATTAAAATTCAGAAGGACTTCAGAAGGACAGATTGTGGCCTTGACTTATTGGAATAGAGCAACAGCACATTCTATTGTGATATAGCAGCCTCGGTCTATTGGGATAATGGTCTCACAATCTCCTATTGCTGAGGAGGGGATTGAGGTTCATGCCTTATGGTAATGCTTTCAGGAGACATGCACAGTACAGATGTGCTTTTCACCCCCAAAAATGTTATTATGCAGCAAAACAAATTCACATTTCTGTAATTATAAAGATGCCATTGAATCAATTTAAAATAGACAGATCAGATTACTTCCACATTCACCAATACTCTTCTGGAACATTTTTCCTGCTACTGAGATGCCTGACTCAATTGGTTGCATTCTCTCCTCTGAGCCAGAAAGTTGTGGGTTCAAGTCACATTTCACAAGCTGACACTCAAAAACAGTGCTGCTTTGTTGTATGTACCATCGTTAAATCAAGGTCCCATCTGCCTACTCAGCAGTAAAGGCGATGTGAAAGGTGCTCTAACAATGTAATTTTGTTGTTTGTTATTGTTGTAAATAGTAACTTGGTTGTTAGTCGATTGGCAGATCGCTTTTACAGGGGTAATAATCTCTCCAAATAAAATAATTAATTAATTAAAATAATAATAATTTAGTTACTCAATCCACGATTGGACAACAACAACAATTTACATTTATAAAGCGCCTTTCACGTCGGGAGGATGTCCCAAGGCGCTGAACAGGAGGCGTGTGACCCGAGCTGGGAGGGGAGTGTTTGGGAAGGGGTGAAACACGAAGGGGAGGTAAAAGAGTTCGGGGTGGAACAAAAGGCACAATCGAAGAGGAAAGTCTTCAAACCGGCCTTGAAAGAGGAAAGGGAAGAAACGAAACGGAGGGATTGAGGGATGGCATTCCATAGGGTGGGAGCGGAGAAACTGAAGGCCCGGCCTCCGATGGTGGGGCGGTTCGGGCGGGGGGCTTGGAGCAGGCCAAGTCCTGTTGAACGGAGGGTCCGGGTGGGCGTGTAGGGGGAGAGTAAATCGGTCAGGTAGGATGGGGCAAGGCCGTATAAGGCCTTGAAGGTGAGGACGAGGATATTAAACTCGATCCTCTGGAGGATGGGGAGCCAGTGGAGACGGGCGAGGGTGGGGGTTATGTGGTCGCGGAGGCGGGTGCGGGATAGTACACGGGCTGCAGAGTTTTGGATGGCCTGCAGCCTATGAATGGAGGAACTGGGGAGGCCGACTAGGAGAGAATTTCCGTAGTCCAGCCGTGAGGTGATGTATGCATGCACAAGTGTTTTGGCAGCGCGGGGGGTAAGATAATTACGGACACTACTATTAGCTGTCGCGTTTCGCCCGAAACATACAAAGTCAATTATTTTTCCAATATAATCTGTGAAGCATTTTAAGACACTTCAAAGAGGTCATAAGGGGCTGTATGAGATGGAAGGATTATTATTATTACAGCACTATTAGAAAAGAGGAGAGTCGATGATGTGACGAGGTACAATATCAAATGCAAGGATTACAATTATGTTATTATAGGACTTCTAGTGGAGTGGCCCGAAGCATTTCTGCTTGTAAAAGGTTCTTGGTTGCTGAATGATAGATGCCAGAGAGAAAAAAGTACAGTGATGGTAAATTAGGCCAACTTTTCTGCCCTCTTCTGTTAAAGATTCCTGATTATGGCAGCGAGATTGACAAGCCCATGTGGCTGCACAAGGTGAAGCAGAATCTCATGGCTGAGAATTACCTGACCGTGGACACGTTTCGCAGGGATGTTCATCTCATCTTCCAGAATTGTATCAAATTCAACCAGGTAAACCACGGAGATCCCATTCTCTTCACCACAGAGTGATTTCTCCGCAGACTCTAATTTAAAGCATTTCCTTCTGTGTAGTATTCTAGTTTATGATGAATCTAATGGGCAGGAATTGATTTATTTTGTCACTTACCAATCTTATGCTTTTTACAATTCTGTTGTGTTTTTCCCCATCTATTTTTTTCCCTTTCTCTCTTAAGAGCCCTGTAGTTATACATTAAGTGTAGAATCATAGAATCATAGAATTTTACGGCACAAAAGGAGGCCATTCGGCCCATCTAGTCTGTGCCGGCTCTTTGAAAAGAGCGATTCAATCCCACTGCCCTGCCCGCTCCCCATAGCCTAATAGACCCGTTCTCCCTAAATAAAGATCTAATTCCCTTTTAAAAGTTGTTATCGAATCAGCCTCCACCACCTTTTCAGGCAATGCATTCCAGATTCGATCAACTCGCTGAGTGAAAAAATTTCTCCTCAGCTCCCCTCTACTTCGCCTTGAAACTATTTTAAATCTGTGACCACGAGTCACAGATTCACCCACGAGTGGAAATAGTTTTTCTCTATTTGCCCTGTCGAAACCCCTCATGATCTTATAAACCTCTATTAGGTCTCCCCTCAATCTTCTCTGCTCCAGAGAGAATAACCCTAGCCTATCTAGCCTCTCCTCATAGCTGAAGTCCCTCAATCCTGGCACCATCCTAGTAAATCTTCGTTGTACCCTTTCCAATGCCTTCACATCCTTTCTGTAGTGTGGTGACCAGAATTGAACACAGTATTCCAGCTGAGGCCTCACCAAAGTCTTATAGAGGTTAGTCAGCACTTCCTGACTTTTGTACTCTATACCCCTATTTATAAAGCCTAGTATCCCATATGCCTTCTTAACAGCCTTGTCTACCTGTCCTGCCACCTTCAATGAGTCACTAACACAAATCCCCAGGTCTCTCTGTTCCTTTACACCATTTAAAATTGTACTATCTAGCCTATATTGCCTCCCTTCATTTCTTCTCCCAAAATGCATCACCTCACACTTCTCTGCATTAAACTTCATCTGCCATGTGTCTGCCCACTTTACCAATTTGTCTATATCCTCTTGCAGATGGCTACTATCCTCCTCACTGTTTACTATTCTCCCTAACTTAGTGTCATCTGCAAACTTGGAAACTGTACTCCGTACACCCAAGTCCAGATCATTGATGTAGATTACAAACAGCAATGGTCCCAAAACCGATCCCTGTGGCACACCACTGCTCACTTCCCTCCAATCTGAAAAACAGCCGCTCACTACAACTCTCTGCTTTCTGTCTCGCATCCAGTTGTGGATCCACGCTGCCACTGTCCCTTTTACGCCATGGGCCTTTAATTTCATAATAAGTCTCTCATGTGGCACTTTGTCAAATGCCTTTTGAAAGTCCATGTAAACTACATCAACTGCGCTACCATTATCCACCCATTCCGTTACCTCATCAAAAAATTCTATCAGATTTGTAAGGCAAGATTTGCCTTTGACAAATCCATGTTGACTGTCCTTTATTAGCCTATATCTTTCTAAGTGAAGATCTACCTTGTCCCTGATTATGGACTCTAGAAGTTTGCCCACTACCGACGTTAGACTGACTGGTCTGTAGTTACCAGGCTTGTCCTTCTGCCCATTTTTATACAAGGGAGTAACATTAGCTATCCTCCAGTCCTCTGGCACGACCCCTGTGTCCAAGGAAGATTGAAAGATCGTGGCCAGAGTCCCTGCTATTTGCTCCCGTGCCTCACTTAGTAACCTAGGGTGCATCCCATCCGGACCAGGTGACTTATCCACCTTGAGCGACGTCAACCTTTTTAGCACTTCCTCTCTGGTTATAATTATTCTATCCATTTCTCCTACCCTCTCCTCTAATACCATGGCATTGGCTGTATCCTTTTCTTTTGTGAAGACAGAGGCGAAGTACTCATTCAGTACATCAGCCATGCCCTCTGCCTCCACAATGAGATTTCCTCCTAGGTCCCTAATTGGCCCCACCTTATCCTTGACCAACCTTTTACTCTTAATATGTTGGTAAAAAACCTTAGGGTTCCCCTTAATCTTACTCGCTAATTGTTTTTCATGCAGTCTCTTTGCCCCTCTAACTTCCTTTTTTAGTTCTATCCTACACTTCCTATATTCTGCTTGGTTCCCTTCTGAATTTTGAGCCTGACACTTATCATAAGCCTCTTTTTTTTGTTTTATTTTGGCCCCGATTTCCTTAGTCATCCAGGGAGGTTTGGATGCCTTACATTTCACCTTTGTGGGGATGCTTTTGACCTGTGCCTGAACTATCTCCTCTTTGAACGCTGCCCACTGCTCGTTAGTTGTCTTACCTGCCAATTTTTCTTTCCAATCCACCTTGGCTAGGTCCCACCTCAACTCATTGAAATTAGCCCTTTTCCAGTTGAGTGTCCTCACCTGTGATCGTTCCTTATCCCTTTCCATAATTATTCTGAATCTAACGATATTGTGGTCACTATTCCCTAGATGCTCACCTACAGAAACCTGTTGAACTTACCCTACCTCATTTCCCAAAACTAGATCCAGCAATGCTTCTTTCCTCGTTGGACTGGAAACATACTGATCAAGAAAGTTGTCCTGCACACACTTCAGGAATTCTTCTCCCTCCTTGCCCTTTACTCTACTATTCTGCCAGTCTATGTTGGGATAGTTGAAGTCTCCCATTATCACCAAGGCCGTACGCAGGGGGGGTGCGACGGGTGTGTACGCACCCCCCCAAATTATAAAAGGTCCACATTTTCCGGGGTAGAGAATTGCATTTTTTTATCAAATTTAAATACCAAGTAAATTTATTGAACATTTGAGTAACAATCAGTTCTTCAAAACTATGTATAAATTATAAACACACATCTTTGAATGATTTAGTATTAATATAAAATTATCGAGTCGCACACCAGAATCGGCGTCTACCCCAAAACATACCGCGTCGATAGACCAGTCCATGACGCGGCGAGTCTGTGACTCGTGATTGGATAAACATAGGCGCCAAGACTCAAATCCTCGTTTGGAAATCATCCCGTAAACAGCCACAAGGGGCAGCACCAATTCTGGAGTTAAAATCATCTTTTCATCTGATCACCGTAAGTAAAAATTACTCAAGTTTTGAGAGGTGTGACTGTAATGCTAGCAAACAATGACAACATATTTACAAGCTTCTGAGAAATTAAAGCTTTTGAGAACCCAACAAAAAAGTTATGTGCTGGACGGGAATGCCTATCTTTAAAAAAAATACGCATGGACATAGACCTAGGCTTTAGCGCCTATTCTACGTGGTGTGTCAATCGGAAATCATCCCGTATACAGTCACTACATAAAAAGGTAGCACCACTTTGTGGAAGCTGAAATCGTATTTTAATCTGATAATGTTAGCAATTGATAATAGTGCCTTAGTACACTGTCGAGACAGCTCAGAGGCTTCACAGAACGTACTGTAAAGTGGCCAGTTTTTGCCCAGGATTGTCCCACAAACACCGATGGAGTGAGTCACCGATTTTATTTGGGGGCGTTTGTTGGCCAGGACAACAGGAGAGAGACTTCCCTCCGCTTTTCGAGTAGTGTCAGAGGATCTTTTCACATCCATCTAAACAGACGGATCAGACCTCGGTTCAGCATCTCAACCAAAAGAACAGCCTCTAACAATGGGACACCCCCCCCCCCACAGCACCACATTGAAGTGTCAGCTTCCTCTGTGTGATACCGAGTGCCGACGTGGGGTTTGAACCCACAACTTTCTGACTCAGAGGCCAGAGTGCTATTCACTGTGCCAGGCGATTCGCCAGGTGATGCTGCTGTCTTCTATCACCTGTGGGAAACTTTCTTTCCCTCCTACTCAGTGCCTCTGAATCTGAAGACATTCCCAAGGTCGAGGTTGCATATCTGACTGATTGACAACTGAGATTTATTTTCAGGGTTTGTGGGCAGTGTCACGTAATTGGCTATAACTTAAAGGATTGTTAACCTGCACCTGTTAGAGTTGAGGTCCCCAGAACTGCTGCCTCACACCAGCGGGATATAAAGGACAGGTGCAGTCGAGTCTGCAAAGCAACAGCTCTTCCTACACAAATCTCTTCAATGTGACTCCTCTGAAAGTCACTCTTTCTCTCTTTGAATAATAATATAATCTGTGCATTTCATGTAGCGAGGTAGGTTAGGGTCGGTCTACCTCGTGTTCTGTGACCGTGCAATGGTTCCCATAGGATAGTAGCACTATGGACAGTTTCCTCCCGGCTTCTCCAGCTATGTCCGCTAAACCTAAGACGCCTCTGCGGTAATGTCTGTGATACCAGTGTGGTAGTGTACCATATAGCTCACTATTTGTCAGATGCTGTCGCCAGTAAACGTTCAGGGCGTCTCTTAGAAGCCTGGTATATACCTCACGAGTCACCTAATCTCCTGGGTTTGCCTAAGTGTCCAGCATTCTGCTCCGTATAGGAGCGACTTTCAGCCCTCGCGTTAATGCACATTCATTATAATATGGAAATCGATATTGGTAGAGCGGTTGACGTATTCGCTTCAAAGCGACCGAGGCGTCTCGAATACGGAACGCTATTAAAGAATTAATTTCCCCTCCCTTATTTTTTCAAGTATTTTTTCGTCAGATCAGTATTGCTTGATGGGTCACTGCCTTTAATTTTGATTCTAAATAAATAAAAACTAACTACACTATTGCTCACAGTTCAACGATATTTTCAGGATAATGCTGATAACAGGCTTGTAACACGTGTGAATTAACTGTTTGACACTGATTTTCAGTTTCTGTATATTTTCTTGTCTTTTATAAAATTTGCTTTGCTGGAATATCTGAGCACATAATTCATACTTTACTCTTCCATTATTGTTCATTACAGTCCGAAAGAAATTTAGTCTTAGGATAACAATGCAGAACAACTTATTAATTACCGTCAATCTGTAGTTTATGATCATTTTCTCTATACGCATACATTTATCAAGCATTCGCCATTGTACTGTGTTAATTGGATTGTAATTTACTTTATCGTTCGCATTCCTTACATCATCGAGTCAACAATCGTGTTGGCTTTTATCGGCGAACACATTCGACCTTCCCAATTAGACACGGACTACCGAGGAAAATAAAAACACTGAATAAATAATGATGCTCTTAAACACCAAGGGCATAAATACCGTTCATATTGGATCTTCTGAACCGATTAAAGAAGACCTCAAACTGTGTAAAACGTCGGAGCCTCGAGGGGGCCCCGGGGGCAGCCCCCAAGCCCCCGGCCATTGTTGGTCCCATCACTAGCAATTCGCACCCCCCCATTAAACATCCTGCGTACGGCCCTGATCACTACTCTATTAGCTCTGCATTTCTCCGTGATACGCTTGCAGATCTGCTTGTCTATCTCCTCCCCACTATTTGATGGTCTATAGTATACCCCTAACAGTGTAACTGCACCTTTTTTATTCCTCATTTCTAACCAGATAGATTCGGTTTTTAGTCCTTCTTCCACCTCGTTCCTTTCTAAGGCAGTCACTGAGTCCTTAACTAAAATTGCCACCCCACCCCCTTTTCTCCCTTCTCTATCCCTCCTGAATACATTATAACCAGGAATGTTCAACTCCCATTCCTGCCCATGCTGGAGCCAAGTCTCTGTTACTGCTATAACATCATATCACCTCACAGCAACCTGAGCCTGCAGCTCACCAATTTTATTTCTCAAACTTCGTGCATTTACATACATGCACTCTAAGGCACAAATTACTTCCTCTGCATTTTTCTCCCGTCTTACCCTTACCCCTGTCCTCTTTATTACCCCTCCCGTATTTGAACTACTGTTCAGTTTCCCACCCTCACCCCCCGGGATTGGTTTAAAGCCCCCCCCACAAAACTCGACAACCTCCCTGCAAGGAGATTGGTTCCAGCCCTGTTCAGGTGTAACCCATCCATTTTGTACAGGTTCCACCTACCCCAGAATTGGTCCCAATGGTCTAGGAACCAGAAACCCTCCTTCCTACACCACTTCTCCAGCCATGCATTGATGTGCCTTATTCTAGCATTCTGGAACTGGCTTGCTCGAGGCACTGGAAGCAACCCAGAGATCAGCACTCTCGAAGTTCCACTTTTTAGTTTACTCCCTAGTCTCTGGTACTCTCCCTGGAGCATCTCAGATCTTTTCCTCTCAACTTCATGGGTCCCAACATGGACCACCACAAGTGGATTTTCCCCTTCCCCTAGCAGAATTTCATGCACCCGCTCAGTCAAGTCTTCAACCCTGGCACCTGGTAGGCAACACACCTTCCGAGATTCGCGTTTCCGTTCACAAAAACGCCTATCTATACCTCGGACAGTTGTATCTCCTATTAAAATGGTCTTGATGGAGTTGGTTTGTCCAACCTTCTCACAGACCTCCTTATCCAAACAGGTTGAAAGTACTTCATACCTGTTGGAAATGGTAGGTTTTCCTCACTCTAGGAAAAGTTTCTGAATAATATAAGTTGCTAGGCATCAATAATATAAGTTGCCAGGCATCTATTTGATATTCTCTCTGGTGATCCTGAAATGCAACTTTCCAAAACTGCTTAACATCTTATATTTATTTCCAACAGGGAAATCAATTTGAAAAGATTGGAAGAAACCTCAGTAAGAGATTTGAGGAGAATTTAAGGCAAATCTTCAGTATTTCATAATATGAGCTTTGAAAGCTCCTTACAGACCATTGACTGGTAACAATTCCTAAACCTGGGCTGGTTTCTCCAGCGAGTCCCCGAGAGAATTTATGGATGATCAAAATTGGGAGTTGGGAAATCTAATATCCGTATTATATCATATATCTTTTTTTCTCACATGTTTGTACTATGTGTATATAAATATACTAAAGTTGAAATCGGAATACACTTGGGTGAAACAACTGCTGACCATTAGTTATTTTGTAATATGTGATGTGATGTGCATAAGAAGAATCTTACAAAAAATATTCGGGATGAAACCTGCTTTCTGCCACGTGCTATCATTAAAATGGATTGACACATATATAAGTACGGAGGGTGTGACTGCTATTTCATTTAGTTGTATAGTAATTCAGGCAAGTAAAGCGCTGGACAGCAGTTGCTAAGTTTCTCAGTTTGCTGGACCTAGTGTATCACAAGGCAATGTTCAGAACATTCCTGCTATGTATTGCAAAGTGCTCCAGGTCTCTACCCTGTATGAAGGGCGCTATATAAATGCAAGTTGTTGTTGTTGTATTTCACGGGATGAACCAGCAAGCAGTAGCAACTTTCGATCCTCTGAATCCTCAAATTATGGAGCACACCTGATTGTTGCCAGTGTGGCAAGCACCAGAAATCACATGGTGTTCTAAAGTCAGAAAGAATTGAATTTAACCAACTTGCAAATGATCTGTCAACAAAACAGGAAAGTCAACACATTAACGAGAAATACACATGATATCATAACATAGAGGGCATCAGATATGCCATAAGTATTCTCCTGAGGAGGAGAATACTTTGCTTATCAGTTCTTTTTAATGAGTCAGGAGGGATGGGATTGCTTACAGCTGTGCAACTAATTCTCCCACTAAAGCTAGGTTGACCAAAGTCATTTTTAATACATTTTAGTTCACAAAGGTCTCGCACTGGTAGGAAAGGTATTTGTTTTGTTCTGTCCTTGATCATTTTACTCAGTGTACTAATCAGGAAGTATATCTTTGCTTGGAGAATAATATGGATTGTAGGAAAGGGTAATTGAGGCCAGACACTGGACTCATTTAAAACATGTTGAAGCTTTATTGGGAGGGTGGTAGGTTTGGTGTCTGAAAGGATGAGAACAAATGGACCAAATGGCCTTTTTAATCTAAACCTCTCTTATGACCTTCTGATTTGCTAGTGAAATACTGTACAGTATTCTTGCTTTGTCAAAGGAACAAGTAACTGTTAGATTACCTCTTGGTGTAAAAGTATGACTTGGCACACACTGTATTTTGACTGTATTTCTCTGTAAATGTTATCAAGAAGCTCAAAACCCACAAACCACTTATTAAACCGCATGTTGTGAAACATTTGTGAATTAATAGAGACTAACAGCTGATTTTTTCTAATCATTCTATTTTCACTGTAAGATCAATTGAATTTCAATTCAATGCATTTCAACACCACCATTCCTGGAATGTGCAGTGACTGCTGTGTCAGAGGAATGGAGTTCCTTTGTGTGACAGTTCTGTTTGCATTTGATTCTTCGTCCTGTTCAATGCTGGATGAGTTTTGTTTTTCCCCTGTATTGAGTCTGAAAGAACAACAACAACAACAACAAAATTGCACTTATAAAGTATCTTTCATATCGGGAGGACATCCCAAAGCGCTGAACAGTCAGGTTGGAACCCGAGCGGGGGTGGGGGGCAGAGGGTCAGGGTAGGGGGAAGGAGAGGGGGAGAGGGGGAAGAGTTAGTGGGGCAGCCGAAGGCGCGGTCGAAGAGGAAGATCTTGAGACTGGCCTTGAAGGAGGAAAGGGAGGAAGCGAGGCGGAGGGGCTGCGGGATGGAGTTCCACAGTGTGGGAGTAGAGAGACTGAAAGCCTAGCCGCTGATGGTTGGGCGGTTAGGGCGGTGGACGTGGAGCAGGCCTGAGTCTGCTGAACGGAGGGGACGGGCACAGGCTGATAGGGAGACAGTAGGTCAGAGAGTAGGGGGCAAGGCCGTCAATGGCCTTGAAAGTGAGAACAAGGATCTTGAATTCGATCCTCTGGGTGAACGGGGAGCCAGTGGAGACGGGCGAGGGTGGGAGTGATGTGGTCGCGAAGCCTGGTACGTGAGAATACACGAGCTGCAGAATTCTGAATGATCTGCAGCTTGTGAAGGGAGGAGCTGAGGAGGCCGACAAGGAGAGAGTTCCCATAGTCAAGCCTGGAAGTGATAAAGGTGTGGATGAGAGTTTTGGCGGCATAGGGGGTGAGGTAGTGGCAGAGTCTGGCCATGTTACGGAGGTGATGGAAGGTCATGAAGTGGATGTGGGGGAAGAAGGATAGTTCCAGGTTGAACAAGACGCCCAGATTCCTGATTGGCTTTGAGAGGTGGAGAGAGTAGCCTTGAAAGCTGATGTTGTCAGTGCTTGAGGTGCGGAGGTGCTGACGTGAGCCAATCAGGAGGGCCTCCGTCTTGTTGACATTGAGTTGTAGTAAATTTGCCCTCGTCCAGGACTCGATGTCGGACAGGTATGCAGTCAGAAGGTCATTGGTCCTGGAATCGAGGAATAATACAGGTTTCTGTTGTTAACAGAAATATAACAACCCAAGCTGGGAGCAGGGCAGGTTAGTATTGTCCACAAAGGTAAAGTGTTTAAACTTTGAATAACAGTCTACAACCATTTCTCATCTCCTGCCGGTGCTGGAGTTTTGTTCCTCTCCCCCTCTCAGAACACATGAACACACACCCTTCTGACCCTAATGCACTCTCAGGAGGGGGGTTTGGCTAGAATTCATATTAGCTTTCGAAAGGGAACAAGCTAGATATCTCAAAAGGAGAAAACTACAGGTGTAAGGGGAAAATGCACTGAAAGGATTGCTCAGACAAGATGGGCCCAAATAGCCCTCCTCTATGCAGTAAAATTCTATGGTTCTAACGGTGAGGGTGCTACCAAGTGAACCTTGCTATCACCTAAATGGAAGGTGAAGGAGTGTTCCTCAGTATGACAGCACTAAGTAGTGTTGCTCCTGCATTGTGTATCTCAATGCCAGACCCCCCACTTTACAATGATTGTGCAGCATTTAAATTTTGAGAACTGATTAAAAATCAGTGCCAAGCCCTTGACATTTTGTTGGGTGCTTGGGATTTTCACAGCCTTCCAAACTGGACTCCTGACTTTCAATACTTGCTTCAGGTCACTGATGAGCAGTCAGGGAGATTCCAATCCTGTAATTTCCCTTAATATTTTTCCAAATAATAACTGAAACTGTTCTATTTCTAAAAAGGTCTGGATTGTTATTCTCTAATCTTTTGCCCTTTGCAAGAAGACACAAAGGTCTCGATGAACTTCGGGGACTTTCAAACATACATTGCTTGGGCGAGTGTCATTGCAGACAAATCCCAAAGCTGAGATCCAGCATTCTTGATTGTCCTGGGATGCCCCAAATTTTCCACAAAATGTTCTGTATCTAGATTCACTTATCTGAGTCTAGATTTATTGAGAGACTTCAGCTTTTTTAAAAAAAAAACTTTCGTTGTTATTAAAAATGCTAAGGTCTGCAAGTCAGGTTGGAAAGCTGTCCCCATGTCTAACCTGGTCATATTAAGAGGAGCTTCTACCATCATAGCAATATTGAGTGTTGGAGTCAAACTGGAGATTTGACTCCAACACTCAATATACAAAACTAGCTGCTAGTTTTGTATAATGCAATGGGTTGAAATGGATCTTTAGTTCAGCACTCCATAAATCTAAAAGAGACACTTACAAATTACTTAAATAGTAATAATAATAATACTTTTTCCGTCTTCTAGATGTCTCAAAGTGATTCACAGAATATACTGTAAATTGAATTAACTGTATATTTGTGGGCAAAACACGGCAGCCAATTGCGCACAGCACTGTCCCACAAGCTGTTGTTGGTTGAAGTGACCAATTTTTTTTTCTTGCAGGATTATTATCAGGTGTGTGGAGTAAGGAAACTGACTCAAGGTTTTGCCCTTCTGGGAAATGACCCCAAGTCTCTCGCTTGCGAGGTGAGTTCTGTAACCACTGAGCTACAGAACTCTACAAATTCTGATCCAAGGAACAGTGAAACTGAAGAGTGGGAAATGGGTAGATTTCGTATCTTCAAAAGCATCCTATTGTATATGCCAAACTCTCCAAAGTTTTTAAACATCATTAAATTTTTTGTTGAATCTCATGCCAATTATTTTGTAGCTAGAGGTGTGAGGGTAAGAGAATGACCAAAGGTGCAATTGAAGATGAAAGTCTTAAGGCAAGCAAGGGATGGGGTGAGGTGAAGTGCCTGTGAGATTAATCAATTCCAGCATCAACAACTTCCAGATCAGATATAATATGGGTTAGATCATTCTTTCCTGTCACAGCAATAAACCTCAACAGCAACTTCAGAAAAGCACACATGAGAGTGATATTTTTAAATTCACAAACAGCCTTCCTTTGGCTTCTTAAATGAGATTACTTCTTTATTCTGTAATGGGTTATAATTTGAGGTGAGATTTGCATTTTGCTCGGCAGGAACTGAATTGAATTGAGTTGGCCACAAGAGTTTCTTCTCTCCAGTTTTGTTGCAATTCCCCCTCTTGTTTCACAACATTAACACCTCTTTAACCCATCATTTACTGCTCTCTACCCCATTTTCTCCTTTGTCTTCCTTGCCCTGCTTCTCCTCTGTTAACCCTTGAAAGCCTCCCCCTCCCAACATGGCCCAGTTCTGACGAAGGCTCGTGGACCGAAACGTTGATTCACTTTTCCTTTCTTCATAGATGCTGCCTGACCTGCTGAGTGTTCCCTGCGATTTCTGTTTTTGTTTCAGATTTCCAGCATCTGCAGTATTTTTAATTTTTGAGCTGCCATCTCATCAGTTTGGTGAATCTCATTAATGGAACCAGACAACATGATGGAAAAAATAAAATGCTTTTACAAAGTGCCAATCAGGTGAAGTGGTGTTCCTCACATAGGGCTTGTTGAGTTGGGTGCTTTCCAGCTTTATCGTTTTGGGAGGTGGTGTCAGTTTCATATAAAGGTGCACTTGCCTTATATAATGTTCATTTGTAGAAAGAACAATCCAGTATTCATTCTGCAAGGCAAGAGGAAATTCTCGATTATGTTAAAGGTATGGTTAATTAGATAATAAGTTTTGTTAAATGTAGTGGTATATTCATATCTTGTTTTGTTTCACGAGCTGCTTCATCTTTTATATTGTTCGTGCTGCAATTTTACAGCAAATTGTCCCCAATGATCAGTATTGTTGGAAGTTCAAACACTGCAAATTGTATTCGAGACTCACACCTGATACTAGAATCATAATTTTTTTTTCCATTTTTCAATACTGCCTTGGTGCAGAGTTTTCTGTAAAGCATAATGACTGTATCTGTCGGTTAATGCAGCAGCCACTTTGTGCAGATCAAAGTCCCAGAAATGGTCATGAAATGAATAACCATTTTAAAAAAAATCTGCGTCTTCGTCAATTCACCAGGAAAAATGCCTTCTCTTTCCAAATTATGCCTCAGGATAATAATAATAATAATAATAGTAATCCTTGCATTTGATATATCGCTTTTCACATCTTCTTGGATATTTAATCTCCACCTGAACAGGCAGACAGGACCACAGTTTAATACCTCACCTGATGGATGGCATCTCTGACAATGCAGCATTGCAGTGCCAATCTAGATTGTGTGCTCAAAGTCTTTTGACGTATGGCTTTACCTACATTAAATCCCACAGTTGTAGCCCCACCCTACATCCGTGACCTTCTAACCCCCTACCAACCTGCTCACCCCGACCCATCCGCCCCACCATTGGCAGGCGAGCCTTTAGCCACTCTGCTCCCAACCCCATCCCGCAGTCTCGCCACCTCGCCCCCTCCCTGGCCTCCTTCAAGTCCCGCTTCCAGACTCTCCTCTTCGATGGTCCCATCGGCAGCTCCTAAATCCCCCCCTTCCCTCCCCCACCTGTCCCCAGCTTAGGTCTGACACGGTGACTGTCCAGCACCTCGTGACATCCTCCTGACAAGTGTAATTTTGTTGTTATTGTTATTGTTCTGACTCATCGGCAAAACTGCCATCAACTGAGCTCGCCTGACACTACTTGAAGGAGGTGATCTCAGTTCACACCTGAGAAGTATAAACATGGATGAAGATCCTATTGGACTCACCAACCCATGGTCCATTGAAACACCCTTGGGTCTCTGAACTGACATTTCTTTTGTGTACATTTCTAAACAAACTATTTCTGGCTGTAAACAAATTTGTCGGTGCACCCTTCTACCTGCTTTGAGAACACTTGGATCAACCAGGGAAATCTGGCCCCATTAAAGATAGGCAGAGTGCACCACAAACATATTCACTCATCTTAACAGCTTCTTCTCTCACAGATTGATGGTCAAAAATAGGAGCGATTTTGATATTAGGTGATACCCAAAAATCATATCTACTGTTAGCTGATCTAAAGAGAGCTAGGAGTGGGAGTGCTGCAATTGGTCTTAGTGCCCAAGGGTTACCGAGGGGAAAGTCAGTGATAAAACTGTACATTCAGGAGAGGATTGGGTAAAATTAGGGGAAAATATTCTCTTTTGCAAATAAATGATATATTAAATACAATATTGTGTAAACGCGCTTGAATATTTGGCATATGCAACTGTGAGTTCGTAATAATAATTTTAGATTTAATATAGTGCCTAGATGTCAAAATATCTCAAAGACCTTTACTACATTTACTGTTAAGTGTAATGATATATATATATATATATATATATGTAGATTAACACAGCCGTCAATTTGCACAGCAATGCCCACAAAGAGCCAGAATGACTATCAGCTGAAAGAAGATCCAGGTGAGGGTTGGGGACTTCCCTATTATCCTGTTTCATGGGATTTATTGGAAGAGGAAAAATTAGGAAGTATTAATACTTCCTGTTCCAATAAGTCCCATTAATAATTTTTGACTTGATGTTTTATGATTGTCTCACAGCTGTAATTTCTTAGTTGGCGTTAATCAGAACTTGATGGTTTTCAAACCATCTCTGTTGGCAGAGTTGAGAGTGTTTTGTAGAAAACTGTTCTAACTTGTAAGTAACTTATCCAGGGAATGCTCTCTTAGCAATGATTGTGAAAAGTAGTTCTGTCTTCAGTTAGGCTATATATATCATTCCTCTTCCAGCAGAATGTCAAGCTCTGATAGAGTTGTTGATGCAAGTCTCAGACAAATGCTGAAGACAAGCAGGACAGAGATCTCCATGGCCATCGATGACCTCTTTCCATTTCTCCATGGACTGATGGACAATGATGTCATCACTGAGCAAATCTTCAAGGTAAGGAACAGGTCGCATGCACAAGAGTTAAAGACTACAGCAAAAACATAGGGAAGGGAAAATGTGTGAATAAGTAAAGCAGAAAGCAAACAAGGAACAATGTGAGCAAGAAAAAATAGATCTTTATCTTCTCAGATTGGCCTACCTCTAAACCGTCTGATAGCATTAGAAAAAACAGTTTTCTAACTTTGTGTCTTGAAGTCTCATATAGGAAGTTCTGCAATGCCCTATGTTTTTATAGACTAATGGTGTATTGTGTTTGTACAGGAAGCCTTACAACTGAAGGAACAGAAAGGCAACAATAAAGCAGTGTATGCTACATTGACGTGGTTGCTGGAGAGGAATGATTCAAATATCAACAGCTTCTGGAAGAATTTATTTAAAGATTACAATCTGGAACGGTATCCCAAACTCCAGCCAGTCTATCACAGCTTCTTCAAGGGTAGGGAGAGAGCTGGTCAGAATACGTGTTGAGGAGTAGACAGCAGATAGGAGTGTGTTACAAGGACCTACCTTTCTGAAGGAGATGGAGTTATATAAACACAAGAACAAAGCAAATCAAAATCAACTGGACTCTGTGTGTTAAAGCCTTCAACAACAACAACAACAAAATTGCACTTATATAGCGCCTTTCACGTCGGGAGGACGTCCTAAAGCTCTGAACAGTTAGGTCGGGACCCGAGCGGGGGTGGGGAGGGTCGGGGTAGGGGGAAGGGGAAGGAGATACACCTGTGCATTTATTTTCCATGATATATAGATGTATGATTTAATGACAGGTTATTTAGCTCAAGTGAATGTTAAATGATCAATCAACTAGAAGGGTAGTCAACAAGATTGACTCGTAAAATTACATAGGAAATTATTCCCTTTCTGTTAACACTACCCTTAACTAATGTGAGCTATTAAGTTTGCTGCTGTTGTGAAACCATGTGAGCAGTGTGAGCATTTGAATGGATTAACCTGTTTGAATGAGGTAAGGAATGACAGATGGATTTGTTTCACTTGTCTCTTGGATTCTCCTGAAAATGGTGGCATTTGCTGAGTACACTTCTATCAGTAGCTCTCCAACAGCTGGTCAAAGTGACCATCAAGTTACTCTTTACTTAATCCTCCAATTGTGCATTGCCCTATTTGTGTCTCCTTGGAGTGCAAGTGCAAACTTCAAATAGAAAACGTGACACGGTAATATAGATGACTTTGTACTTACAAAGTGCCCTTTTCAAGCATGAAATGCACTCCTGTGGCTCCCCATAGATAATTCCTGTGGATCCCTTTTTGCCAAAACAAAGCTGCCTGAAAAAGTAATGTCACTTTACCAATTTCAGAATCCAAGACTGATATCAAAGTAAAGCGTAGTTCAAATCACAGCAGCTGCTAGATAAAACTCAGAGCAATATAGTATCGATAATAAAGTGCTGCCTGTGCCAATTTAAATGTTAATTTTTTTCATAGATATAGATCTCAATAAAATGAGAAGAGGAAGAAAGATGCTCAAAATGTCTGGGAATCAGGGGGTGACAAGACCGCAGCTTAAAAGAAAGACTTCTGAGGAGATGCAAGTGTCCTCATCTGTCCTCAATACAAAACGTGCCAACAGTAAGGGCTGTGTTTTAGTGGAAATGTTACCTTCCTTTGTTTGTTTCTTCACTGCCTCATACCCTGGTTCTGCTCTATGCTTCCTATCATGCTTCAGCTGCTTCAACGCATCTCTTTTTATCAGATGTATGTACAGTATATGTATTTTTATAACCAATTGACTAATTATTTTGGTCACATTGCAGGGCCAACCACAAAAGAAAGGGTGCTGAGAAAAACAGAGTCTGAGAACATAATCAGAATCCCTCAAGGAAATGGTATATTGCCTAAACAACAACATAACTAATTGCTATGTCCTATGTGCTAAGTCCAAATATTCCTCTGTACTAAACAGAAGGCAATGGCAGGGCATAGGAATATTCCAGCCGGTTCCCTTGTACAATGCCAACCTTCAACCAGGAAATCTGCCCCAAGTCATTGCTATGTTCAATAACTTTGTGTGATCAACATTGCAGGGAAGTTATTGTTCCCAGGGTATCCATCCTCTGCTGCTGGACTGTTGAAGTACAACGATAGAAATGTACAAGTTCCATACTTGCCATACGGTTATTATCACAGACATTTCAGAAACCGAAACTCATTTTAACATTAAAATGTATCTATTTATGTCAAACATTTATATAATCTTGCTCGTGATTCTACAGATGTAAGGTGGAGTTGGTGGAGTTGAAAAAACATTTTCCCATTCCAAATTCCACTTTTTCCATTATCCTGGCATGGATTTACCTTTATCTGTCTGTTACCACACAAACAGGAAGTGTTGTTGATATAACACATATCTTTGTGCTTTTCAATGAAGGAACGGTAGTACCCGCTGTTCCTACCAACCTCTCAGCTAATGGGTGTCCTGGTGGGGATGTTAAAGGAATTCTCATCAAACAAGCCTTTGATTCAGGTAACATTAAATTCAATTCAAATTCCTTGCATTTGATAAAATGCCTTTCACTGGGGAGGACTTCTGAAAGCTCTTCACTGGATTTACTTTAAGTGCAGTGACCTGGTTATTTTGGAGATGAACACAGCTCTAGGAGATTGTTAGTATTCAGAATCTCAAATATTCATTTTTGTTTTGGGAAAAAATTAAGCGAGCGGTGATGTGAACGGTGATGTGAGCGGTGATGTGGGTGGTACATAAAATATATTTCCCATGTATCAAAAATGTCTACAGTATATTAATACTGCTGAATGCCCTATTCCATTTAGGGATACCCAAAAAGTGTATTAAAGTAAGTGGGGAGTTATATACGCCCACTACATTTGAAGATATCAGTGGAAAAAGCAGAAGCAAGAACTGGAAGGAAAGCATTCGCTGCAAAGGATTCTCCCTATCAAAGTTAAATAAGGTGAGTCAAGTGTTATACCACAAGACCTAAACAGGACACAAATGTTGTGATGCTGAGATTAAATCAGGTGTTAGATGTCCCCATTCCTCCCAATAATAGTTTGTTTTTTTTACCAGCACTGTTGTTCAAACTGTTCATATGGACAATTGTATCTCATTTGCATCTGGTTTATAAATTCCTTTGGGTATATTCTATACTTACAGGATGGCATTTTAAAGGGCAATGGACAGAATAGTCACAGCTGCAACCAAATGTCCTCAAAGTCAGATGTACAGGTAAACTGATAATACAGAAATGCCTCAAACATGTTTAGTTTTTTGTATTGCAATGTGAATAGTTGGTTGATGTGAGTGAACCTTGACGTCCTGGGGCAATTTCTTGATCCGGACCAAGAATTGTGCCACAATTTTTCTTTAGAATTGTCATCTGATGTTTAACTAAACCTCAAGCAGTGGAGGAGGGGTGCTGCGTTGAAAGACTTCAGTAAAGCAGTTTAAATTGTATGAATTAATTCAACCAAGAACTGATAGACACCTGCTTGAAAATAGCAGTCTTAAGTTATTATTGTTAACCAAATATAGAAACCTTTGCACTAACACTTTGTAACAGGAGTTCCCATTGTGGTGTTTGTGTGAAATTCTCAAAGAAGGTCATACCAAAGTAGGGATACACATCACTTTAACTCCGGGTTTATTTGCCAGCCCTCTGTATACTGTATCTCTGACTCCCTTTCCTTTCCTCCTTAGTCACACCAGAAAAATGATGATGAGTGTGCTGTGTGCAGAGATGGAGGAGAGCTCATCTGCTGTGACGGCTGTCCCAGAGCCTTTCACCTCAGCTGCCTCAAACCCCCTCTCACTCAAATACCCAGGTACAGTATATTGACCCAATATTCATAGATTGGTTTGCAAGGGACATTGAGCCTATTTTTGTAATACTCGAATGGTCTCTATGTAGTAACACCATACAATTGTTAAAGGATGGTGGAAAAGTCCAGTCAGGAAGCCTTTCATCGAAAGATTCACTCTCTCTCTATATATATATAGCTATATATATATATTTAATCCCACTGTGCTGTTTTATTCCTTTCCTATTTCATACTGCATATTTCTTTAGTGGTATCTGGACGTGTTTGTCTTGCACTAATGGAGAAAGTGACTCGCGAGCAACTCTCAAACCTGTACCTGAGAAGAATCAGCAGTGCCACAGCACATCAGGAGTCCAGGTAGGTCCTACTTACTGAGGCTTTTATAACCTCATTTGGTGATTATATTTGAACTCACTCCGTCACCAAATCCTCCTGTACCATTTTAACCGGTCGTTAAATATCTACATGTATCACTGAGGTGACCACAAGACAATTCAGTTTGATTTTTGTCCCTTTGCTTTCTCTCTGCAGCACACATGAGCTTGTGACACACACCCTCCCCAGCTAGGAGGGCAAGAATCCAATTACACTCAGGCATCCCCCAGTGTTGTCCTGTTTTGTTATCTCCCTCTATTGCGACTCACTTGGCCAGAGGCTCGGGTTATGATATCTTAGGTCAATAATCATCCAGCAGTAAACAATTCACTGCACATTATCTGTTTCTGTACCAGGTGCTGTTGTACAAGCAGAAACTTGTGGGAGAGTTGGAGCAATTGCTGAAAGCAACGGCAGCAGCCAATGGAAAATATCCTCGTAGTGCTGCACCTCCATTTTTAACTGCAGCCCCAGTTACACCAACAACAACATCATCGTCTATCTCATCATCTACACCATTGTCTTCATTATTGACGGCATCTTCCTCATCACCAATGCCAATTTCTTCATCGATGATGATATCTTCCTCATCTTCAATGCCATCTTCCTCATCATCAGTATCATCTTCAATGGTAACCTCATCTGTGTCATCAACATCATCTTCATCACTGCCGTCATCTTCCTATGGTGGGAATAAGAACCAGGAGGTAATCAATACAGTAAAACGTGTTTCAACATATTGCATAATATAGTAAAAGCCCGTTTATCCGGCACCCTTGGGACAAGGCCAATGCCAGTTTAAAGTACGTGCCAGATATTTGGCAGAAAACCCAACACAAAAACATTTTAAAATATTTTTTTTTAAAAACATACCATATTAATAATAGACTAAATAATAACAGAATAGCGTATGGTTACTTACCAATAAAGCAATAAATATAGATTACAGTCTATAAACACAACACACAATCAAAGGGGTTTCCTTTCTTTCTCTCTCTCTTACACACACACACACACACACACACACACACACACACACACAGTCAGTCTGCATCTCAATGGCTCCAAACCCAACCCCACTCCTCTCATTTTCCATCTAAATTAATCAACTCACCCCCACTCGCTCTCCCCTTCTCTCCTCCACCTCTCTCTCCCCCTCGCACTCCTCTCTCTTTCTCCCCCACGCCCCTCTTTCCCTCTCCCCAACCTCTCTCCCTACCTCTCTCTCCTTCTCCCACCCCACCACCAAAACAAACCACGATATAGTCAGGCTACACAGGCAATACATAGTATCCATAAGAGAGAGAGGGGAAAGGGAAAGAGAGAGGGAGAGATAGAGTGGAGGGAAGGAGAGGGAAGGAGAGGGATAGAGAAAAAGAAAAAGAGGGAGAGAGAGAAATAGGAGGGAGAGAAAAAACAGTGTACCTTACCTTTAAATTAAAAACCCGAAAGTGCCACATCCATTCAGGCAGTCCGGCAGCTGGCATCAATGGCTCCAAACTCAACCCCCCTCCACTCCTCTCATTTTCCATCTAAATTAATCAACTCACCCCCTCTCTCTCTCTCTCCCCTAGCTCTCTCTCCCCCTCCATTCTCTTTCTCCCCCCTCCACACCCTCTCACTCCCCACGTCCCCCCACTTCTCTCTCCCACCCCCCCGCCCCCCCTCCCCCCTCACACCCTCTCTCTCTCCCCACCTCTTTCTAAAACCCGGAAGTGCACAACCTACCGGCAGCGTTCAGAAATAAATCGTGCTGTAAGGGAAAAAACAGCAGCACCACCTTCAGACACTAGGGGAAAAATACGAAAGGAAAAAAAATGCGATTGTGCCAGATAAGATCCGGTTGATCGAATGGGGACCTTTTTTTTGAGGTGCTGGTTAGATGGAAGTTACGGTTGATCGGGTCACGGATAAATGGGCTTTTACTGTAGCTGGTGGGCTGTGCCATGCAGTGTGGGGATACATGTCAGTGCTTCACGAGTTAAGTTATCATTCCTTTCTGGGGCAAGACATTTGCCACCTTTTTTTTAAAGAAAGAGAAACATAAGTGAAGCATCATGATAAATTGGATATGGCACCAAGGTAATCTTATATCCTATCACATGAGTATGAGAAGGGTGTTTGGAAGAGCCTCCTCACATGTTGTTCTAAAACATGCACACCATTCTATTGAATGGTGTGCATGTTTTAGAACAACTTGGACTTTGTGGGTAGTTTAGAGAAAGAGTAAATACGTTTGGTAGATAAGAAGAAACCAAGGTTGTTGGAAGGTGTTTTAGCACTGAAGCAGCTTATATTTGACGATATTCAATTCTGGTCACCACACTTTAGAAAGAATATTAAGGCAATGGAAAGGGTGCAGAGGAGATTTACCAGGATGGTACCAAGAATGAGGGACTTTAGTTATGCTAGTAATGCTAGAAAGTATAGGTTTATTCTCTTTGGAGCAGAGAATGTTACGAGGAGACCTAATAGAGGTTTTCAAGATCATGAGGGGAATCAATAGGGTAAACAGGGAAAAACTGTTTCCACTGGTGGAGGTATCAGTGACCCGAGGTCACAGATTTAAAATAGTTTCTAAAAGAAGTAGAGGGGAGATGAGGAGAACTGTTTTCACTCAGCGAGTAGTTTGAATCTGGAATGCATTGCCTGAAAAGGTGGTGGAGACTGATTCAGTAACAACTTTTAAAAGAGAGGTAAACATTTATTTGGGGAGGTCGGGTTTGTGAGGTTATGGGGAGAGAGCGGGGCAATGGGATTGAATTGGTCTTTTCAAAGAGCCGGCACAAACTAGATTGGCCGAATGGCCTCCTTTTGTGCTGTAAGATTCTATGATTCCATTCTATGATATGAATGAGTGGGGTTTACGTAGTGAACTAGAGTGAAAGACACAACAGTATTTTAAGGAAGATTCAGGGGGAAAATAAGTCATCAAATGAACCAATAACTTCAGTCTAGATGGAGGAATTGCAAGGAAACATAATGGCCATAACTTTGGTTATGGCCTATAAGATAAGTTAGCTTAGAAGCATGCTCTCTCAATACCTTTGGTGAGAAGCCTAAGTTAAAAACATGTACAGTATAGCCAAAAGTAAATCACCAAGATTATTTTTTAGAAGGAATAACCCTGCTTGGAGTGGACTAACTGAGATGTTTCTGTGTTTCTATTTTCATGGAATGCCCCAGGTTTGTGAGAAGCCAAAACATGATCACATGTGCAACATTTGTAAAATCGGTGGGGATGTAAAATGCTGCATTCAATGTCACAGAGCCTTTCACCTGGATTGTCACTTCCCTCACATCACTGGCACTAATATGAGGTGAGTAGATTGAATGGTCAGCTGCAACAGAAAATATTTAGGCATTTCACCCCCAAAATACGGTCAATCCACTTTACTATATATTCTGTGAAGCACTTTGAGACATCTCAACAATGTGATAAGGCACTATAATCAATGCCAGGATTATTATTCTTATTATTATAGGAGCTGCAATGAACAATATATCTTGTTCTGTATGTCATCCTACCTCAGTGGTAGCACTCTCACCTCTGTTGGTTCAAGCTGCAAGTCAGGGCTTTGAGCTCGTAATTGAAGATGATGCTCTGAATCAGTGGTGGAGAACAGTTTTGTCATTGGTGCCATCCTACATTTGAGACATTAAACCTAGGTCTTGTCTAACTGTTTAGATGGATGTTAAAGATTTTAACAATAATATTTGAAAGAAATATACACTGCTGTAGAGTGCAAGTCAAAGTATGCATCACTCAAGGTCACTTGGTTCTGTGGGATCTATAATTGGAATATGCCTGCCTCAATAAATAGTTTTATCTTTACAATAGAACAGGGAAATGCAGCTCGTGCATAAACATGACAGCAGACAATAACCCAATTGAGCCAGTGTTGGAGCGTCAACTCTCAAATCTGCAGGCACCTCAGGTATTTACCAGTGTAATTATTTGTGCAACAATGTTAGTTAAAATCGATTGAATTACTATGGTGCTGATCAACGTAGAAACATAGAATTTTACAGCACAAATGGAGGCCATTCGGCCCATCTAGTCTGTTCTGGCTCTTTGAACAGAGCAACTCAATCCCACTGCCCACCTTTCTCCCCATAACCTAACAGACCTGTTCTTCCTAAACAAAGATCTAGTTCCCTTTTATAAGCTGTTATGGAATCTGCCTCCACCACCTTTTCAGGCAATGCATTCCAGATTCAAACAACCCGCTGAGTGAAAACATTTCTCCTCAGCTCCCCTCTGCTTCGTTTTGAAACTATTTTAAATCTGTGACCACGAGTCACAGATTCAAACCATAATCTTATAAACCTCTATGAGGTCTCCTGTCAATCTTCTTTATTCTAGAGAGAATAAGCCTAGCCTATCTAGCCTTTCCTCGTAGCTGAAGTCCCTCATTCCTGGTACCATCCTAGTAAATCTCCTTTGCACCCTTTCCAATGCCTTAATATCCTTCCTAAAGTATGGTGACCAGAACTGTACACAGTACTCCAGCTGAGGCCTAACCTAAGTCTTATAGAGGTTAATCAACACTTCCTGACTTTTGTACTCTATACCCCTATTTATAAAGCCCAGTATCCCATATGCCTTCTTAACGGCTTTGTCTACCTGATCAGCCCACCTTCAAAGAGTCACTACCACAAATCCCCAGGTCTCTCTGTTCCTTCACACCCTTTAAAATTGTACTATCCAGTATTGCCTCCCCTCATTTCTTCTCCCAAACTGTATCACCTCACACTTCTCTGTATTAAGCTTCATCTGCCTTGTGTCTGCCCACTTTACCATTTCATCTATATCCTCTTGCAGATGGCTACTATCCTCCTCACTATTTACTATGCAAATTTGGAAACCGTGCTCCCTAAACCCAAATCATTAATATATATTAAAAAGAGCAGTGGTCCCAAAACTGATCCCTGGGGGACACCACTGCACACTTCCCTCCAGTCTGAAAAGCAGCCCCTCACCACAACTCTCTGCTTTCTCTCTCGCAGCCAGTTGTGGATCCACGCTGCCACTGTCCCTTTAACGCCGTGGGCCTCTACTTTCCTAATAAGCCTCTCATGCGGCACTTTGTCAAATGCCTTTTGAAAGTCCATGTAAACTACATCAACTGCGCTGCCCTCATTCACCCATTCCGTTACCTCATCGAAAAATTCTATCAGATTTGTACGGCAAGATTTGCCTTTAACAAATCCACGCTGACTGTCCTTTATCAGCCTATATTTTTCTAAGTGAAGATCTATCTTGTCCCTGATTATAGACTCAAGATGTTTGCCCACTATTGACGTTAGACTGACTGGTCTGTAGTTCCCAGGTTTGTCCTTCTGCCCCTTTTTATACAGGAGAGTAACATTAGCAACCCTCCAGTTCTCTGGCACCACCCCTGTGTCCAAGGAAGATTGAAAGATTGTGGCCAGAGTCTCTGCTATTTGCTCCCGTACTTCCCTTAGTAACCTAGGATGTATCCCATCTGGACCGGGCGACTTATCTACCTTGAACGCCGTCAACCTTTTTGGTACTTCATCTCTGGTTATACTAATCCCATCCATTTCTACTACACTCTCCTCCAATACTGTGACATTGGCTGCATCTTCTTCTCTTGTGAAGACAGAGACAAACAACAAATTAACAACAAATTACATTTATAGAGCGCCTTTCACGTCGGGAGGACGTCCCAAGGCGCTGCACAGGAGGCGTGTGACCCGAGCTGGGAGGGGAGTGTTTGGGAAGGGGTGAAACACGAAGGGGAGGTAAAAGAGTTCGGGGTGGAACAAAAGGCACGATCGAAGAGGAAAGTCTTCAAACCGGCCTTGAAAGAGGAAAGGGAAGAGACGAAATGGAGGGATTGAAGGATTGCATTCCATAGGGTGGGAGCGGAGAAACTGAAGGCCCGGCCTCCGATGGTGGGGCGGTTCGGGCGGGGGGCTTGGAGCAGGCCAAGTCCTGTTGAACGGAGGGTCCAGGTGGGCGTGTAGGGGGAGAGTAGATCGGTTAAATAGGGTGGGGCAAGGCCGTGTAAGGCCTTGTAGGTGAGGACGAGGATCTTGAACTCGATCCTCTGGAGAATGGGGAGCCAGTGGAGACGGGCGAGGGTGGAGGTTATGTGGTCACGGAGGCGGGTGGGGGATAGTACACGGGCTGCAGAGGTTTGGATGGTCTGCAGCCTGTGAATGGAGGAACTGGGGAGGCCGACGAGGAGAGAATTTCCGTAGTCCAGCCGTACTTATTCAGTACATCAGCCATGCCCTCTGCCTCCACAGTAAGATTTCCTCCTTGGTCCCTAATTGGCCCCACCCTACCAATCTTTTACTCTTAATATGTTAGTGAAATACCTTAGGGTTCCCTTTAATGTTACCTGCTAATTGTTTCTCATGCATTCTTTTTGCCCCTCTAACTTTCTTTTTTAGTTCTCTCCTGCACTTCCTATATTCTGATTGGTTAAATTGTGTATTCTGTGCCTGACACTTATCATAAGCCTCCTTTTTTTGCTTTATTTTAACCCCAATTGCCCTAGTCATCCAGGGAGGTTTGGATGCCCTACATTTTATCTTTGTTGGAGCATTTTTGACCTGTGCCTGAACTATCTTTTCCTTGAAGACTGCCCACTGCTTGTTAACCATTTTACCTGCCAATCCTTTTTTCCAGTCCACCTTGGCTAGGTCCCATTTTAACTCATTGAAATTAGTCTTCTTCCAGTTGAGTGTCTTCACCTTTGAGTGTTCCCTACCCCTTTCCATAATTACTCTGACTATAGTGATATTGTGATCACTATTCCCTAGGTGCTCACCTACAGAAACCTGCTCTACTTGTTGCCCCACCTCATTCGCCAAAACTAGATCCAGAACTGCTTCCTTCGTTGTTGGACTGGAAACATATTGATTGAGAAAGTTGTCCTGTACACATTTCAGGAATTCTTCTCCCTCCTTGCCTTTTACACTACTGTTCTGCTAGTTGATGTCGGGATAATTAAAGTCACCCAATATCACTACTCTATTAGCTCTGCATCTTTCTGAAATCTGCTTGCAGATCCGTTCTTCTATCTCCTTCCCGCTATTTGGTGGTCTATAGTATACCCCTAACAGTGTAACTGCTCCTTTTTTGTTCCTCAACTTCAACCAAATAGATTCGTTTTTCAGGCCTTCTTCTACCTCGATCCTTTCTCAGGCTGTAACTGAGTCCTTAATTAATATTGCCACCCTACCCCTTTTCTCCCTTCTCTATCCCTCCTGAATACATTATAGCCAGGAATCTTCAGTTCCCATTCCTGCCCTTCCTTGAGCCAAGTCTCTGTTAGTGCTACCACATCAAATCTCCTTGCAGCAACTTGAGCCTGCAGCTCACCAATTTTGTTTGTCAAAACTACGTGCATTTGCATACATGCACTTCAAGACAGAATTCATCTGCTCTGTACTTTTCTCCTGTCCTACCCCTACTCTTGTCCCCTGTCCTAACCCCTCCCTTATCTGAACTACTGTTTGCATTCCCATCCCCCCTCAAAATTAATTTAAACGCCCCCACTACAGCATTAGACAATCTCACTGCAAGGACATTGGTCCCAGCCTTGTTCAGGTGTAACCCATTCGTCTTGTACCTACCTGCCCCAGAATCGGTACCAATGATCCAGGAACCTGAAGCCTTCCTTTCTACACCACTTCTCCAGCCAAGCGTTCATGTACCTTATATACTGTTTAGAAATTCACTTACTCGAGGCACCGGGAAAAATCCAGAGATCACCACCTTCGAGGTTCCAGTTTTCAGCTTTCTCCCCAGCTTCTGATACTCTCCCTGGAGCATCTCAGGCCTCTGTAACATAGAGTAACATAGTTACTCCTTCTTTAATACAGTACTGTAATTGAATGCAGTAAAAACAGTACAAGAATTTTAGCTACAAAACATAACAGTGCTCAAAATACTGTAATGCTTACGCTTTTCATCGGTCATTTTTCATTTTATTAAGGGGCATTATAGTGCTTCCAAGCCATATTGTGAAGGGATGGATCTCTTGATAGTATTGTGGGGTATGCATTTTTTTCTTAACAATCTAGTCTGTATCTATCCATGCTACCAGCAGAGTTGTACAGTTGGGATGGATACTTCTGTGGCCACAATCACAGTAGTTGGGTTCCAGCATGGAGGTAGGGCTAATGTAGTAATGAGAAAGTAGAATAAGAAGAAAAACATTTAATCAAAAAAATAAGCACTTTGTGTCTTCAGCTGAACATAACTTCTTTTTCTTGCCCTTTCCCATCTTTCTTAGTCAAGTGTCATTGAAAACTCAACAGAAGGGGATACTTATACAAATGAGCAGCTCTTCAACAAGGACGATTTTGACTTGTTTCTGAGAGAGGTCAGTTTGAAAAGAAGTCACAAAGATACTAGCGCCTTGGGACGTCCTCCCGACGTGAAAGGCGCTATATAAATGTAAATTGTTGTTGTTGTTGGTGGTGGTGAGGAGGGACAAGGCAAGTGCCTGTTTTGGTACAGATTCGAACTCAGAGAGAAACATGAATTTAATCCCAAGGAAGCAAAGCCTCATTGTGTGGTAGCATAAAGCTAAAGTAAAACAGTATTTGTAACCTTTCTCTTTGTTTTCCTTCCAGGATTCAATTGATAACATCTTGCAGTGGGCTCTGCAGAACATCCCCAGACCCCTCAATGAGAACCCAGGGTTTATATATTAACAGGCGCCACTTGTTGCAGAAAGTGACCAAATCAAGCAGAAAGGTAACTAGTATTTAAATCTTACACAATGATAATCCTGATGGCAGAATGCACCGCTGGTGATCCTACACCACAAGTGGCAAACATGGATGGCTGACATGCCCTATCAGAGTCCAAAAGTACAAATGACACTGTAAGCATCTACTACTCAGGTGAAACAGTTCAGCACCCACCAGTGATTGAACTCTTGCTGGTGTGTGTAGCTCAGTGTCCCAACTACAGACTGACTCATTGCTATAGTGTGATTTCTACCAGGTCCACAACCTCATGATTACATTTTGGACCATAATAATTTAAAGGCAGGCAAGGCCTCCATTCGCTCCATGCATGAATTTCCTGAAGTATTATAAAGTATATGGAATGAGTTCATTCATTCTCAGTTATCCCCCACTCGATAACAGTTAAACACCATAATCCTTCCTTTGTGTAGGACAATTTTGGCAAATAATACCCTTTGTGGATTCCCATACCTTTATATTTGGCAAACCCATTAATAGCTTTTTGGAAATTTTACAAGTGCCAGAACACCCATAAAAATGTATATTTTAAAGGCAGAGTCACATCAGAGACTCAGCATTGATCTTTCATAAATCCATTGAACCCCCCCCACCCGCCATAAATTTAAATAAAACATTCAGTAGTTTGTAGTCATTTAATATCTTATTTCTTTCCAATGCAGGTTCGACCATACTGAAGATGAACAGTCAGTCATCATTTCAGTCAGTGAGGGAAGCATCAGGAAGACTTAGAATAGATAGATTTGTTTGGTTTAATTTAAGGCACACTGTTATTATCTCCTCCATACAGCATTATCCATTTCGATGGAAATGCAGTGATAGAGAGCAAAACAGGATATATTGCAAAATGATCACATAACTGGAATAGTTTCACCTGTGGAGAATAGGTAAACCTAAACATTTTGACTAGATCACCATAAATAAATGGAAGTTTCATTTACTTTGTAGTATAAGTGCAATTTAATGTACAGAGAGAGTAACAATAAAAGTGTATCAAGGTGTGTTGTCATTCCTGGTGCAGTAAATGAACTATTCCATCTCAGCAAAACTTTTTGATAAATTGCTTTCCATTTTTCCGCTACTCTTGCCTTGTATACAGTACAATGATTATAAAAATTATACAACTGAAAGTTAGAAATGAGAATGATGTAATTCAAATTGTTCCAATAAAAATAAATCAAGTACTCCAGGTGTATCATCTAAAATTCTTGTTTTAAAAAGCTTTAGATTCAAAATCAAGAACTGAGTATTTGGAAGGTTGACGTTTTCAAACTTTTATTTGTTATTAAATATTATCATTGCCACAAGTTGTGAAATCATCCTTGCATCACTTTGCAATATCATCACCACATTATTCTCTTTCAAATTCTGCTGTTTTACAAAATGAAAACTCACATTTAAAAAATGAACATTCTACACAGCAAGATTGTACAGCCAACTGTGGATAAGCGAAATTAGTGGTAGAAAAAACCACGGTTGGGGCAGGGTACCTGTATTTTAACCCAGTCACCCAATATTGAAAGGACATTGATATGCTGGACAGTTTTTAGGAACGGTTAGATAGAAATAGAACCAATAAGAAGGTGTAGGAATAGTTGCCTAAAATTGCAGGGAAATTTGAAAAATTTGTGAAATGCAGTGGTTTGCGGAGGGATGGAGGTGGTGGGTAGCGAGAGCTATCAGACTGAGAGCTCACTGTACTGGCGGATGGCTCCTTTGCACTTCACACGCGTCCTGTGCAGCGCCTTGGGACGTCCTCCTGACGTGAAGGCGCTTTATAAGTGTAATTTATTGTTGTTGTTGTTGGTGAGTTTTTGAATCTGCCGCCGATGCAGGTCACGTGATCAGTGTTCGCTCCCACCCCACCCCCACTTGACCTGAGCGAGCATGCGCAGTGGCTCGCCTGTGTAGGCCTAAGCCGCTCTTCCATTTTGTGCGGTGGGTGACCGAGCTCCGCGGGCCTGTTTGTGGACAGGAGGAGGACGGTGGGGGCCTGGCCTCAGCCTCACGCCGGTGTGTGCGAGGCGATGGAGGAGGAGTATTACCCCGGTGGGGAAGGTAGGCTGAGGAGTGTCGGGGATACACGGGGTCCTGCTCTCTCTACCCCCCGGTCCCTCGTGTCCCTAGCCAGGTTAGAGGAGGTGGGGAGGGAGGGAGGGAGGGGTCCGTCACCTGTTGGATATTTCCGCCTGTATCAGGGTGGCTCCGATTGTCTGTTTGATGTTGGTTACTGACAACTGGGGACCTTGTGTTACTGTGTCAGCTTCACCAGTATTGATAATAATAATAATCCTTCATATATAACGCCCGATTACGTCTTCTGGATGTCTCAGTGCTTCACAGGATATCCTGTAAAGTGAATTGATTGTTTACTTTGTGGGAGGAATTATTATTATGATGATATTGTATTTATACAATTGTTGCACTTTGTTCTCTGGTTGTCAGAGACGCAAACAACAACAACATTACATTTATAGAGCGCCTTTCACATCGGGAGGATGCCCCAAGGGGCGCTGAACAGTCAGGTCAGGACCCAAGCAGTGGGAGGGAGGGTCGGGGTAGGGGGAAGGAGAGTGGGAGAGTTAGGAGGGGAGCAGAAGGCACGGTCGAAGAGGAAGGTCTTGAGATAGGCCTTGAAAGAGGAAAGCGAGGCAAAGGGATTGCGGGATGGAGTTCCAGAGTGTGGGAGCAGAGAGGCTGAAAGTCCGGCCACCGTTGGTAGGGCGGTTCAGGCGGGGGCCAGAACACGCAGAGCGGAGGGGGCGGGGGGAACGCTGATGGGGAGACTGCAGGTCGGAGAGCTAGGCGGGGACCAGGCCGTGAAAGGCCTTGAAGGTGAGGACGAGGATCTTGAATTGGATCCTCTGGGGGATGGGGAGCCAGTGGAGACGGGTGAGGGTGGGAGTGATGTGGTCAGGAAGCCTGGTGCGGGAGAGACACGAGCTGCAGAGTTCTGAATGATCTGCAGCCTGTGAAGAAGGAGCTGGGGAGGCCGACGAGGAGAGAGTTCCCATAGAAATAGATGTGATGAATGCATTGATGAGCATGGGGGGTGAGGCAGTGGCAGAGTCTGGCAATGTTGCGGAGGTTGTGGAGCGGATTTGGGGGTGGAAGGACAGTTCGGGGTCGAACAAGACGCCCAGATTCCTGACTGGCTTTGAGAGGTGGAGAGAGCAGCCTTGGATGCTGATGTTGCTAGCGCCTGATGTGCGGAGGCGCTGACACGAGCCAATCAGGTGGGATTCCACCTTGTTGACATTTAGTTGGAGGAAGTCGTGTCTCAGCCAGGACTTAATGTCAGACAGACATGCAGTCAGAACGACAGTAGTCCTGAAGTCGAGCGTGGAAGCAGAAAGGTAGAGTTGGGTGTCATCCGCATACATGTGGAAATTACCCCATGTCTGCGGATGATTTCACCTAGTTGGAGCATGTAGCGAGTGAAGAGCAGGGGGCTAAGGACAGAGCCCTAGGGAACATCGCATGTGACTGTGCGGGGGCTGGAGGAAAAACCGTTGGAGGAGACAAAGTGAAGGTGGTGTGAGAGGTACAACTGGAACCAATCAAGGACAAAGCCTTGAAAGCTGAGGAGGGAGGAGAAGCGGTGGAGGAGGATTGCGTGGTCTATGGTATCAAAGGCAGCAGATAGATCGAGGAGGCAGAGGGAGCCCTGGTCACAGATGGTCAGGATGTTGTTTGTAACCTTGACGGGAGCAGTTTCAAATCGGATTGGAGAGGTTCAAAGAGTAACTGGGTTGAGAGAAAAGAGTGGAGCTGGGCAACCACTCTTTCGAGGACCTTGGACAGGAAAGGGAGGTTGGAGATGGACCGGTAGCTTGAGAGCTGCGACACATCAAGGGATGTTTTTTTTAGGATGGGAGTGTTAGTGGCCGTTTTGAGGGGAGTGGGAACGGTGACAGATGAAATGGACAGGTTAGTAATGTCAGCGATTTGTGGGGCTAGAAGGTGGAGCTTGGTGGTGAGGAGAGAAGTGGGGATGGGGGGTCTAGGGAGCAGATGGTTGGCTTCATGGAGGAGATGGTTTTTGTGACGGCGAATGGGGAAGTGGGATTGAAGGTGTGGAAGGAGTGCAACTTAACAGAAAAAGGTTCTGCTTATCAGTTGTTGGGGGAAGCTATGCTCTCATTATCAGTTGTGTGAGCCATGCTCTAATTGTCATTTAATGATGTCTGCCACATACGCATTTCAGTGTCTTGATTTTATGGACCCAAGACAATATGTTATAATGGGGTTGCCCTGCACTGTTGTGATGTATTGGGGTACAATACTTGAATGGTAACATATCACCAATGTTAAATTTTTGGGATATCAGTTTGTTTCTCTGGTATTGGTGCTGATTTTTGAATACCATGTTCTGATTTTTTATGTAATTTACTGGATTAATTGCATTCTGATCACTTTTTCTTTAGTCGGTGTCAGTCACTTTTGGTTTGTTAGCCGGATACAGGAAATCCATTGCTATGCATAAAGAGTATCCAAATCAAACAGAGTTCTATACACAAAAACGAAAAATACTCCGGATGCTGGAAATCTGAAATAAAAATAGAAATCGCTAGGAACACTCAGCAAGTCAGGCAGGATCTATGGAGAAAGGAAAATTAGTCAACGTTTCAGGTCTACGATGCTTCGTCAGTTCAGAGTTCCATGCATCCCACCTGCAGGTGGACATTCCAAAAGTATGTAGTAGAATAGAATGTCCACAAACTCGCTGGAGGGATGAATCCCATTTACTTAATTCTGGAGAATATTGGGCGCAGGTTGGCAAGAGCTAAGGCTTGTCCACTTCAAGTGTTTAAGGACAATCCCCATGCCATGTCAGTCTGAAATGCAAGTATTAATGCATTGTACGAGATCTGTTTCTGACACAAAAACATTTGATTGTCCTGTACATTTTCCAACAGTAAGCTATTATTGTTTTAATAGTAATCATAATAATAATCATCCCTGCATTTGATATAGTGCCTTTTCATGTTGTTACGGGGCCAACTGAAGCCCTTCACAGGATATACTGTAAAATTGTTTAACTGTATAATTTGTGTGGGGGGAAACATGGCAGCCATTTGTGCACAGCGATGTCCCACAAACAGCAATGGAATGATTGACCAATTTTGTTTGGGGGAATTGTTGGCCAGGACACCGAGAGAAACAAGGCGATTTGATGGGAAGTGCCTGCAAGAAATATGCCAGAAAGTTTTGTTTTATTTCGAACAGATGATGGTGGAGCGACCCCTGTGCAGGATGAACACGAGTCTGGCTCTGATGAACAGGAAGATTTCAATGAAAACCATGCTGCATCCGAAGGGAGCAGTGTGGGTCATCATTCAGAGGTAATCGATTCTTGTCACACTTTGCTTACCTATAAACTGTTTGGGCTGTTTTCTTCATTTTTGTTTTTTTTTCTGTGATTTACACTTCATAATAAAATATTATTTGGTGTCTAGTTTTCAAGTCTGTGATTAATGTTGGCTTTAAATGAATGTAAACTGAAATATAATGAAGGTGGTGTTAGTTTAAACTGATTCTCTCACTATCAAAACAATAAGATCTCGAGGAAGACATTGGCGCAATAAAGCTTGGGGACTTCTTAAGAATATTCCAAACAATTATGTGGATGGTATTGTACCATAGAATACCTTGAGTAATGAGCTCCTATTTCAAATATACCACCTTAGACTGTTGCTTAGTGGACAAACCCAACCCCGTGGGAAAGGAAGATATTTGAGGACTAGACTGATAAAACGGTTATAATCTATTTTTATGGATTTAATAGTGTTTAATTTGTTCTATGAATTCTGGGGTTAAAGCAGCATTTAATAATATTTTCTGGCTTTCCCTTACTGGACGTAATGAAAAGAAGAGGGATGAATCCAAGATTTTGCCCTCTTCCACTTGTGGCTGGGATTGAAGGCCCAGAGATGCATGGAAACTGCAGGACTGACAAGAGTCTACCAGAGAAAAGCAAGCAGGATGAAAATGGGACCTGAACTTTATTATGAATGTTAGTACTTTACAATGGCATTTTGTTATCCAAGCATAAGTTTTCCATGTATTGATTCTCCTTTAGGATGAAGGCCACAAAGAATATCACAGTGATGCGGAGGACAGCAACATCTCCGAGCAGCACCACAGTAGAGAAGAAAAACACATGACAAGCGATTCTGAGAACGATGAACCAAAGAAAGCTCAAAGCTGTGAGCAGTCAGACAATGAAGTAGACAGCGATAAGGGGAATCACTCCACACATGAAGACAGTTGTGGGGAGCATGAAGGAAGGCACGAGCGAATGAATGATTCAGATAGTGAAAATAATGGGAGAATATCGCAAAAACTTGAGAGCCAAGGGGCCAGTGACGACGATGATGATGAACCTACGCATCACAAACCATCTCACAGTGATGAAGAGCGGGATGAGGAAAAGGGGGACATTGCAGGTGCGGTCTAGTCCTCTGTCTAGTCCTCTCTGGCAGTTGCACTCCACACTATATTTAACTAAAAGGAAAGTAACATTATTTGATCTCCAGAATCAACCTGAATCACCATTGCCAGGGAAATAGTCACTCTGGGCCAGGTGGCTTTGCACATTGTTTAAATGCTGAAACGAAATCCATATTTTAGATTTTAAATCCATATTTATTACCTTCTCTTACTGTTAGGAGTAGAATTGTCACAACAATGTTAACCATCACACTACACAAACAAGTAATTTAAAAAATTTTAACAGTACAAAACTTAAACATGAATTAATCTCCCCATTCTCCCTGTTTTTTCAGCGCCTAGGGACGTCCTCCCAATTTAAAAGGTGCTCTACAAATGTAAAATGTAGTTTTGCATACTATCTTGCTTCTGTTTTCTGAATTACTATTTGCCCCTTAATCTTTGTCTTTGTCCCTCAAATACAATTGAAAACATTTATTTTCTTCCCGCTATACTTTCAGAAGAGGAAATAAGTTTCTGAAAAGCGTTCTCCACTGAGCATTGTTAATACAAACACACTGTTAGTATCTTAGTGGTGTACGTAATATCTTTCTCTTTTGTTTTAGGAAAGAGAAAGAAGGCAATCTTGTCTGACAGTGAAGATGAGAAGGAAGCAATAAATAAATGTAAGTGTGTAACCATGAATGTGGTCCCCCTCAAACTAACTTTTAATATTTTTTATGTGTGAATGACGGAGAACAAGTATACAGTCAATTCACTTTACAGTATATTCTGTGAAGCGCTTTGAGATGTCTAGAAGACATGAAAGCACTATATCAAATGCAAGGAATATTATTGCAGTAGAAGCCCGTTTATCCGTGACTCGATGAACCGGCACTTCCTTATAACCTGGCACGCCAAAAAAAGAGTCCCCATTCGATAAACCAGAACTTATCCAGAACAATAGCAATGGAGCATTTGTAAATGCATAAATAATAACAGAATATTGTATTGGTACTTATTGTTAAAACTACTTTCTTGTGCTTCTCACCTTTGCTGGTAGATGCTGCGCTTGAAGCCATGATGCTGCGGTTGAGGTTTATAGTCCAGAGATTCTTTTTAAAATGGAGCACGCCAAGCGGGTGAAAAAAACGGAGCGCGTATGACTTTAAAGCCATACAAGCGGCAAGCCGATAACGCTAGCCGATAACCCACATTGTCGCGCAGGTGCAGTATTTTGGTTTGCCGCTGGTAGAGTCTAGGGCTATCGGCTTGCCACTAGTAAAGTCGCGCGACTTTAAAATCGCACTGACGTTTTTTTCACCCGCTTGGCGTCCTCCATTTAAAAAGAGAATCACTGGACTGTAAACCTCAATCAGTAAAGGTGAGAAGCACAAGAGAGTAGTTTTAACAATAACTACCAATATAATATTCTGTTATTATCTGTTATTACTTAGTCTGGTGTGTATGGTGTGTGTTAAAAGAACTTAAAATTTTGTGGTGTGTTTTCGTCCATGGGCTGCCCGAATATCCAGCAGGCGCTTTAACCGGCATTGGCCAGGTCACGCGGGTGCCAGATAAACGGGCTTCTATTGTATGTAGAACCTAAATAAATATGTAAGTCATTTATTGGGGCAGCATATCATGCTGTTCAAGAGTATTTCCTGATACCTCTCCTGGACTCCATATACATACATTTTTAGGATATAAAACATGACATACAGAAATGGGAATAAAGCGAAGGGACATGACATATAGAAATGGCTCCAGTGAAGGGACATGACAAAGGCAAGAAAGGACCTTTTGAACTGCAATATCTAAGATTCTACAAACATCTGAATTGCTATAATCTTTGTTCAGAGAGTGAAAATGCATCGGTGTACCCAGCACAGCAAACTAATTGAGCTGTTCACTTGGCCTTCAGTAGCCCTCAATTCTCAGTTGAACAGCACAGTTCAAATCATAACCTTTCTTTATTTATAGCTGCTAAGAAAAGCCGGATTGCTTCAGAGGGTGAGGATTCAGATAACGACTCTGCCATCGGCAAGACAAAGCACAACGCCTCGGTGAGCGAGGATTCAGACAGTGATGCAGGTGCTGCAAAGACCAAACAGGTGGTCTCAGGTGGTGAGGATTCAGACAGCAACACTGGTGCTCCGGGGAAACAAATGGAGGATTCAGACAGTGATACAGTCACTCCAAAGCAAAAACAAGTAGGATCTGAGGCCGAGGATTCTGACAGTGATGCAGGTTTTCCAAACAAAAATCAGGTTGTCTCAGGGGCTGAGGATTCAGACAGTGATCCCGGTATTTCTAAAAAGAAAAAGTGGTTAGGCTCGGGCGGCGAGGAATCCGACAGTGATGCCGGTATTTCTAAACAGAAACGTGTCTTTTCAGACCAAGGAGAATCTGACAGTGACACTGGCATTTCAAAAAGAAAGCGAGGTGTCTCGAATGTTGATTCAGACAGTGACACCCCTAAGAAAAAACAAGTTACCTCTGATGCAGAGGACACTGACAGCGATGCTGTCACAAACAACAAGCAAGTTTTCTCAGGTGGCGATGACTCGGACAGTGACACGGCTCTTAAGAAAAAGAGCCTAGTTTCTGAAGACGAGGATTCGGCAGACAGTGACTCTGCTGCTAAGAAAACACGTATCCTTTCAGCTGCCGAGGACTCCGACAGTGACGCTGGGTCAGAGAAGCGACAGTCAAAGCCAGTCTTATCCGACAGCGATGAAGATGAGGAAAATAAGGAGCCTTCGAAAAAAAATGAATCTGGTCTGTTTGGCAGTGACAGTGAGTCTGAAGATGAGTAAGTAAACTCACAGCTGTATTTTTGCATGACAGAATTTCTTTTGTGATGAATGACAAATTATTTGATAGCAAATCTGTAGAAATGGTGACTTCATCTTTGAAACATTGTAAGCAGTGTGTAAACAAAGGAACTAACAAGCATTGACAGCTACTGTCAATACATAAAACAACAAACCAAATAATGTTACACTGTGAATTAGGAAATAATAATCCAGTACACTGTGAATTAGAAAATCTTCATACTAAATTTGTGGGTGTTTATTTGAAGAAACATGGCTTCAAATTTAAGTGAACATAAATATTGTTCTTTCAGCACATGTTTTGTTAGTGATGTTGATAGAATGGAACTGGTCCTTTACAAAAGAAGATTCTCGGTACTTGTACTTTAAGAATTGACAGCAGTACATACCGAAAATGTTATATTTTGAGTAAACAAATACTCCTCCCGACATGAAAGGTGCTCTATAAATGTAATTTTGTTGTTGTTGTAAAAGATGAAGACTGAAAAAATACAGACACATTATGAATGTGTCTACCAGAGTCTACCTTGCCTTTTTTTTAAAAAAAATGCATTTGAAGTATCATGACCAAGATGAATACTGTAAATTGAAAGAGCGTAATTAATGTCGGGATTTCATTTCCAATTTATCCTATATAGCAGCAACAGATTCCTATGAAACAAATGATCACCCGCAAAACATATTGCAGGTGTTATTTTCATTGGTACTGTATTTGGTTGCCAAAGTGTTTTGTAATAGTTTGGTTGCCACGCATAAGCCCCCTGTTGTTGTCTTAACTGTTGAAGCTTTTATTTCTGATTCCACAATATTTTATGATGTTAAGTTAGTACTGTCAAACTGGCACTAATTTGTTTTGGTAGTTGAGATCAAATTCATTTTGGTCTTCAAGATGGAACTAACTAGACAGAAGCCTTAAAAAGAGTCGGCTACTGGGGTATTAGGGAAAACGGCAGGTAAGTTGACAAAACGGATTGCTCTTGAGTGAGGTCCAATGGCTTTCTTCTGTGCTGTGAATTTCTATGGTTCTATGAGATAGGCTTAAAAAAAGACTCAAGATTATCAGGTTAATGTTGATGTCACTTTCTGGCACTCAATAAGCATGTGCATTATTGACAATATAGGGAGCGGAAAATTTACATGGCAAGTGTACTGTGTATAATGAGCAGCAGATCAGTGCAGGGTTTCACAGACGGTAGTGAGTTTAAAAAGCGAGGAATGTTTTATATTTTAAAAAGCACAGAAAGCCATTTGGACAATCTGCCGATTTGACAGATTTTAAAGGATGAAGTCTTGTTCCTGTGAAAAATCTTTATTGTTTGTCATCCTGGGCTTAGCCCTCCCATCAAATAACAATGTGTATGTATGTGTTGATGCTGATCTCGTACATGCACTTTGAAAAGGTGGTATGAGTGGGAAAGGCCTTCAAATGTGTTTGCTGTATTATATTTTGTAATTGTTCTAATAGTTCTATATTCTTTCTGTAGAGGTGGTGTTGGAACCTTGATAGCAGACATTTTTGGTGAATCTGATGATGAAGGAGAGGAGTTCACAGTATGTATTAGATTGTTATCACCCGTGGGTTCACTTGTTCTTGCCAGAACACTGCAGTCAGAACCCATCAGCATAAAGTTAACGTATTTCATAAAAGAGTTATATTTATCTTTAATACCCTGTAAAAGGTACTTAGTTAATCAATAAGTGCTTGTGAATTTAAAGGAGAAGGAAAGGCTCTATGAAATACTCTTCACAACACAATCTCCTCGAGTTTCCTCTTAAACTATTTGCAGCTTAATGGATACTTGTTATTTTGTATACTCGTGGTGATGGGCTGGCATTTGCCCTCTAGGAGAGGATATATAAAAAGTATCAATATAATGTACCTCTCTCCATCATTGGACTTCTGTTTGGACAGCTGTTTCAGAGTGAGCTTGATGTACAGTAGCTGATTCTCAACTAATGTTCTGCCCAGGGCTTTAACCAAGAGGACCTGGATGGTGAGAAGGCGGCTCTTGAAGCAGAGAAAAAAATGATGGTTGCAGAAGACTCTGACTCAGACAGTGAAATCCGAGGAAAGGGAAGGGAGTAAGTAGAAGTAATTAAACAATCTTGAAACAATCTTTCGCTTCCTTGTGTCTGTTTTTCAATTGGTTGGTTTCTGGTGATTTTTAGAAATGTTTGAGTGGGCTATCACTCCAGCCCCACCAACCACAGAAAAGATTGTTTCAAAAATCCCAAGTGATCAATGTGAATATACCCTTCTGGAAAAACTTAATCTAGTTACTTTATATAATTGTTTTATATTCTGGTGTTTGATGATGAAATCCATCTTTTAACACCTTTGCTGTTCAAATGTCAGCAAGGAAGCAGACAAGTAAGGTTGATGGTTGTGATCTGAGCCATTAAACACCAGCTGGGGGGAAATTCAGACAAGAATTCAGAACAAGTTGGACTCCCAACTTCTTAATGCCCACATTCGCGACAGCTAGATAAAGGTGGGAGTGAAATACGTCTCTCGCTTGTGAGGAACCATTATGAAATACATCCCGATAATTGGTCATTCAAAATTGGTAATTGTGGAAAACCATAACCTTGATTTTGGGGTAATTTAATTTTCTCCACATTGTATGGTGCGGAATAATTTCTATTTGATACAGATGATTTTTAAAACTTGTGTATACAGGTACCCCGCGCCAACCACAGCCTCATCAACCGCGAAACTCACGCATCCATGGTTTGCTAAATGCGACAACCCTTGCAAACCGCAGCTTATAACCCTTGCTTATCCACGAGATTTAACACTAGCGTTTAGCGCTAGGACCCAGTTGAATCAACCAACTTCGATGTCGCTTCGCGCTAGCGTATAGCACTAGAACCCAGTTGCGATGTTGCAATCAACCAGCAACAACGCTTCTCTCTTACGATTAAGGTAAACAACATGAGTTTATTGTCGCTTCTCTGCCCTTCTCTCTCTGTGTGTAACTATTATATAGAGATCTCTCTCTCTGACTCACCTTCTCTATTTCACCTTCTCTTCCCCACAACCCTCCTCTCCCCACACTCGCTTCTTTCTCTCACCTCTCTGACTCACCTTGTCTTCCCCCCACCCCCACTTCTCTCTCTCACCTTCTCTTCCCCCCACACCCCCCCTCCCCTTCCCCTCTCTCTGTGTCTGTGTGTAGCTCAGTCAGTCAGTCAGATGGCTCTCCCCAGCCCTCCGTGTCTCTCTCTCTCTCTATCTGGGTAGATCAGTCAGTCAGACTGCCTCGCGGATTGCCGCAGACCCTGGCAGCCAGTGGCGCACAAACTTACTCTCCCTATCCTATGTATGTTATAACTATGTGTTTAGTTCTACGAAACGTGAACTTCCCCTATCCCCATATTTCCCATAGGATTTTCCAACCGCGATTTTACCAACCACAGAGGTTTAGAGGAACATATCCGGTTGGGGAGGGATACCTGCATATGAATGTCAATTGGACTAAATATATTACTTTTTTATACAGCTTAGACTTTGTATCTGATTTTGAAATGATGCTGCAGAAGAAGAAAGATCAAAACCGGAAACGGCGGCGGAATCGTGACGGAGGCACCTTTATCAGTGACGCAGATGATGTTGTTAGTGCTATGATCACCAAGATGAACGAAGCTGCTGTGGTGAGTTTGTTATAGACAGAGATTTGTTTCAATACTCAGTCCTGTGTTGGGTCAGATACCAACTCTGTCTGCATCTCCTCAGTTACTACTGTGAGAATGCACGTTATTGAACCGCTGTCTGACTTTGTGTGTCTTCTGCTATTTAAGTGTGGGTTTAGATAGTTGCCCCTAGTGTTCAGCCTCAGCCCTGCTGTTTAGGCTCAAATACCAGCTCATTGAGCAGAACTTGGGGATTGAGTAAAACCTGTGGAGTTCCTGTGTGACAGTGAACAAAGTTACTGTGTAGTTTGCATCTTCAATGGAAAGAGTTCCCTTTTGATCAGTTTAAAACCAGTCTGAGATACTGAGACTTAATACATCAAATTTATTAAGATTTATTCATTATGCTGAAGGTGACTGTTAGTCCAGTAAAAGCCTGTCTATCATTGACCCGATCAACTGTAACTTCCATATAACCGGCACCTCATAAAAAAGGTCCCCATTCGATTAACCGGATCTTATCCGGCACAATCGCTGTGGCACATTTAATGAGTCAATTGTTGCACTAGAGTACAGTACGTTTAGTTCTGGATGCTGACAGTAGTGCACTTCTGGGTATGGGACTTAAACGGGCACTCTCTCTCTCTCCTGTTTCTCTCTTTTTCTTCTCTCTCCCTCTCCTTCCTTCCTCTCTATCTCTCCCTCTCTCCCTCTCTCTCTCTTTCTTTCTTTCTTTCTTTCTTTTTCTTTCTTTCTTTCTTTTTCTTTCTTTCTTTTTCGTTCGTTCGTTCGTTTGTTCCCTCTCTCTCTCTCTCTCTGACGGATACTACATTGCTTGTGTAGCCTGACGGTATTGTGGGTTTACACTAGTGTCCGGCGATACATCGATATATCGGTTATATCGGTATAATTTTTCATATCGATGTGCCGATATTGGAAATTCAAATATATCGATATATAGAAAAATTCTATATTAAAAACAATTTATATATCGCAAATATCGGTGTGGATACTTACCGATTTTCTTTCTCTCCCTCCTTCGCAAATATCGGTATATCGTGTCCAGCGATATACCGGTATAAAGCGAACTTTTTCAACTTACCTTGTTGCCAGCATTGCAAACCTCCTGGGCCTAGAGCACGGAATGTGCACGCACACCGAATGCGCGTGCATGCGCAGTACAACAAACCCCAGAGATATCAATATATATCATTATGAGCTAACCGATATATCGATATCCGAAAATTTCCATATCGATGGACCCTAGTTTATACACTTGTTTTGGTGGGGGATGGGATGGGAGAAGGAGAGAGAGGCAGGGATAGAGAGAGGGTGGGGATGGTGGGGGAGGAGAGGGAAAGGGTGGTGGGGAGAAAGAGAGGGAAAGAGGAGGGAAGAAAGAGAGGGAAGTGGGTGGGGAGAGAGGAGTGGGAGGGTGGGGGAGAGGAGGGAAGAGAGAGGGGGGGTGAGTTGATTAGATGGAAAATGAGAGGAGTGGAGTGGGGTTGAGTTTGGAGCCATTGAGATGCCAGACTGACCGAGTGTGTGTGTGAAAGAGAGAGAGAGGGAAGGAGGGAGAGAAAGAAAAATAAGTAAAAACGGTCGTACAGCTTTAAGCCACTGCAGTCCACCATTGTAGAAGTTTGCTTTGTGGTTTGCTGTATTTATAGACTGTAATTGATATTTAATTCCTTTATTGGTAAGTATCCATGCAATATTCTTATTGTTTAGTCTATTATTAATATGGTATGTTTTAAAAAATGTAATTTTACAATTAAAAAATAATTATAATTTTGTGTTGGGTTTTTGGCAGCTGGCCGCCCGAATATCTGGCACGCCGTTTAACCGGTATTGGCCAGGTCCTGATAAACGGGCTTTTACTGAATAATGGAAACTGTGCTGAATGCAGAGGTAGCAAAATCAATTGTCCTTCTTATATCTTATCTTTATCCAGGAGGATCAGCAGTTGAATGGCAAGAAGAAACCAGCACTGAAGAAGCTAACCCTATTGCCCACAGTAGTGATGCATTTGAAAAAGTGAGGCAAATTTTCTTCGTTTTTATTTCGTTGAAGCACACACATGCTATATCCTGGGCTGATGACCTGATCCAATCTCACTGCTGGTCCGTAAAATTGTGTGAGCACTGCGGTGTACCAGATAAGGATTAAATGAGAAATGTCGTCTTTCTGTGCTTTGTGGCAATAGATTTTACCATACTGCAAAGAATGAATTTGATGTCCCCAATACCATAGAAAATTCAGATGAACAGGGCAACCTCAGTGTGTATGAATGTAGGATTGATAAGGAGGAGCCAGTCTGTTTAGACCACTTACGTGACCACGTTTCATAATAAAGTTACACATACATTCATTGCATGATAGGTAATTGGGGATTTAAGTCCCTGCAGATCTACTCAACTGTTCATGCTTTCAGTGTCAATCAGAATAGTGTCATGTGTAATTAAATCCTCCTAACTGTGTGTGAGTGACTGATTGATGCACCGAGTATCCTGAAGATAATGGTATTGGTATAACTGTCTTTACCTGCAGACAAGATCTGAAAGATACATTTATTGATAGCGGAGTGATGTCTGCTATTAAAGAATGGCTAACCCCACTACCCGACAAGAGCTTGCCACATCTGAAAATTCGGGAAGAACTGCTTAAGATATTACAAGAGGTGAGAGGTGGTTAATTGCCCTGATTGACACCTGGCTTTGATAAACGTGTGTCACTGGTGGTGTTTTAAAGGTGTGATATTCATTTCTTTTTTGCAATTTGTGCTTTACTGGTGAATCCTGTCATGAACAATTTTAAACTTGATGTAGGAGATGGCTCAAGGAGGTTGATTGATAGCACAATTGTAAAGGAGGAGGTTCTGAATAGGAAATCAGAACACTGGGGGGAAATTTTCAGAAGCTGCACTCAAAAGAATAAATATTTTATAACGAAAGACTCTGATTCCAGTAGTCTGAATTCTGTTGTTGCTCTCTCCATTTTACTGCTTGGTTGAAGAGCTACAGAGCAGAAAGTTATATTTATACTGCAATCCATGGTTTTGATTATTGTTAACTCTCAACAAATCTTTTACTAAATACAGAAATTATATCAATAAAGAGAACATGCTCTGCATTACTGATCTTAATATTACTTGCTTTCCCTTGCTTTGCTGTTCCATATTTTGCATTTGCATAATATTGTTACATATTATTGACTGTTTCTATCTTCTTGCAGTTGCCCAGTGTGAGTCAGGAGACTCTGAAGCACAGTGGGATCGGTCGTTGTGTTATGTACTTGTATAAACATCCAAAGGAAAGCAGGGGTAACAAAGAACTAGCTGGAAAGCTCATCAGTAGGTTTACGTCTCTTCCCTCACTTTCTTGGTTATGCTCTTGACGGTGGTGATTTGTGTTGTCGTATGCAGTGGTACCTATACGGCAGCTCCAGCAAACTTCTGATACCTTTCTTTAATGATCTATTTTCCTATGTGAGTCTAAAACTCAATGTTCAATCATAACTTCATATTCAATCACGATTCTATGATTCTATGAACAGATTTGAATGTTCCATACCCTCGACTAAAATGCACAATCCCATATGTACCAGTAGTTACTTGATCAGGTATATTGATCAAGCATAGGAACACAAGCTTACTTTTATCTATTGAATTGTTGCAAACCTCATGCTTCAGCTGAAAGGAGTCATTAACCCTGTGATCTTCATGGAAAATATTGCTCAGTACCATATCTACAGTGCATGTTTCCATTGAGAAATTGGGTTATTTAAACAATGTATAATTCACTCTGTTCAGCTATGTTTGATTCTCAATTTAAAAGTGATATGACCAAATGCTAGTTTTATGAAAGGTGTGATTGTACAACTTGTTAATGTGTTTCATGTTAATTGTTTCTCTTGCCAGATGAGTGGTCAAGACCAATCTTTGGCCTTACTTCAAATTACAAAGGGATGACCAGGGAGGAACGAGAACAGAGAGACCTTGACCAGATGCCAACGCGAAGGCGCCTTAGCAGGTATATGATGTTAATTCAGCTGCTAACATGACACAAAGGTGCAGTACTTGGAAAGGGGTTGCCACTTCTGCTGATGGTTGTGGGACGTTAGAGACAACAAACTGTTACATTACTTTCAAGGCAGCCACTCGGCCCTTAGAATTTCCTGGTCACCATCTGGACAGAGTTTTATGGCTGTCTCTTGGGTTTCTATGTTTCTGTTCAATTGAAAGGGCAAATAAATTAATGGGAAATTATCCTACAGGTCCCTACAATAACTGCACTTGAGTAATGTTAAGTAGTGTTCTATACTTAATTGTGTTTTTGTGTTGATCGATTATTCAATTCCAGGAATTTTGAATGGCCTTGCAAGATGTGCCAACCTAGGTTATTTTTTAGTTCAGTTTCACTGTTGATGGCTTCATGCTGTAAGTCAGTCAGCATTCTTTCTGATCAGGCATGATTCCAAAAGCATCTGTTGAACTGAGAAGTTTTTCCTATTTTTGTAACGAAACATTATTTTATGTAAAGGCTGGTAGAAAAAAGATAACTTATAACTAGGGTCCAGCAATATATCGATATATCGGTTATATAGATATAATTTTCATATCGACGTGCCGATATCGGAATTTAAAATATATCGATATATCTAAAAATTTGATATAAAAAAAAATCGGTATATCATTTCCGGCGATATATCGGTATTATCGGTATAATGCGATCTTTTCCAGCTTACCTTGTCGCCGGCATTGCAATCTCCTGGGTCCAGAGCATGGAATGCTCGTGCACATCCGAATGCGCGCACACCCAGAATGCCCGCGCACTGAACTACACGACCCAGAATGCTCATCTCTATACACAATGCACAGACCGAGGTGCAAGCCGCCATATTGCGTAGTCCTCGAATACAATATACAGGTATACAAGGGGTGGGGGGAGAGGGAGGGAAAGACAGGGGGAGAGGGAGGGAGAGACGGGATGGGGGGAGAGGGGGGGAGAGATGGGTGGGGAGAGTGAGGGAGAGACGGGGTGGGGAGAGGGAGGGAGAAACGGAGAGGGAGGGAGAGATGGGTGGGGGAGAGGGATGGAGAGACGGGGTGGGGAGAGGGAGGAAGAGACGGGTGGGGGGAGAGGGAGGGAGAGACGGTGGGAGGGGGGGAGAGGGAGGGAGAGACCAGTGGGGAGAGGGAGGGAGAGGCCAACACCTGAGCCAGATCCACATCCTCCCCCCACTCCCCCTCCCTCCCTCTCTCTCCCTTGTCCCTCTCTCCCCTCTGTCCCTCTCTCCCCTCTGTCCCTCTCTCCCCTCTCCCTTTCTCTCTCTGTCCCTCTCTCCCCCTTTCTGTCTCTCTCTCCCCTGTCCCTCTCTCTCCCCTGTCACACACTCTCTCGTCGTGTCGAGGACCAACCAAAATAGACCTCGGACAATCGGTGGTGACACCTTGTGGGGGAGATGAGCATTTCAGGTCTTATAGTTCAGTGCCCCGAATGCGCGCGTGCATCTCCGAATGCGCGTGCATGCGCAGTATAAAAACCCCCAAATTATCGATATATCGGTATATATCAATATGAGCCCATCGATATATCGAAATCGGAAAATTTCCATATCGCCGGACCCTACTTATAACTAATGTTCATCTGTGACATTATCAGCGTTTTATTTTGGAGCTCACATACGAGTTAAAACAAAACTCTTCCAAGTCATGATAATATAATAATAATAATCCTTGCATTTGATATAGCGCTTTTCACATCTTATTGATAAATGGAGGTAAACTAGTCCTGAAGTCATGTAGCTCAGTGATGAGCACACTCACCTTGAAAGCAAGAGGTCTGGGTTTGATTCCCAGCAGGGCGAAATCTTGGCAAATTTCCTTACTCCACCTGATAATAATCCCTCAAAAAAAATTATTAGTTGGTCACTTCAACCTATGACCGTTTGTGTGACACTGCTGTGCGCAATTGGCTGCAGTGTTTCATCCACAAATACACAGACAATTCACTTTACAGTATGTTCTGTGAAGCTTTTTGAGACATCTAGAAGACATTAAAGTGCTAGATCAAATGCTAGGATTACTGTTATAAACTTACTTTCATACAGAAACTCAAACCAAACCAAATAACCACCTCACTGAAAATAGGATTTTGGAGTGGCTATACATTGGCATATCACTTCTATTATTTCCGCAACACAACTCTTCCCACCCATTGTCATGGCTTTTATCCTGTCTGGGATTTCAGTTTCAGATTGGTCTTTCCTGAACCCTGTTTCATTCATTCTCTTGGTAAATAGATATGTTTTAGCTGCCCTAAATTAGTTGCATATAAAACCTCCTCTGTCCATCTCTGCAATCATTAACTCTGCTTCATTCATTTATAAAGAGGTCCTAAGAATAAAGCAACAATGAAAGTGGCAACAGTACAGCTGATGCCTTTGCTGATCCAGGGAAATACTCCAGGTTTCCATTCTCCAAATCATTTGAATTATATCAGGTTTTTTTAACCACCTCTCAAGTTATTTGACAGTTATCTGTCAACATACTGCTGAAGACCATTACCTCTTTATTTTTAAGTGAATGTTTTGTACCATACTCCACTGAGGCCTGTGATTGAATCTGTACATTTGAAAACTTGATCCAATGTACTGAAGTCACTCTGATACTTTAAAGAGCATCTTCATGTGTTGTTTGTGGATATTTTAAGAATGCGATCATTTGGTGTAATGCCTTTCGTATGTTTGAAACATAAAGGAGGAATGTAATCTCCCACCCTGGATATGTAACCATCAGGAACTCCACACAATACATCTACAATGTGAAGGAAATAATTGGGAACTGATGAGTTTCTTTCTGTGTGTCCCATTTCAGCTTGGGTGGTCAGACGCCTCGCAGAGATCTGGACAAGGTGCTCACAGGAGAAGAAAAGTAAGTAGCAAATAATTATCATCTACAACAGTAAGTTGCAAGGTGAAAGAATAACACAACCAGACAGTGGGTGAGTTAAAGGAGTAAAATAGCTGCCTGCTTGGACATTTTGAGTTAATTTCAGAACAAAAACTTGACTGAATAGTGAGAGAGAATAATTGTCGGTCGCAACAATGGATTCAGTAATGTGATCTGTAATCGGATTCACCAACTCATTGCTTATAATAACAATAATAATAATAATAATCCTTGCATTTGATATAGCGCTTTTCATGTCTTCTAGACTTCTCAAAGCACTTCACAGAATATACATAAAGTGAATTAACTGTATATGCAGTTCTCTCTCTTAACGTCGTAGTTTGGTTCTTGAAAAGTGCGACTTTAAGCGAAACGATGTTAAGCGAACACATTTTTCCCTGAAGAATTAATGTATAAACTGGAGTTAGTTTCTTTTGAACATTTTTCATCAAACTTTTCTATTAAAAAAAATTATACTCGCTCCCTGACTGCCTGCCCAGCTCACTCACTCGCTGCTGGTCTCACTCGCTGCCAACCTGCCTCACTCTCTCGCTGCCTACCTGGCTCACTCCTAGCCTGCTCGTCACTCTTGACAGGCAGGTCCTAGCGCCATCATGCCCCCTTTCACCCACTGGCGAACGATGTAATAGTGAACATTGCAACATTAAATGGATATATGTTCCAACAACAAATTACACTTATTGCCTTTCACGTCGGGAGTTCCCTATGTATCAGCAACATAATAATGAAAGAAATAGCAGCAGGATTGGCCATTTGGCCCATTGATTATGTAAGTATTAAATATGATTTACATATTGTAAATTCTAAGAGGTTGGCTTTTTATATTCTTTGCAAAGAACTGGAACCTTTCAGAATTCTTGATTTTGAAAACAATCCCAGGTGTGACATCGCGCTAACCACTCCAATTAAATGCAAGGATTATTGTTCTGCGTTTTACCAAGTGGGAATTATCACCAGTAAATACTTACATATTAATTTCAGAGCACTCAGACCAGGTGACCCAGGATTCTGTACACGAGCAAGAGTGCCTTTGCCATCAAACCGCGACTATGTAGTCAGACCAAAGTGGAATGTGGAGATCGAGACGAGCCGGGTGAGTTCCACGCAGTTGGGTATATACTGGAACTCTTCACTTAATGTTGGGGATGTGTTTTTGAAACGTGCAATTTTAATTGAAACAATGTATAAAAAAACCTTGTTGCGAGGAGATGCTGGATTTCCTCGAGTCCAAAATTGAGAAAATCCGCTCTGCAGTTTCCTCCCCCCACCACTCCTCAACCTCCGCGCCCTCATCAGCTACCTCAACCCCTACTCACCCCCCATTTCACACTTTCAACCCCACCACCCCGCTTTCAGTCCCAAAAACAATCACCTCCATGAAACCCACCACGTACTCATTGGACCCCATCCCCACCCCCCTCCTCCACACCCAGCTCCACCTTCTGGCCCCGCTCATTTCTGACACCATCAACCTTTCCCTCTCCTCAGGAACCGTCCCTGCCTCCCTTAAAACAGCCACCATCACCCCTATCCTGAAGAAACCCTCCCTTGATGCGTCGCAACCATCAAGTTATCGACCCATCTCCAACCTCCCGTTTCGATCCAAGGTCCTTGAAAGAGTGGTCGCCTCCCAGCTCCGCTCTTTCCTTTCAAATCACTCACTTCTTGAACCACTCCAATCAGGTTTCCGCCCTATCCACAGCACAGAAACTGCCCTCGTTAAGGTCACAAATGACATCCTAACCGCCTGTGACCAGGGCTTCCTCTGCCTCCTCGTCCTCCTTGACCTGTCTGCTGCGTTCGACACAGTCGATCACACCATCCTCCTTCAACGTCTTTCCTCCCACCTCAACTTTCAAGGCACAGTCCTTGACTGGTTCCATTCTTATTTGACCCACCGTTTACATTTTGCTTCTTCCAATGGTTTTTCTTCAAACCCCCGCACAGTTTCCCACGGCGTCCCTCAGGGCTCTATCCTCGGTCCCCTCCTTTTCACCCTTTACACGCTCCCTCTGGGCGACGTCATCCGCAGACATAGGGTAAATTTCCACATGTATGCGGATGACACCCAGTTGTACCTTTCTGCCTCATCCCTCAACCCCCAGACGATCGATGTTCTGACAGCATGTCTGTCCGACATCGAGTCGTGGACGAGGGACAACTTTTTGCAATTGAACGTGAATAAGACCGAGGCCCTCCTGATTGGCTCAAGCCAGCGCCTCCGCACATCGGGCGCTGCCAGCCTCAATATCCAAATCTGTACTCTCCACCTCACAAAGCCAATCAGGAACCTCGGCATCATGTTCAATCAAAAACTTTCCTTCCTCCCCCACATCCGCACCTTGACCGGCACCGCCTATTTCCATCTGCGCAACATTGCCAGGCTCCGTAATTATCTTACCCCCCGCGCTGCCGAAACACTTGTGCATGCATACATCACCTCACGGCTGGAGTACGGAAATTCTCTCCTAGTCGGCCTCCCCAGTTCCTCCATTCACAGGCTGCAGGCCATCCAAAACTCTGCAGCCCGTGTACTATCCCGCACCCGCCTCCGCGACCACATAACCCCCACCCTCACCCATCTCCACTGGCTCCCCATCCTCCAGAGGATCGAGTTTAAGATCCTCGTCCTCACCTACAAGGCCTTACACGGCCTTGCCCCATCCTACTTAACCGATCTACTCTCCCCCTATACGCCCACCCGGACCCTCCGTTCAACAGGACTTGGCCTGATCCAAGCCCCCCGCCCGAACCGCCCCACTATCGGAGGCCGGGCCTTCAGTTTCTCCGCTCCCACCCTATGGAATGCCATCCCTCAATCCCGCCGTTTCGTCTCTTCCCTTTCCTCTTTCAAGGCCGGTTTGAAGACTTTCCTCTTCGATCGTGCCTTTTGTTCCACCCCAAATTCTTTTACCTCCCCTTCGTGTTTCACCCCTTCCCAAACACTCCCCTCCCAGCTCGGGTCACACGCCTCCTGTTCAGAGCCTTGGGACGTCCTCCCTACGTGAAAGGCGCTCTATAAATGTAAATTGTTGTTGTTGTTGTTGTTAATAGGCCCTAATGCTATCAATAGAGGGTTAAGTTCCTTTGGTACATTTCATAGAATCATAGAATTCTACGTCATAAAAGGAGGCCATTCGGCCCATCTAGTCTGTGCCGGCTCTTTGAACAGAGCAACTCAATCCCACTGCCCAGCTCTCTCCCCATAACCTAACAGACCTGTTCTTCCTAAATAAAGATCTAATTCCCTTTTAAAAGCTGTTATAGAATCTGCATGCATTCCAGATTCCAACAACCCGCTGAGTGAAAACATTTCTCCTCAGCTCCCCTCTGCTTCGTTTTGAAACTATTTTAAATCTGTGACCACGAGTCACTGATTCGCCCACCAGTGGAAACAGTCTTTCCGTATTCACCCTGTCGAATCCCCTCATAATCTTATAAACCTCTATGAGGTCCCCTCTCAATCTTCTTTGTTCTAGAGAGCATAAGCCCAGCCTATCTAGCATTTCCTCGTAGCTGAAGTCCCTCATTCCTGGTACCATCCTAGTAAATCTCCTTTGCACCCTTTCCATTGTGTTAATATCCTTCCTAAAGTATGGTGACCAGAATTGTACACAGTACTCCAGCTGAGGCCTAACCAAAGTCTTATAGAGGTTAGTCAGCACTTCCTGACTTTTGTATTCTATACCCCTATTTATAAAGCCTAGTATCCCATATGCCTTCTTAACGGCTTTGTCTACCTGATCAGCCCACCTTCAAAGAGTCACTACCACAAATCCCCAGGTCTCTCTGTTCCTTCACACCCTTTAAAATTGTACTATCTAGCCTATATTGCCTCCCCTCATTTCTTCTCCCAAACTGTATCACCTCACACTTCTCTATTAAACTTCATCTGCCATGTGTCTGCCCACTTTACCATTTTATCTATATCCTCTTACAGATGCTACTATCCTCCTCACTATTTACTATTCTCCCTAACTTAGTGTCATCTGCAAACTTGGAAACTGTACTCCGTACACCCAAGTCCAGATGTAGATTACAAACAGCAATGGTCCCAAAACTGATCCCTGGGGGGCACCACTGCACACTTCCCTCCAGTCTGAAAAGCAGCCGCTCACTACAACTCTCTGCTTTCTGTCTTGCAGCCAGTTGTGGATCCACGCTGCTACTGTCCCTTTAACGCGTCTATTTTCCTAATAAGCCTCTCATACGGCACTTTATCAAATGCCTTTTGAAAGTCCATGTAAACTACATCAACTGCGCTGCCCTCGTCCACCCATTCCGTTACCTCATCGAAAAATTCTATCAGATTTGGAAGGCAAGATTTGCCTTTAACAAATCCATGCTGGCTGTCCTTTATCAGCCTATATTTTTCTAAGTCCCTGATTATAAACTCTAGAAGTTTACCCACTACTGACGTTAGACTGACTGGCCTGTAGTTCACAGGTTTGTCCTTCTGCCCCTTTTTATACAGGGGAGTAACATTAGCAACCCTCCAGTGGCACCACCCCTGTGTCCAAGGAAGATTGAAAGATTGTGGCCAGAGTCTCTGCTATTTGCTCCCGTACTTCCCTTAGGTACCCAGGATGCATCCCATCTGGACCGGGCGACTTATCTACCTGGAACGCCGTCAACCTTTTTAGTACTTCCTCTCTGGTTATGCTTATCTTATCCATTTCTACTACACTCTCCTCCAATACTGTGAAATTGGCTGCATCTTCTCGTGAAGACAGAGACAAAGTACTCATTCAGTACATCAGCCATACCCTCTGCCTCCACAATAAGATTTCCTCCTTGGCCCCTTATTGGCCCCACCCTACCCTTGACCAATCTTTTACACTTAATGTGTTTGCAAAATACCTTAGAATTCCCTTTAATGTTACCTGCTAATTGTTTCTCATGCATTCTTTTTGCCCCTCTAACTTCCTTTGTTAGTTCTCTCCTGCACTTCCTATATTCTGATTGGTTGAATTCTGTATTCTGGGCCTGACACTTATCATAAGCCTCCTTTTTTTGCTTTATTTTCACCCCAATTGCCCTTGTCATCCAGGGAGGTTTGGATGCCCTACATTTTACCTTTGTTGGAATGTTTCTAACCTGTGCCCGAATTATCTCTTCCTTGAAGACCGCCCACTGCCTGTTAGCCGTTTTACCTGCCAGTCTTTCTTTCCAGTCCACCTTGGCTGATCTTACTTTTCTTACACTAATATTAACTAAATACACTAAAACAACAATACTAGTATTGAAAATTAAAATAAATGTTTAATAAATATATAAATAAGATAAAAATACAATGAAGAGAACACTTACTCAAGACGGTTTCTGTGGTAGTGGGAGGAGGGGGCGGAGTCATTGAGATGAAGGGGTGAGTTTACCAGAGAGGCCCCTCCCTCCCCCTGCCTCACCAAACAGCTGATCGCTGGCACGTGTTTGCGCCTTCGTACATTTTGTCTAAAGTTGTTGAAATGTATAAATGAGCAAATTGGGGCCAGCGATCAGCTGTTTGGTGATGGGGAGGGAGGAGGGGGGGAGGGCCCCTCTGGTAACCCCGCCCCTTCATCTGAATGACTCCGCCCCCTCCCACCCACTGACCACATCAACCACCCCCAGTAAGTGTTCTCTCAATTGTATTTATTATCTTATTTATATATTTACTAAACAACTAATACAAAATGTGATCAGCTAATAAACCTTCAATTGATCCAATTTTCTCATTATTTTTTCTAACTACAGTATTTATTAATTCATCAACAACATATAATCGAAACAATGTACAGTAAAAGCCCGTTTATCCGGCACCCTCGGGACCTGTCCAATGTCGTTTAAAGCGCTTGCCGGATATTCGGCCGAAAACGCAAACAAAAAAGTAATATTTTTTCAATGCATTTTTCCGGATAAATTCCGGTTAGTCGAATGCGGACCTTTTTTTTGCGATGCCGGTTATACGGAAGTTGCAGTTGATCGGGTGCTGGGTAAACGGGTTTTTACTGTACATTGGGACGATATATTGCGAGGAGTTCCAGCATTCTTAAACAGGTGGTGTCGTGGTCAGTTGTGTTAGAGCAGTAGACAGTGCCACCCGGTGGAGGTCTATGGGTTTGATCTCATCTGCTGCATCGCTGAAGAGGAGATACTGTTCTCGGTACTTCGTTCCCTCAGAAGGTAGGAGGAGGGAGGAAAATCGGGAAGAATGCAGGAGTAAAATAGCTTGTTGGGTCCTGGAGTTGGGGCATGTCATCAGTACAGTATGGAGCAAGCTCTTTTGAGTTTGAAGTTTGCTGTGCCAGACCTATGATTACCTTGAAGTTACACAGTTGACATTTTTAAAAGTTACTTTACTTGCCTGTTTTGTTACCCACTGAGAATGGGTGCACAGGTCATATACAAGTACGGATTGAGTATTCTTCAGCATATAGATCTTCTCCTTTTTTTCCCATTAGCATGGGTCAACAAAGAAGCCCATCACCCGATTGGAAAAACACAAGAGGGTGTCAGCAGAAAAGAGGAGGCTTAACAGAATGCAGGGAGCTGTCAAATTCAGCATTGATGGAAATAAAATGCCATTGTAGACGATGCCAGAAGAAGCTGATTGTGTGGTACCTGTTGGGGGTGTGTAAGTGGTGGCATTTTCCTGTGTGACCTGGCATCTCGCTTCCTTCGCACAGTGATGCTGTTACTGCATGGTGTGCGGAGCATTGTGTTCAGTAACACTAACTAGCACTGTTGCTTCTCACTCCTCACGTCTGCTTTCTTTTCCCTTTGCTGAGAGCATTGCTTTTTATTGAAGGTAGTGGAGTGAGCTTCTTTAATAATAATAATCCTTGCATTTGATATAGTGTTTTCATGTCTTCTAGGTGTTTCAAAGCGCTTCATAGAATATGCTCTAAAGTGAATTGACTGCATATTCGTGAGCGAAACGCAGCAGCCAATTGCGCAGAGCAGTCGTGGATTGAAATGACCAAATTTCTTATTGATTTTTTCGAGGGATTATTGGCAGGTGTGTGGAGTAAGGAAACTTGCCCAAGGTTTCACCATGCCTGGAATTCACCCCAGGTCTTGTGCTTGGAAGGCGAGTGCTCTAACCATTGAACTACAGGCCTCCACTTTATTGATTACATGTTGGTCGCTCAGACATGCTTGTTGTCTGGTAGAAGAAATGTATCTGTATAGATAAGGAGGGTGGAAGCCTTACACATAACAACAAAAAACACTTACCCATATAGTGCCCTTCACACTGTTTAGAGTCCTAGAGCATTTTAATTGTTTAACAGATTAATTAATTAATCTGAGAAAAAAATGTTAGAATTTGTCCAATTTAAAAATAGTGGTGCTCTTGTTGTACAAAACTGGCATAGAAATGGTTCCTCTTCCCCTCTCCTGAATGTGTTGGCCAAGAGCTAAGCAGGCTCCAACACTCTGTACAAGTGATTAACTTGAACCATAAATCTTGCCAGCTATCTTAACATGTAGGGAATTTTACAAGCCAACAAATATTTTGCTGATCAATGTTTCTGTATTTGATATATTGTGACATCTTCTATGACTGTCGATGCAAATCCTTGGGAGATGAAAAACTGATGATGCCCTGGTCATAATGGTTCAACCTTAATTCTTAAAGAAAAAATTATATTTTCATAACTTCCGTGCAGCTTCACCGTATTTGTAAGGATTTCAATTGTGGCAGTGCAGTTGGTATTTTTGCTTGGACAGTTGACAGCCTGACTAGGGTAAACCAAATAATAGTTAGTGGCTGAGCCTTCTTTCCCTCTAACAGTATGAAATCAACAAAGCAAAGCTCATTCTGCACATGTTTGCAGTGTGAAGATTGTTTTCTGTGGCTCTACTCATTCTGAAGGAAAGTACATTCATCTATCCACAGTCACTTCTGCTCCCTCAGTTCCATCACCACCAACATTGTAGTGCACATGGTACAGGGCACATGCTTTCTGTCATCCACAAACAATTTACCATCTGGGAAGAAGGAAAATATCCGTTTGAAAATTGTCCTCCTTCAGTTTTCTCTGCTTCTTCCCTTAAGGAGTTGCAGTTAATTACTGCTAATACCTCCACTGATCTGTTATATCCCTGAAATGTCAATCGCTAACGTGGGAGGAAAATGGCACAGCGTTAGTTTTCGGTGGGATAAAGTCTTTCTGAGGGAGCGGCTGTGCAGATAATGGATTGATGGAAGCTGTTTCTGTATCCGCTCTTGACTAAACTTCCTACCAGGCTTATATGGCATTAACAAACATATTGCCCTTTCTCTTTCAGGGAGCAGCCAAGAAGACATTCAATCGTCTTGACAAACAAATGCGCCGATTTCAAGACATTAAGAAAATGACCAAATCGTCACGCGCAGTAAAAATCAGCATTGAAGGAAATAGAATGCCTCTGTAGTCCTAAACTGGTGAATATAGTGAAGCAATGTACATACACAACTGTGTGCCCATACCTGCTCTATTCGGTTCTTTTATTTTTAGGTTACCTTTTTCTAGAGGTTGGTGGAGGTGTGTGAACAGTGAATACTGCTTGTGAAATTCTGGCACCCTGCAGGTCCTGATCAGGGTGTATAATGCCTACTCTAAGAACCTGAAATGGATATGTGTTTTTTTTCTGCACCATGAATGTACAGAAGTTGTATAAACTGTTCTTTAAAAATACACTGACATAATTCACGGAAGAGCACAGCTACCCTGTGTTGAGCCAAATTACTATTAAATAGGGAAGAAACAAAGGACTCTGTTAAATACATATGTGTGCTATGTTTGGTTGTATTGCTTGAAATATCTGCTGTGTCTGTCAGATGAGCACACTTCATCCCTTTTATTTTAAATTTTTTAATAAGCTCGCACTGCTGGAGTTTGTTGGACATGTTTTGGATTAATTCCTTTGAAAATGGTCAGTGATCCACTGATCAAACATGAATTGTACGCTTTAATGGTGTAATATGTGGTCTTAGACATAGTTTTTTTTTAAAATAAATAAGCCCCCGTCTTTGTAAAGATTTGTGGTTGTTGGCATTGACTGTTTGCAGACTGTAGCGATCTCGCTCTCAGCTCAGTCATCTATATTCATTCCGATTTACTCTCCCCCTACACGCCCACCCGGACCCTCCGTTCAACAGGACTTGGCCTGCTCCAAGCCCCCCGCCTGAACCACCCCACCATCGGAGGCCGGGCCTTCAGTTTCTCCGCTCCCACCCTATGGAATGCCACCCCTCAATCCCTCCGTTTCGTTTCTTCCCTTTCCTCTTTCAAGGCCGGTTTGAAGACTTTCCTCTTCGATCGTGCCTTTTGTTCCACCCCGAACTCTTTTACCTCCCCTTCGTGTTTCACCTCTTCCCAAACACTCCCCTCTCAGCTCGGGTCACACGCCTCCTGTGCAGCGCCTTGGGACGTCCTCCCGACGTGAAAGGCGCTCTATAAATGTAATTTGTTGTTGTTGTTGCGTGGAAGGAATGATCTTTATGAAAAAGCATTTGGCAAGCCTTTTTATTTTGGGAAAGGAGAACATGGATTTGTTATTTGTCAATCTGACCTGATATGCATTGCTAACTGATGTGTTACAACATAATTTAACAGTGTTGGATGATGTTCTTACACATAAGTTGAACACAAGCAATGCCTTTAAGGAAGTGGTTTGTCAGTTTTCAGCTTGTGCTGCATATTTCTGAGTTGAGTTTTTCTGCTTTATTCCATTCAGTTGCATCATTATGAAAGGATTAATATCACGAAGACAATAAATTTATCAATCTACAGAGTACAATCTACAGAGAATTTATCAACCTACAGAGTAGGTTGGCTGACAAAATAAAGTAAAAGCCTATTTATCCGTGACCCGATTAACTGGATTGCTCGACCCCCTCCCGGGGCAATTCCCCATTCCAGCAATCGCGAGTATGCTCACTTTGTACATGCGCGCAATGTGTGCATGCACATTTATTAAACTTACGAACTTGGAGGTTTTTACCGATCGGTTAAAAAATGCTTTTATTTTTACCGATCTTTTACCGAATGTGCTGGAATCTTTATTGGTAAGTAGCTATACAATATTATGTTACTATTTAATATGTTATTAATATGGTATGTTTTAAAATGAATAAATTTTTTGTGTTGGGTTTTAAGCAACTTGCTGCCCGATTATCCGGCACAGTCAATCAGTCGACCCCCCCCCACCCCACCCCTGAGCGTGCTGGATAAACAGACTTTTACTGTATATGCTTTTTCCTGTTGGGATAGAGCTGCATTGTGTCATTCCTAGGGATGAGATATTAAACTGAGGTTCTGTCCGTCTGTGCAAGATGTTAAAGATCCTAAAACACTACTCAAAGTGAAGCAAATTTCTTTCAATGCCTTCATCAATAATCAGCCAGTTCATTTGCCAGAAGCTATGGTCGAAGCAGAAAACATGTGTTTAAGAGGAAACTTGATGCAGATTTGAGGGAGAAGGGATTTGAGGAGCAAGGGAGATTAGAGATGAACTTTCATTATACCAGAGCTGCCAACCAGTATGTTTTTGCCGTATTTAGTACGATAAATTGCAGTAAATACGGCAGTACAATTTTTCTTGGTAAAATACGTTTTTTGGAAAATCCGAATTTTGGAAATTCCAATGCTCTGTCTGTCTGTCTGTCTGTCTCTCCTTCTCTCTGTGTGTATCTCTCTCTCTGTGTGTGTGTCTGTGTGGCTCTTTCTCTCTGTCTCTCTCTCCGTGTCTTTCCCTCTCTCTGTCTGACTCTCTCTCTTTCTCTCTCTCTGTCCCTCTCTGTATCTCTCTCTCTCTCTGTGTCTCTCTCTGTTTGAGACTCTCGCTGTCACAATCTCACTCACAGTCTCTCTCTCTCTGTCTCAGTCTCTTTCTCTTTAACTCTCTCTCCCTGCCTTCAATAGCAGTGCTACCTACCTTATGCCGTCGCTGATACCATTCGCACGGCTCTCACCTCCTCCACCTTCCCGGCCTGCCCCTAAAACTCTCCGAACCTGTGCGCAACCTTGGCATCAGGTTCGACCTCCAACTGTCCTTCCTCCCCCACATCCGGTCCGTCACCAGCACTGCCTTCTACCACCTCCGACGGATCGCCCGTCTCCGGCAATACCTCAGCTTAAAAGCCGCCGAAACCTTGGTCCAGGCCTTTGTCACCTCTCGGCTGGACTATTGCAACGCCCTCCTCATCGGTCTCCCCTCCACCACAATCCACAAAATCCAGTTTATCCAAAAATCTGCCACCCGCATACTCACCCACTCTGAGCTTTGCTCCCCCATCACCCCAGTCCTTGCCAGACTTCACTGGCTCCCTATCCCTGAGAGGATCGACTTCAAGATCCTCACCCTTGTTTTCAAATCCCTCCACTCCTCTGCACCCCCCTATCTCTCTGATCTCTCCCCCCAACCCAGCACCCGCTGTCTTCGCTCCTCTGGGTCTGGTCTCCTCCATGTCCCCCGAGTCCTCCGCTCCACCCTCGGCGGCTGTACCTTTAGCCACTACGCCCCGAGGCTCTGGAACTCCCTTCCTCACTCCCTTCGCCTCACCCCCTCTCTTCCCAGTTTCAGGTCACAGTTGAAGACCTTTCTCTTCGACCGAGCTTTTGGTCACCTTCCTGCCCTTGCCCCTGGCTCGGTCCCAGGATCCGCTACTGTGAAGCGCTCTGAGACGCCGTCCGGTGTGGAGGGCGCTGTATAAATCAAAGTTGTTGTTGTTGTTGATACACTGTAAATGTTAGCGCTAGACTAGGCGCAAGGCATTACTGGGAACAATTTTTTCTATATACGGAAACAGTAGGGACCTCCCACTAAACGCAATTTTTGCTTAACGAGGGGTTTTGGAGTCCCATTTTACTTGGCATCTTTTCGCGCTGTATTTGTTTTGTTAAGTACGGGTAGGTTCAGGGGAAAATACTTTTTTTTACTACAAAATACTGTTTTTAGCTTTCAGGAGTACTTTTTTTTGTTAAAAAAGGTTGGCAACTCTGTTATACCAATGATTGGTAATTGGGAACACTGGAATACATTCTATATTTCCCTTGTTGGGTACAACCTTCACCTAATAACAAATACTACGTCTTTTGATAATGTGTTGCATCCGATTCTCCCACCGTCTTCTTGCAGAGATTTGGAGCAGTGGAGGCTCAACAATAGAACAGATTAGTTGGGCCAAATGATTCCTTGCTATCTTCGTGGAGTCCTGTAGCTCAGTGGTTAGAGTACTCGCCTTACAAACGTGAGACCCCTGTTTCAAATCCAGGCAGTTCAGGGTGAAACCTTGGGCACGTTTCTTTACTCCACGTATATTTCACGTACAAATATACAGTCAATTCACTTTACAATATATTCTGTGAAGCGCTTTGAGATGTCTAGACCTCCCCCATTACCCTAACCCTCTCCCTTGCTCAGGTCCCGTCCTGACTGTTCAGCGCCTTGAGACATCCTCCCGACATTAAAGGCGTGTAATTAAATATGTGTAATTTTGTTGTTGTCTAGAAGACGTGAAAAGTGCTATATCAAAAAAGCAAGGATTATTATTATGCACTATTTGATCACTGAATTTACAACAACAACAAAATTACACTTTACAAATGTGTAAAGTTACACTTTTACAAAATTACACTTTACAAATTACAAATGTGGAGCTCCTGTGGCTCAATCGTTAGAGTACTTGTCTTGCAAGCTGGGGAGACCTGTGTTCGAATCCAGGCAGGTCAGGGCGAAACCTTGGGCAAGTTTCCTTACTCCACACACCTAATAATAATCCCTCCAAAAAAACACAATAATAAAATTGGTCATCCTGGTTATAATGTATTCAGGAGGGATAGAGAAGGGAGAAAAGGGGGCGGGGTGGCAATTTTAGTTAAGGACTCAGTGACTGCCTTAAAAAGGAACGAGGTGGAAGAAGGACTAAAAACCGAATCTATCTGGTTAGAAATGAGGAATAAAAAAGGTGCAGTTACACTGTTAGGGGTATACTATAGACCATCAAATAGTGGGGAGGAGATAGACAAGCAGATCTGCAAGCGTATCACGGAGAAATGCAGAGCTAATAGAGTAGTGATAATGGGTGACTTCAACTATCCCAACATAGACTGGCAGAATAGTAGAGTAAAGGGCAAGGAGGGAGAAGAATTCCTGAAGTGTGTGCAGGACAACTTTCTTGATCAGTATGTTTCCAGTCCAACGAGGAAAGAAGCATTGCTGGATCTAGTTTTGGGAAATGAGGTAGGGCAAGTTCAACAGGTTTCTGTAGGTGAGCATCTAGGGAATAGTGACCACAATATCGTTAGATTCAGAATAATTATGGAAAGGGATAAGGAACGATCACAGGTGAGGACACTCAACTGGAAAAGGGCTAATTTCAATGAGTTGAGGTGAGACCTAGCCAAGGAGGATTGGAAAGAAAAATTGGCAGGTAAGACAACTAACGAGCAGTGGGCAGCGTTCAAAGAGGAGATAGTTCAGGCACAGGTCAAAAGCATCCCCACAAAGGTGACATGTAAGGCATCCAAACCTCCCTGGATGACTAAGGAAATCGGGGCCAAAATAAAACAAAAAAAAGAGCCTGATGATAAGTGTCAGGCTCAAAATTCAGAAAGGTACCAAGCAGAATATAGGAAGTGTAGGATAGAACTAAAAAAGGAAGTTAGAGGGGCAAAGAGACTGCATGAAAAACAATTAGCGAGTAAGATTAAGGGGAACCCTAAGGTTTTTTACCAACATATTAAGAGTAAAAGGTTGGTCAAGGATAGGGTGGGGCCAATTAGGGACCTAGGAGGAAATCTCATTGTGGAGGCAGAGGGCATGGCTGATGTACTGAATGAGTACTTCGCCTCTGTCTTCACAAAAGAAAAGGATACAGCCAATGCCATGGTATTGGAGGAGAGGGTAGGAGAACTGGATAGAATAATTATAACCAGAGAGGAAGTTCTAAAAAGGTTGACGTCGCTCAAGGTGGATAAGTCACCTGGTCCGGATGGGATGCACCCTAGGTTACTAAGTGAGGCACGGGAGCAAATAGCAGGGACTCTGGCCACGATCTTTCAATCTTCCTTGGACACAGGGGTCGTGCCAGAGGACTGGAGGATAGCTAATGTTACTCCCTTGTATAAAAAGGGGCAGAAGGACAAGCCTGGTAACTACAGACCAGTCAGTCTAACGTCGGTAGTGGGCAAACTTCTAGAGTCCATAATCAGGGACAAGGTAGATCTTCACTTAGAAAGATATAGGCTAATAAAGGACAGTCAACATGGATTTGTTAAAGGCAAATCTTGCCTTACAAATCTGATAGAATTTTTTGATGAGGTAACGGAATGGGTGGATAATGGTAGCGCAGTTGATGTAGTTTACATGGACTTTCAAAAGGCATTTGACAAAGTGCCACATGAGAGACATATTATGAAATTAAAGGCCCATGGCGTAAAAGGGACAGAGGCAGCGTGGATCCACAACTGGCTGCGAGACAGAAAGCAGAGAGTTGTAGTGAGCGGCTGTTTTTCAGAATGGAGGGAAGTGAGCAGTGGTGTGCCACAGGGATCAGTTTTGGGACCATTGCTGTTTGTAATCTACATCAATGATCTGGACTTGGGTGTACGGAGTACAGTTTCCAAGTTTGCAGATGACACTAAGTTAGGGAGAATAGTAAATAGTGAGGAGGATAGTAGCCATCTGCAAGAGGATATAGACAAATTGGTAAAGTGGGCAGACACATGGCAGATGAAGTTTAATGCAGAGAAGTGTGAGATGATGCATTTTGGGAGAAGAAATGAAGGGAGGCAATATAGGCTAGATGGTACAATTTTAAATGGTGTGAAGGAACAGAGAGACCTGGGGATTTGTGTTAGTGACTCGTTGAAGGTGGCAGGACAGGTAGACAAGGCTGTTAAGAAGGCATATGGGATACTAGGCTTTATAAATAGGGGTATAGAGTACAAAAGTCAGGAAGTGCTGACTAACCTCTATAAGACTTTGGTGAGGCCTCAGCTGGAATACTGTGTTCAATTCTGGTCACCACACTACAGAAAGGATGTGAAGGCATTGGAAAGGGTACAACGAAGATTTACTAGGATGGTGCCAGGATTGAGGGACTTCAGCTATGAGGAGAGGCTAGATAGGCTAGGGTTATTCTCTCTGGAGCAGAGAAGATTGAGGGGAGACCTAATAGAGGTTTATAAGATCATGAGGGGTTTCGACAGGGCAAATAGAGAAAAACTATTTCCACTCGTGGGTGAATCTGTGACTCGTCACAGATTTTAAAAAGTTTCAAGGCGAAGTAGAGGGGAGCTGAGGAGAAATTTTTTCACTCAGCGAGTTGTTCGAATCTGGAATGCATTGCCTGAAAAGGTGGTGGAGGCTGATTCGATAACAACTTTTAAAAGGGAATTAGATCTTTATTTAGGGAGAACAGGTCTATTAGGCTATGGGGAGCGGGCAGGGCAGTGGGATTGAATCGCTCTTTTCAAAGAGCCGGCACAGACTAGATGGGCCGAATGGCCTCCTTTTGTGCCGTAAAATTCTATGAATCTATGAATCTATAATCTGTTTCAATCCACGACTGTGTGTGGGACACTGCTGTGCACAATTGGCTGCCGCGATTCGACCACAAATATATACAGTCAATTCACTTTACAGTATATTCTGTGAAGCGCTTTGGGACGTTGATAAGATGTGGAAAGCGCTATATCAAATGTAAGGATTATTATTATTATTATTATTATTACACTTGTATACCGCCTTTCACATCAGGAGGACATCCCAAGGCGCTGGACAGTTACTACTTCAGACTCGAACTGAGGACAGGGGGAGGAAGGAGTTGCCGATGGGTCCATCGAAGAGGAGAGTCTTGAGGCGAGACTTGAAGGATGCCAGGGAGGGGGAGAGGTGGAGGAACTTTAGGATGGAGTTCCAGAGGTTGGGGGCAGAGTGACTGAAGGCTCACTTGGAATCACCCATGAAGCACTTTGAGATCTTTTGATATCAAATATAAGGATCATTCTAACATTTCGTATGTCACATATTCTCTATTATTGCAAGTTTTTGTTTGGAAATAACATTAAACTGCTTTTACTTGTTTAATTGCCAGTTTTACTCTATACAACTACAGCATCTATGGTATGGGAGATAGTAACATGTTGCATCAATGCAATTGGCTGAGGCTAGAGTTGAAGCAAATTGAGCAGGGGGAGAAACTGATTGTCAGACTGGAGTCCTGCAAGCAGGATAGGAGGTTTACAGTATAAGAATAAATAATCCACTTGTTATACTTTATTTCCTACAACAATAATACAGCAATACAACATAGGCCTGCTTGATTCTAAGTACTGTGTACTGTCTGACAAATTAGCTAATGGACAACATACTGCATTTCTGACCTATTGCTTTAAATGTAAATAGCATGAGTCTTTAACCTTGGGACAAACTTGCCTTTTTTAGCCATGCGTTCAGTCATTTTAGGCTGGCTGCTTCAACCCATGATGGAATTTGAATGGTCATTGATGTAAATATAAATAGACTAGTTTTATTAGCACAGGGAGGCTAGGGAAGGGAGGAGAAGCTATTGAAGGAGATGGAATAAGGAGCATATAGTTGGGTAAAGACATCAATATATCTGGAGATGTTACATAGTATCCCATTCAGTAAATCAGTGTTGCCCAGTTTGTCATCTCTACATCATTGGTCTCATGTGCTGGGAATGGTTGCTGTGCTCTAATGAACTCTCATATATCCATGATAAGTAATTGGGAATCCTGGTATATAATCCATATTTATTTTGTTGGGCACAACCTTCACCCCAACTAACTATACCAGTTAAATACCATGTATTCTGATAATGCATTGCATAGGGTCCCCCACTATCCCCTTTGCAGGAATCCTTATCCTGGTTTACATATCCAGCACAGAACATATTGTCTGTTATTAAGAGTTGTGTTGACTTTAGGCAAGTTTCCTGTTTAACGTATGGCAGGTTTACACGTCGCAGGAAACGAGATGACCTGCCTCTTTCACTGGTCAATCCCCAGCCACTGACATATCCAGTCTGTCCATCCTCTAGAAGGTAACGGCCCAGATGGTAGTTTGGCAGGCAAATTGCAGAAATGAACTGGTTAAATTCCACTCGACTGCTTAAGTACAAAAGGGCTATATCGTTGTCGTATGTGATTGGGTCAAACTGAGGATGGATTACTAACTTCTTCACTAACACAGTCTGTTCCAAGTCTTCACTCCTCAGTTTGTCATATTCGCCTAGGAATGAAAATGAAGAATCAGACATTTTCATTTTTAGCTTATTTGTTCTATATGTGGAAAAAAAACTTTGTTTTCAAATTGTAGAGAGAATCGAAACACTCAATTTTGTGTTAACAAAATCCTTCTCCTGGTCTATCATGGCCCAACTTCCCGCTCTATTTGGAGGAGTGATTGGCAGGAGACTGGAAGTACTTGAACTCCTGTGTATATGTCGTCCCAATATATGTTATTTCGATGATACGTTGTTGATGAATTCATAAATAGTTAGAAAAAAAATTAGAAAATTGGATTAATTGAAGGGGTATTAGCTGATTACATTTAGTAAATAAATACATAAATAAGATAATAAATACAATTGAGAGAACACTTACTGGGGGTGGTTGATGTGGTCAGCAGGCGGGGACAGAGTCATTCGGATGAAGGGGCGGGGTTACCTGCCTTTTGTACGGATCCCCAGAGGGATCTCCCTCACACCGCGGACACCGCGGACACGGCCGCGGTGTGAGGGAGATCCCTCTGGGGATCCGTACAAAAGGCAGGTAACCCCGCCCCTTCATCCGAATGACTCTGTCCCCGCCTGCTGACCACAACCTTCCCCAACAGGAATGTGCTGGAAGGATGTAACCCCCTATTGATGGCATTAGGGTCTTTGGTCATTTAGGTTTTTCCTGTACATTGTTTCACTTAAAATCACACTTTTCAACAACACATCCCCGACTTTAATTGAGGAGTCCCAGTAACTTCTTTTCAAGTCAAGTTATTTGTGGAGTCCTGTAGCTCAGTAGTTAGAGCACTTGCCTTACAAGCAAGAGACCTGGGTTCAATTCCAGGCTGGGTGAAACTCTGGGCACGTTTCCTTACTCCACGCAATTAATAATATTACCTTAACATAACCAGCTGAAAAATTTAAGTCGACTTATTCGCCTGGTCTTCTTGTACACCACGATTACGGTAAATTATTCTTGGAAAATTGTCAGTTATTAGATGACTTACCTACTGTAATTGAATGTGGGTTTATAGTTACAAAGCAATGGGCAGCAGTGATAACCCAGTAACTGCTGATTAAAGACCCTCCACAGAATCCATATTCACCGTTATCATTTATCAACACCTGGAGAAAACAAAATGAGTTTTGAAGAGCTACTTTGGAGCAACATTTTCGAAAGAGTGGAAACAATGAAACGCCACCCGGCTGCCTCAACAATACTACATATTTATATTGTAAATAATGGCTCTGTATTCAGGATCCATGAAGCTAAAGTATATTTTGCCGTGTGAAAAAATAAGGAACTACCTGTATTTTAAAACAATTTAAGCTTGCAACATGCCGATGGGGATTTGTCATTAAATTTCAAGCACATATACTCCATATGCAATAAGAAAGTCTATTTTGCTTTTTGATTTTAAACCCTAGATTAACAGTCTCAACCATCTCTCCTTTTTAAACTTGATAGTGCTTATAATTATGAAGGTTGAGTCTTCATTTAGATTTCTCAATAAATAAAATAGGCTTCACTTTCACATCAAACCCTATTTTGTGTCACTTGACAGCCAATTCATATCATATTCGCTGTTGTAACATGGACTTCTGGAAGAACACAACAAGGAAATAGTCTAACAAAATGATTGGATACTGTTGATGGGCTATACTATTCTTTAATGTGGGTGGGGTTCAAGCATACCTAGACCCATGGTAGTTGTCAAAAGGGTTCAAATTAGGATAAAGTTTCATCCTTTTCATCCAGTTTAATAATAATAATACTGTAATAGCTTATTGGGTTATCCAAAAATCTCTTGCTGATCTCCATCAACATTATGCCATTGCTTCAAAGATACCTTAACATGATTTGCATGGAGCTCATATGAATTCATCAAATCAATTACAACAACTTAACTACCAGCACAGTTTTGATGCAACAACAACAACAACAACAATTTACATTTATAGAGCGCCTTTCACGTCGGGAGGATGTCCCAATGCGCTGAACAGGAGGCGTGTGACCCGAGCTGGGAGGGGAGTGTTTGGGAAGGGGTGAAACACGAAGGGGAGGTAAAAGAGTTCGGAACAAAAGGCACGATCGAAGAGGAAAGTCTTCAAACCGGCCTTGAAAGAGGAAAGGGAAGAGACGAAACGGAGGGATTGAGGGATGGCATTCCATAAGGTGGGAGCGGAGAAACTGAAGGCCCGGCCTCCGATGGTGGGGCGGTTCGGGCGGGGGGCTTGGAGCAGGCCAAGTCCTGTTGAATGGAGGGTCCGGGTGGGCGTGTAGTGGGAGAGTAGATCGGTTAAGTAGGATGGGGCAAGGCCGTGTAAGGCCTTGTAAGTGAGGACGAGGATCTTAAACTCGATCCTCTGGAGGATGGGGAGCCAGTGGAGACGGGCGAGGGTGGGGGTTAATGTGGTCGCGGAGGCGGGTGTGGGATAGTACACGGGCTGCAGAGTTTGGGATGACCTGCAGCCTGTGAATGGAGGAACTGGGGAGGCCGACTAGGAGAGAATTTCCGTAGTCCAGCCGTGAGGTGATGTACGCGTGCACGAGTGTTTCGGCAGCGCTGGGGGTAAGATAGTTGCGGAGCCTGGCAATGTTGCGCAGATGGAAATAAGCGGTGCCGGTCAAGGTGCGGATGTGGGGGAGGAAGGAAAGTTTTTGATTGAACATGATGCCGAGGTTCCTGATTGGCTTTGTGAGGTGGAGAGTACAGATTTGGATATTGAGGCTGGCAGCGCCCGATGTGCGGAGGCGCTGGCTTGAGCCAATCAGGAGGGCCTCGGTCTTATTCACGTTCAATTGCAAAACGTTGTCCCTCATCCACGACTCGATGTCGGACAGACATGCTGTCAGAACATCGATCGTCTGGGGGTTGAGGGATGAGGCAGAAAGGTACAACTGGGTGTCATCCGCATACATGTGGAAATGTACCCAATGTCTGCGGATGACGTCGCCCAGAGGGAGCGTGTAAAGGGTGAAAAGGAGGGGACCGAGGACAGAGCCCTGAGGGACGCCGTGGGAAACTGTGCGGGGGTTTGAAGTAAAGCCATTGGAAGAAACAAAATGTAAACGGTGGGTCAAATAAGAATGGAACCAGTCAAGGACCGTGCCTTGAAGGTTGAGGTGGGAGGAAAGATGTTGAAGGAGGATGGTGTGATCGACTGTGTCGAACGCAGCAGACAGGTCAAGGAGGACGAGGAGGCAGAGGGAGCCCTGGTCACAGGCGGTTAGGATGTCATTTGTGACCTTAACCAGGGCAGTTTCTGTGCTGTATGAACAGGTGTCACCTACATGGTGTAAAGGAGGTTGCTAAAGGCCGCATACACAATCTTTCTAATTTGGGGATTTTCTGGAGAATTCCAGAGAAGCTATGTTCAACGGCTAAGATTTCACATTAGCAAGAAAAAAGATGACTGCAATTAAAGGGCACTAAATACTGGGGTTCAGCTCTTACCTTCTTATTCAAGTACATTTATAGAGATCATTCCAATTCACAAAAATCTTTTAATCGCCGTATATGGGAAGCATAAATACTCAAACTTCTCAAACTGATGTAGAGGACAAACTAAAATGCACAGAGAATTTTTACGATGTGACAACATTTCCTATCAAATAAATCATTTTCTTTGCTTTGACAAATGATTTAACATTTCTGATTCTATTTAATATTTTGGTGTTCAGGGGGTAACAACCTGAAGTCTGCTAACCCATTTCAATAGGTAGACATTTATTTGGGGAGGATGGGTTTGCGAGGTTATGGGGAGAGAGCTGGGGAGTGGGATTAAATTGCTCTTTTTAAAGAGCCGGCACAGACTCAATGAGCCGAATGGCCTCCTTTTGTGCCGTAAGATTCTATGATCCTAATACATTAATAAGACTTTGTATCAAATGAACAGGTACTATTTTAGAAAGACCTCACCTGCCAAGGACACATTCCATGTGGGCAAACATTTCCACCAATAATGCGCGTGTAAGGATTCCAGGCTTCAATAGAATGTCTAATTTCTTTGGTGCTGGTATTGTTTTTCTCATCATTAGTATAATTTAGTTGCAGTTCAATATAAGTGTTATTTTCAATGTCAGTGTCATTTTCAAGGAGGTGATAATTCTCTGAAAGACGATCAAACGAACGAACTCTTGAATGTTCCACATTTATAATTCCGCATGGATATGGAGCTGGATTAGAACAAACAAAGCCAAATATGAATCTGAATTCAGTGACCAAATACAGTTGAGAAGCTGAATGATCAGAGCTAACTTGGTGTTTGGATTTAGTTTACTTGAGAGGAAACAAGCTTAAATGTCAGATGGGCAAAACAATGAAGATTAATAATAAATAAATAATAATATTCCTTGCATTTGGTATTGTGCTGTATCAAGCCTTCGAGACATCTCAAAGTGGATCACACAATATCCTGTAAATAGCAGAGAGTTGAGGTGAGCGGCTGCTTTTTAGACTGGTGTGCAGTGGCACCCCCCAGGGATCGGTTTTGGGATCACTGCTCTTTTTAATCTACATTAATAATCTGTACTGAGTTTAGGGAGCACAGTTTCCAAATTTACAGATGATATTAAGTTAGGCAGAATAGTAAATAGTGAGGAGGATAGTAACCATCTGCAAGAAGTTATAGATAAAATGGTAAAGTGGGCAGACACATGGCAGATGAAGTTTAATGCAGAGAAGTGTGAGGTGATACATTTTGGGAGAAGAAATGAGGGGAGGCAATATAGGCTAGATGGTACAATTTTAAGGGGTGTGAGGGAACAGAGAGACCTGGGGATTTGTGTTAGTGACTCTTTGAAGGTGGCAGGACAGGTAGACAAAGCCGTTAAGAAGGCATATGGGATACTAGGCTTTATAAATAGGGGTATAGAGTACAAAAGTCAGGAAGTGCTGACTAACCTCTATAAAACTTTGGTTAGGCCTCAGCTGGAATACTGTGTACAATTCTGCTCACCACACTATAGAAAGGATGTTAAGGCATTGGAAAGGGTACAAAGAAGGTTTACTAGAATGGTACCAGGATTGAGGGACTTCAGTTATGAGGAAAGGCTAGATAGGCTAGGTTTATTCTCTTTGGAACAGTGAAGGTTGAGAGGAGACCTAATAGAGGTTTATAAAATCATGAGGGGATTCGACAGAGTGAATAAGGAAAAACTGTTTCCACTGGTGGGCGAATCTGTGACTCGTGGTCACAAATTTAAAATAGTTTCAAAACGAAGCAGAGGGGAGCTGAGGAGAAATGTTTTCACTCAGTGGGTTGTTCGAATCTGGAATGCGTTGCCTGAAAAGGTGGTGGAGGCCGACTCAATAACAGCTTTTAAAAGAGAATTTGATCTTTATTTAGGGAGAACAGGTCTGTTAGGTTATGGGGAGAGAGCTGGGCAGCGGGATTGAGTTGCTCTTTTCAAAGAGCCGGCACAGACTAGATGGGCCAAATGGCCTCCTTTTGTGCTGTAAGATTCTATGATTGTATGAAAGTGAATTAACTGCATATATTGTGGGTGAAACGCAGCAGCATAGTAGTGACCCACAACAGTTGTGGATTGATAGACCCATTTTTTTAAATGGAATTATTACCTCCAGAAAACTGGGTTCCTACTTTCTGCTAGGTAAACAGGCGGAGTATAGAAACTTGCCCAATGTTTCGCCCAATGCCAGGGAATGCTGTGTATACTGACAGTCTGTAGGCTATCAGTCATTGCTGTAGATTGCTGTAGATGTGCCCAGACTGACTCCCCCTATCCCCAGGTATGTTATAACTGTATGTGTTTTTTTGTGTTTAGTTTTACTAAACACGAACTTAGTATCCTCATGTTTGCCATGTTTGCCATAGGGCCCTGCATTTTGTCAACCACGGAGGGTTAGAGGAACGTATCCCCGCGGTTGGGGAGGGATACCTGTATAACAAACTCATAAAACAACTTCTAGAAACTTCCCTCTTGATTTTAGCTATTACTATTTTCTATACTGTTTTGATCAGACTATTAAATAATAAATAATCCTTACTTATTTGACTGTCTATTTTGCAGGCAAACGCAGAAGTCAGTTTGCACACAAACAGCCATAAAATGAATGGGCGGTGGGGGGGGGCATTTGTTGGGCATGTTTCTGCACAATTCTCAGTACCACAAATGAGACAGCGAGTTTGTACCTTGTTCTACACAACTCCGCTGATCTGTATCTAGCTGGTATCCTTCTGCACAGTTGCATCTCACACTCTCTGAGGCTTCCACATTAGTGCAGTATTGTTGACAGAAGCCATTTTTGTATTCACATTCAATATATTCTGAAATGAAAGAAATACGTAGAAAAAATGAGTAACAACAGGACAAAGAATTCCTCTTGTCTTCTGAGAATTAATGAATGCCCACATGGACATACTGCTACAAACAGTGGGGTGCAGAGCTGTGCCCCTGAAATGGAATGCAAATATTGGGAAAACGTTGCAATCTCATGATTTGAGTATTTATTGTCTCTTGTTAGATGGAATATCAGAACCAGTAAGCCAATATTTATGCTTGTTTTTACAATGAGACTAGATAAGCACATCAACTGAATTTCATTTACAATGCTCATTTTTTTTAAGAAGATACAGAATATCAATAAGAAGCAAACTCGAACCTCTCTCACAATTCTTTCCTTTCCATAGAGGAGGACAAAGGCACACATATGTATAACTGTCAGCTTTACATATCGCACCATTCAGGCATGGGTTCGATTCACAAGGATCCAGATCTGAGTGGTAGAAAATAAATTCAGTAAACTCAACAGAAAATATTACCAGCGTCATTACATTATTAATTGAATGAGAAACTGATAAATATGAAATTATGAGCTCAGCCAATAACGTTTCACTTCCTCAAATGAGCAGAATGCATGATCGCGCTATAATTAATTCATTATTAGTACAGGTTTGTGAAGCTATGGGGAGAGAGCTGGGCAGTGGGATTAAATTGCTCTTTTTAATGAGCCGGCACAGACTCGATAGGCCGAATGGCCTCCTTTCGTGCCGTAAGATTCTATGCTAATTATATTTGGGGGGAACAATATATAATCCTTGAATTTTGATATAGTGCTTTTCATGTCTTCTAGACATCTCAAAGCGCTTCACGGAACATACTTCACAGAATATACTTCACAGAATATACTTCACAGACACTCAGATCGTTGCTTGTCTTCCTGCCATATTCTTCTGCAGATTGTATCTGATGGTGGACTTTGGTTTAAAGGTGGCGGTACCCACTCTCTTATCTAAGTTCTGTATATGGTGAACAATGAACGTCAGCAGAGTATTTTTCAGTGCAAGCTAGGGTCCGGCGATATATCGATATATCGCTAAAACCCGATATAATTTTCATATCGATACGCCAATATAGACATTTCAAAAATATCGATATATCGAAAAATCAATATATCGAGGTAAAAAATTGGAATGCCGCACACTGAACTACAAGACCCAGAATGCTCATCTCTATACACAATGCACAGACCGAGGTGCAAAGCCGCCATATTGCATTCATAGTCCTCGAATACAATATACAGGTATGCAAGGGGTGGGGGGGGAGAGAAGGCTGGTGGGTGGGGGTGGAGGGGGAGAGAGTCGGCAGGGGGGGGTGAGGAGGAGAGAGACGGCTGTGGGGGGGGGAGAGAGACGGCTGGTGGGGGGGGAGTGGGAGAGAGACGGCTGGGGGGGGAGAGAGACGGCTGGGGGGAGGGGGAGAGAGATGGTTGGGGGGGTAGAGAGATGGCTGGGGGGGTGGGAGAGAGAGACGGCAGGGGGGAGGGGGAAAGAGATGGCTGGGGGGGTGGGGGGTGGGAGACGGCGGGGGGGGAGAGGGGGAAAGAGATGGCTGGGAGTGGTGGGGGGGGAGAGAGACGATGGGGGTGGGGGGTGCGAGAGAGGGACGGCGGCGGGCGGAGAGAGGGATGGCGGCGGGGTGGGGGGGGTGTGGGGAGAGACGGGGTGGATGTGATAATATACAGATAGATAGAGATGGGGGTTTATGAGAGAGGAGAGAGACACAGACAGAAAAACACAGAGATGGAGAAAGTGAGAGACACAGAGAGAGAAAGATATTTACCTCCTGAGGAGAATGTGCGCACACCCAGAACACGTGCGCACCCCGAATGCGCGCGCCACACGCGCATGCGCAGTACGAAAAACACGAAAATATCGATATTTCGGTATATCTTGATACGAGCCCATCGATATATCTAAATCGGAAAATTTCCATATCGACGGACCCTAGTGCAAGCACTATGTGTCCTCATCTGATATTCACATATATGAATGTTCCAGCCGGGAACCTCTGCTGGAAAACCTGGCAGATTTTTCCTCTCCGGTAAAATAAGCATTAATCATTTTTATTTCAAGTATTGCCTTCCCATTTACAACACATGCCAGTATACAGCCCCTAACAGGTGAGCTGCACACAGCACAGGCGCGCTTCCTGCTCCATACTCTCCTCAATTGTACAGAGATGATAACACTGAACTTGCTTAGTTTATGCTGCCTCTGTGGATGAACCAGGGATGATTCAAATTTTGTCCAGCAACACACAAAGTGGATTCAGAAAACTGAAATAAATCTCCTAAAAACATATCATACAAAGATTGGGGTGCTACCTTTGTAAATTATATTTTTACAGAAATGAGGAGTACTTCATTTTCCAAATGAGTGCAGCTAGTGAGGTGTCACATTATACTAATAATAATCCTTGCATTTGATATAGCATCTCATTGTTTGCGAGATGTCTCAAAAGTGCTTTACAGAATACCGTATATCGTAAAGTGGATTGACTATATTATGTTGGCAAATTCATTATTCCCAGTAGTCAAAGCAAGCCAAGCTGAAAATGGCGAATATATCACTCACTTTGATATTTGTACCAGAACTCCACCTGTTAAAGGAAGGAAAATGAATCGTTAGAAGCTCTTGTACATCTATTCATTTGTGTGAAAACTCACATGACCTTCTTTATTATTAAACTCCAATGGCCTTTAGCTTGCAGAGGCAAGAAAGCCGCAGTGGGCTATTATTTTTCTGCAAATAGTTTGTTGAGTTGCTTCAAGTAGATGGGGACACACATACATGCTCAATACATAGACATTGGCTCTTACAGTTCTCTCCCTTGATTTGTAAATCTCTCTTGCTTCCTCAAACGAGCACAGTTCCTCATAACACTCTCTTTCCAGTGATCCTGCCTTAACTTCCTCCCAGAACCAATTTGCACGTTTCTGAATCCTCAGCACTCTGCTGGCTTCATTCTTCCGGAGAAACACTATCAACAACATCAGAGAAATGTAAGAATAACATCACAAAATTTATTGGTAATTATACTGCCGGCAACAACAACAAAATTACATTGTATATAGTGCCATTGAGCTAGACAATGCAAGTTGGCAGAACCAATCTCAATAATAATAATGCTCACAATTGATTTTGCATTTGAGTGGGAGGTTCAAAGTGCTTCATATGATTTACTGTGAGATGTGCTAACTGTGTTTTTCAATGCAATGTTGTGTGGCTTGTTCAAGTACAAAGATCTTTATATACAAGTACACACACACACACACACACTATGCCCTTCAGACTTTAATGTGCTAATTGTTAGTTTCAAAACTAACAATTATATAATGACCTGAACTTCAAACCCTTGGTGCTTTGAGTAACAGCAAAATATTCCAGGTTTTGCTGGATTTGTGAGTGAAGTGAAATGAAATGACCTCTGGATGACATGAAACATCTTGAGTCCTAGTTTGCTCCACTCACTGCATTGGGGCAATTTCAAATTTGCAAGATTCTGGGAACCGTAATATATGAAAAGGAGAAGATTAAAACTTTCTCCTTGGTGAGAAGCAGATACATAAATACAGCATATTGTTTATAGGATAATTACTGGATTGGGGATTGTCAGGCTGGTTGAGGTGTGAGAATTGAGATATTCTGTTGAAAAGTTCTCCCTTTGCTGGAAGAATATTCTGCTGACTGCAGCAATCACTCGCATGTGGATGATGGGAACAGATACTCAATTGTAGCTGCAGTTATTGCAGCTACAAGTTACAGTCACAATTAAGAGCAGAGATACGGTGATGATATCAGCACAAACCTGAACTGCTGATCCATCCAATACAATTCATAAACACCAGCGATGTCAACAACCAGTAGCACCTGACCATCCTGAGAAATCCGCGGCAGCCAAACGTTTCAATTCACACTGTACAGAGGAACACAGCAATGTCTCCGTCAAATACACTGTACAGAGGAACACAGCAATGTCTCCGTCAAATACATTTTCTGCAGTTCCAGTTGATCAAACCACAGTATAATTGGTATGTGAATTGTAGACGCCATTTTGGGCACTTTCTGCTTTGTGTAAACCACACACATTTTCAAAGGTCATATCACTGAAACAGGTTGCCTGGAGCACCTACCAATTTACAACCAAGTATCTCTGTGCCCACAAGTGTCTCAGTGCCCACAAGTGTCTCAGTGCCGACCGGCCTGGAGGTAGCTCCTGGACATGAATTGGAAGCACTGTTTTAAATAAAATAAAATAATAATAATAATCCTTGCATCTTCTAGATGTCTCAAAGCGCTTCAAAAGAATATACTGTACAGTGAGTTGACTGTATTTATGGGGGCGAAAATGCATCAGCCAATTACGCTCAGCAGTTTCCCACAAACAGTCGTGAATTGAAATGACCAATTTTATTATTGTGCTTTTGTTTGGAGGGATTATTATGAGGCGTGTGGAGTAAGGAAACTTGCCCAAGGTTTCGCCCTGATCTGCCTGGATTTGAACACAGGTTGAGCACTCGCTTGTAAAGCGAGTGCTCTAACCACTGAGCTACTTACTTGTCTTCAAATTACTTTCATGTCCTCACACCTCCCTACCTATCTGATCTACTTACACCCCACACTCCACCACCTGCTGCCTGTTGCCTCTGCTCTGCTTGCTCCAGCCTCCTATTTGTCCTTATGTCCCCTCTGTGCCTTCAGCCACTATGCCACTGAAAATTTGAAATTCTCTCCCTCAATCCGTCCGCATTGTCCTTTCCCTCCCTCCCTCCCTCCCTCCCTCCCTCCCTCCCTCCCTCCCTCCCTCCCTCCCTCCCTCCCTCCCTCCCTCCCTCCTCCCTGCTACCCCACCTGAAGGGCACTATATAAATCCAAGTTGTTGTTGTTATTGTATTTATTCAGAAATTTCAGTTTCCAAATATACTCCTGTGTTAAACAGTAGGAAACGCAAGCCTGAAATGGTGACAGAAATGTTTCTACAAAGACAAAAGTCTGACCGAGTGAGCACAAAAGTACAAGTACTAGAATCATAGAACCATAGAATGTTACAGCACAGAAGGAGGCCATTCGGCCCATCGAGTCTGTGCCGGCTCTTTGACCGAGCAAGTCACTTTCATTAACCCCAATCACCAGCTTTCTCCCCATAACCCTGCAAACCTGTCTTCCCCAGATACCTATCTAGTTCTCTCTTAAAAGCTGCTATCGAATCAGACCTCACTACCCTTTCAGGCAGATCATTCCAAATTTGAACAACTCGCTGAGTAAAAAAATTTATTCTAACCTCCCCTCTGCTTCTTTTGGTAGATTTCTTAAGACTGTGACCACGGGTCACAGACACACCTACAGCGGAAACAGCTTTTCCCTATCTAGCCTGAGTCGAAACCTTTCATGATCTTGAAGACCTCTATCAGATCCCTGCGTAACCTTCTCTGCTCTAATGGGAAAAGTCCTAACTTCTCCAGTCTGTCCTCATAGCTAAGGTTCCCCATTCCTGGTATCATTCTCGTGAATCTCCTCTGCACCCTTTCCAGTGTCTTAATGTCCTTCCTGAAGTAAGGTGCCCAGAACTGGACGCAGTACTCCAGCTGAGGCCTAACCAGTGTTTGGTATAGATTAACCATAACCTCCCTACTCTTATACTCTATGCCCCTACTAATAAAGCTCAGTACACCAAATGCCTTTTTTTACTGCCTTATCCACCTGCCCTGCTACCGTTAATGATTCGCTTACTTGAACACCCAGATCTCTCTGTACGTTCACCCCCCTTAAGATTGAGCTACCAAGTCTATATTGCCTGCTATCATTTTTCCTACCTAAGTGTATCACCTCACACTTATCCACATTAAAATCCATCTGCCACATGTCAGCCCATTCCACCAATCTGTGTATGTCTGCTTGCAGTTGGTTACAGTCCTCCTCACTATTTACTACCCTACCTAACTTTGTATCATCTGCAAACTTGGAAATAGTGCTCTCTATGCCCAAGTCCAGATCATTAATATATATTAGTAAAAGCAGTGGTCCCAATACCGATCCCTGGGGGACACCGCTGCACACCTCCTTCCATTTTGAGAAACACCCATTGACCACCACCCTCTGCTTATAGTCACTCAGCCAGTTCTTAATCCAAACTGACACTGTCCCCTTAATACCGTGGGCCTCTCATTTTTTTCTTAATCTCTTATGCGGTACTGTGTCAAAAGCCTTTTTGAAATCCATGTAAATAATGTCCACAGAGGTTACGAGGGGAACCTGATAGAGGTCTTTCCTCATCAACCATCACAGTCGCCTCTTCAAAAAATTATATTAGATTTGTTAGGCAAGATTTGCCTTTAACAAATCCATGTTGGCTGTCTCCAATTACTTCGTGTTCCTCTAAGTAGAGATTTATTCTGTCCCGGATTATGGTCTCCAGTAGTTTTCCTATTACCGAAGTCAGGCTGACTGGCCTGTAATTTTCGGGTTTGTCTTTCTGCCCCTTTTTGTAGAGGGGGGTAACGTTAGCCACTCTCCAGTCTCTTGGCACCACTCCTGTGTCCAGTGAAGATTGAAATATAATGGCCAGAGCCTCCGCTATTTGAACCCGTATCTCCCACAGCAACCTTGGGTGACACCCATCTGGTCCTGGTGACTTATCAATTTTGAGCCCAGTCAATCTTTTCAGAACTTCCTCTCTGTCTATAGTAATCTGATCTATTTCCTCTACCCTCTCATCCAATACTGCGGCATTTGGGGCATCCATTTCCGTCGTGAAGACAGATGCAAAGTACTTGTTCAGTACATCAGCCATGCCCTCTGCCTCCACAACAAGATTGCCGTCATTGTCTTTGATTGGCTCCACCCTACCTTTAACTAACCTTTTTTCCTTTATGTGCTTATAAAATATGTTAAGATTCCCCTTTATGTTATCCGCTAACCTCTTCTCATGCGATTAGTCTGTCTTATCACTCTTTTAAGATCACTCCTGCATTCTCTATAATACGCTTTGCTATCCTTACTAGCAACAATGATAAGAATCTTTGCAATTAAAATGGTGCTATAGCATATTAAAACAATTCAAAGCATTTTCTGTAAAGTATCTTGACTGTTTGTAGGTAAACGTGGCAGCCAATTTGCTCACAGCAATGACCCACAAACAGCCATGAAGTGAATAAACATTTTTAAAAATCTGGTGGGACTGTTGGTTAGGACATGGGGAGAAACTCTTTTCTCTTTTCACACCATGCCTTAGGATCCTTAACATCAACTTGAGCAGGAAGACTAGATTTAATGTCTCACCTGAAGCAAAAAAGAATAAAAAACACTGGTGTTTGATTCTAAAGCAGGAGCCAGTTTGTGCCGTGCTTTTTGCCAGTTTGAGAGAAAAAGACACACTGCATTGTGATAGAAAATATTTTAGGTACAGCATCTGTACTAAAATAATTTAACATGCTAAGAGTATTGATGCTCTGGGAAACTTAGCTGTGAGACACATATTTTGAGTACCGTTGCATATTTCTGCTCAGTGCCGGAAACTTCTATACATTGAATTAGGTTTGGCAGCAAGTTCTGATATCATTGGCAAAAGCGAACTGCAGAAGCGTTGACTCAAGATGTCAATATGCGCTCGATTCTACATAAAGACAATTTTCAGACAAAGCTTCCGCTAGTTTAATTCATTCGTTATTTAATTGTTTAAAAGATTTTTTTGCTTACCTTGTTCTGTTCCTCTGCTGTACTCTAATTCAACCAAACAAGGTACAAGTTGATAAATAACCCATTTCAAATATTGACTCAATTGATCCATTCAAATCAGTGTGTGATTTCTGATAGATGGACAGGAGGCAAGAAGTTTCAAATGTATAAATGTACATTAGAATAAATGTATAACTGCCTCCATATTTTGAACATCCAGTATACATTTAATATTGTAACCCTTTAACTAAGTGTTTTAAATAGTCCACTTGACAGTGGGAAAAATAATCAGTTACAATATATTTTAAGAACATAAGAACATAAGAATTAGGAGCAGGAGTAGGCCATTCGGCCCTTCGAGCCTGCTCTGCCATTCAACAAGATCATGGCTGATCTTCTCACCTAACTCTGATTACCTGCCCTATCCCCATATCCCTTCATCCCTCTATTTTTTTAAAATCTATCAGTCTCAGCATTAAAAAATGTTCAAGGACTGAGCATCTACAGCCTTCTGGGGGAGTGAATTCCATAAATTCACTGCCCTCTGAGTGAAGAAATGTTTCCTCAATTCCATTCTAAAAGGCTGACCCTTAATTTTAAGACTGTGACCACTGGCTATAGATTCTCCTACCAGGGGAAACAGTCCCTCCATGCCTACTTTATCTAGCTCTTTAAGAATCTTATATGTTTCAATAAGATTCCCCCTAATTCTTCTGTACTCTAGAGAATACAGCCCTAGTTTATTCAACCTATCCTCATAGGTCAGTCCCCTCATCCCAGGAACTAACCTAGTGAATCTACACTGCACCCCCTCTAAGGCAAGTATATCCTTTTTTAAATAAGGAGACCAAAACTGCACATAATACTCTAGGTGCGGTCTCACCAGGGCCCTATACAGTTGCAGCAAGACTTCCCTACTCTTGTACTCTAAACCTTTTGAAATGAACGCTATCATGCCGTTCACCTTCTTAGTTGCTTGCTGCACCTGCAAACTAACTTTTTGGGACTGGTGTACAAGGACACCCAAATCCCTTTGAATACTAACACTATCTAACTTCTCCCCCTCTAGAAAATAATCTATTCTTTTATTCTTGCTACGTAGGTGAATAATTTCACACTTGCTAACATTGAATTCCATCTGCCACCTACTTGCCCACTCCCCTAGCCTATCTATACCTTGTTGCAATCTTTTTGCATCATCCTCAGAGCTCACTCTGCTACCTAGTTTAGTGTCATCCGCGAATTTAGACACGTTACATTCAATGTTCTCATCTAGATCATTGATGTAAATAGTAAATAGCTGAGGCCCACGCACTGATCCTTGTGGCACTCCACTAGTTACATCCTGCCAATTCAAGAATGAATTTTATAGCGGTTAGTGGGAAACTGCTGTAAGCAAATTGGCTGCCACATCTGCCTACAAATTACAGTTATTACAGTTTACAGTAGGGTCCGTTGATAGGAAATTTTCCGATATCGATATATCAGTGGGCTCATGTCGATATATACCGATATATTGATATTTCCGGGGGGTTTTATACTGCACATACGCGCGCATTCGTAGGTACATGTGCATTCGTGGGCATGCTCGCATTCGGAGGTACGTGCGCATTCGGAGGTATGCGCACATTCGGGGGTGTGCGCGCATTCAGGTATATCAAAACGATATACCGATATTTACGAAATACCGATATCTTTTTTATATCGAATTTTTCAAAATATCGATATATTTTAAATTCCGATATTGGCATATCGATATGAAAAATTATATAGATATAACCGATATATCGATATATCGCCAGACCCTAATTTACAGTGTATCCTGTGAAGTGCATTGAGGCAGTCTTCCAATGTGAAAGGTTCAACATCAATGCAATGTGGAAAAGGCTTAAAATTGAAGGCTTAATTGGTATAAGTTAACAAGGATAGACAATATCATAGCAATATAAAATTTATTTGGTCATTTTTTCTACTTTTAGCCATCAGCAAACAAATGGAGTATCTAGAAAACAGGCATATCATTATATTATTAAATGCTCAAAATAATTTTACATTCAATTTTTATGATCGTTGCATTTATAATAATAACTAATAATAATCCTTGCATTTGACATCTCAAAGCACTTCACAAAATATATACTGTAAAGTGAATGTTTGTGGGTAACACAAATCTACTGTCTAAACAACCCAATATCTTGGAAATGATAGTTCAACTCAGTTAATGTTTGGACCAGGCTAATTATTAACTTGCGTACTGTTTGCCTGGATTAAAATTTAGCAAATCAGAGAAAGTCAGAAATGTTTTTTCTCGTTGCAGAAAAGTGCAAGTAAATTTATCTCTCCATGGAATAAGAAATTGTACTGATATAATATAATACTCCTTTCACTTAGGAGAGATGCTAAAAGAATTGAGTCAATCCTTTGTGTCCATCTCATCAATCCAGTTCCTGAACCGGTGGGTCTGCAGTACTCCAACATGATGAGTGTGGCATCTGTGACTTGCGATAGACAGGCCCTGTTCACTGGGAGAAACGATTACTCCCACTTGACTTCCCTGTTAACATTATAAACTAAAGTCCGAACAGTCAGGCTAGTCTGACAGAAAGCTTGTCAGAAAGTATTCTCAGGCAAGCTGCACATTTTAAACGTGTTGAACACCATTCAGGCAAAGAGAAATTTGCATCAGAAGGTGGTAGGCATATGTGGAATGCTGTCTGGTTTGGATATTCTGGTGATGGATTTCTGCATCTATTTCTAGAAACAGCTAATCGGTTTTAGCTGACTGTCTACACCAAAAAAATTCAATGAGCCATACAAAATGGTAAAGTTCTGATAAAATCCCATTAGCTGAGTTTACTAATTGATTCTCATGGAATAACAGTAGGAATTTAACAATTACCGACTGGATTTGGGAGGAGTTAAATAGTACAATACAAAATTTAATTTGTACAGCGCTTTTCACGTCAGGAGGACGCCCTAAAGTGCTGGACAGTCAGGGATTTGAATCCTAGCGGTGGGATTCGAGTAAGGGAGAGGTGGAAGGCAGGAAGGGTAGAAGAGTGGCTGAAGGCATGGTTGAAGAGGATCTTGAGATGAGCCTTGAAGAAGGCAAGGGAGGGAGCGAAGTGAAGAGAATGTGGGATGGAGTTCCAAAGGGTTGGGTAGAGAGGCTGAAGGCCAAAAACTGAATAGTGACACAGGAATAATAATACTTAGTAGTGGAGGATAATCAATGCTGATTAAACCAGTCGAAGGAAAAATTAGTCAAGTAATTTTAAGAAAGGAGGAAAGGGGAAGATTTGAATGCAACATAAAGTTTGTGAGAAGGGGAGAATGGCACAATTTAAGGTTAAAGTGTAGAATTAGATTTATTGTAAATGTAAAATAAGATCATTGAGCTACAGCTCATATAGCATGAAATCTGAAAAATTGATGTTTCTGCTATGTAGAAAAAAACATGTGCAAAACTGTTCAAAGACATCGTTCTGAGGGGAACTCAGCTCTGCGTATTTTAGAATAAATAGCCTTTGTCTTATTTTTCCTTTAAAAGAAATTGGCCCTGACATGTCAGTATCATTCTTATGCAGAGATTGAAGGTGCATATGAATAATGAGTAATATCCTGAGATAAGATACAGGTATATAGTTTGGGACATGAAATGTCAAGTGACAGCCAGGATGGTGGAAGGCAAACTAGATGGACTTTGGTATTCCTTCGCCTAGCAAATTCTTATGTTCTTATGAGTAATACTCGCCTATGCGAGTATTACTCAGCGTCTGGATTCCTTCCCTTGCTCTCTCTAGACTTGGTGGCTTTCTCTTAAGATATAATTGAAGACAAGATAGAAATTGAATTTTATTTTTCCATAGCACAGCGTTATTCCATCTGATTGTCTCTGTCCTGAGAGTTCTGCTCATTTCACAAACATTTTCAATCCATCCAGTTGAGGTACCACATTGCCTTTCTTAATAAGCTTTTGTAATGTAATGGCTTATAACACAAAACACCAGAGATGCACTTGTAACAATGGCTGCCGATATGAGTATTATAATAGAGGTTTGTGTAAGTAAGCATTGAAATATACCCTTTCGCATTGGTAAACTCTAATTACCTACTGTTCTTTTCCATTTCCATGAGATCACAAGACAAAGAAGACGAAGACGATGGCCCTTTGGCCCATCTGATCTCATCCTTCCACAATACCCACCCTACGGTCACCCAATCCACAGCACCAAGCCTTTTAACACTATATATATATATCTATTATATATAAATATAATATATATGTATCTATTATATATATATGAGTTCAGTGTTCTGGCCGCAGCACCAGTCATTAATCACCCGCAGAGTGAAGGAAAATCGCAGGGTAAAGGAAAACTTTATAATGAAATAGTGCATAGATTTTAACTGAGAACAAGTCACAGTTTGTGTTTTAATGAATTACTTGTTATGGATTATTTTAATATCAAACAACAAAATTACTGAGCTACATGCAACTCTTCTTACAGGGTGTATAATAAATTTCACATATGGCACTTGGGAAATACATTTGAAAAGGACATTTTCTTCGCAGATCACTTATTCTGATGTAGGGTTCCTTGAATATGGCCCAAATAACATGGTGAAACTACTGTCTTAGGAAAGAATCCATCCATTCTAGGTACCTGACAACATTTGTGTAAACACCAAATCTCTGGTGTTCGCCACATCCCTCTCCCCAGCTGACAAGTCCAATCAGAAACCATGTGCCATTGTGGACAGTTACCATAGGACCACCGCTATCTCCTGCACATGCATCCCTCCGTGTACCAGGCAGTCCTGCGCAGATCATGTTGTCTGTTATTTTGTCTGGCAGCATCTCAGAGCAATTTTTGTGGGAGGCCAATTTGATATGAATGTAGAGTAGAGTACTAGGACGAATTGTGTGATCATTTTGATCCAGAGCACCCCATCCTGTAACCAGCACCATCTTTTCGGTGATTAACAGCATGCTTTCTGCCATCTGTTTAGTGGGAAGACAAACTGGTATAATGTAATTACTGAAGATGACAACCTCTTCTAGATTGAGGAGTGCTATGTCATTGTCCAGTGTCCGCCTATTGAAATTGGGGTGAATGTACACAGTCTTCACTTGAATAGTATCTTCAGTGCCTTCGTCCATTGATCTGTTATGTTCACCTGAAATGAGAATAAGGAAACATGGAACAAGAAAACTAATGAAGAGCAACTAATGAATTGCTCTTCAAGGTAATTCGATAGTGATTAGGGCTTGTGAGTCTCTGGCTGATTTTACTGTGTCCTAACTTTAGGATATTGGGACAATTATGGAACATCTATTTTGAGGCCTCTGAATCAATTAAGTTAGCAGTTAATTTGCCCACAAAATATACATTCAATTCAATTTAGCATATATCTTGTAAAGCACTTTGAGATGTCTCAATGACATGATAAGGTATCATATCAAATGAAAGGATTATTATTATTAACTAGAGTTCTAAACTGGAACTTGCTGAATATGTATAGTTCTGCTGCACCCCACACAGCCAGTTACAAATCTGTATCTGAGGAGCATTCTGCAAGTTCTAACAATCTTTTTTTTTTAAAAATCTTAGAATTAGAAATGTTGCATACCAAGTTTGATTCTAAATCTCCCTCCTTCATGCACACAATGAGCAGCGGTGACCACCCAGAAATGATGAATCAGCACTCCGCCACATTTAAACTCACTCTTTGCATTCAGGAGCATGACCTGCCATCAGTAAAATAAAATAAAGGTTGCACAACCCTTCATAGTACCTGCACACAATCATATGATGAGTTATAATTTTTTAAAAAGTCTTCCAACCCAACCCAGTTTCACAATCTTCTTACCTGCCAGGGGCTGCTTCCTTTCTTTATTACCCTTCCTCCAATGAGTCGAGGTTCCGGGATTACTGACCCAAACTTAAGTCGTCCACAACTATAATTTTCTGTAACATATATAAATCCTTTGCCTATTGATTGTAGTTAGGACTGAAGCACTAGTTCAACAACAACAATTAACAAATTGCATTTATACAGCACCTTTCATGTTGAGAGGATGTCCCAAGGTGCTGGAAAGCGAGGGGTTTGCATCCAAGCTGGGGAACCAAGAGCATTGGATGGAAGGGGGTGGGAAGATGACTGAAGGCACAGCCAAAGAGGAAGGTCTTCAGATGGTCCTTGAAGAATGCAAGTTGTGGGGGGGTGATGACGCAAAGAGGCTCTAGGGTGGAGTTCCAGTGTATAAGGGCAGAAAGGCTGATGGTGGAGTTAGCAGATGGATGTAGGGCGTGTAGCAGATCAGTACCAGCAAAGGGGAGTGAGTGGACAGGTTGGTAAATGTTTAGTAGGTTTAGTTAAATTATTATACATGGTAAGAACAGTGTAAAGCTCAAATATGAATGCAAGCGTATTATTCTATATACAGTAAAAGCCTGTTTATCTGTGACCCGATCAACTGTAACCTCCGTATAAACGGCACCTCAAAAAAAGGTCCCCATTTGAATAACCGGCACAATCGCAGTGGCGCATTTAATGAGTGGATTGTTGCACTAGAGTACAGTACGATTAGTTCTGAATGCTGCTGGTAGTGGCACTTCCAGTTTTTCATCTTAAAGGGTTACTGTTTTTCCTCTCCTTTTTCTCTCCCACTTTTTCTTTTTCCTTCTCTCTCTCCTTCCTTCCTTCCTTCCTTCCTCTCTATCTCTCCCTCTCTCTTTCTATCTCTTCCCCTTTCTCTTTTTCTCTCTCTCTGTGACAGATACTACATTGCCTGTGTAGCCTGACGGTATCATAGGTTTATGCATTGTTTTGGTGGGGGTTGGGTGGAACAAGGAGAGAGAGACAGGGAGAGAGAGAGAGGGAAGGAAAGAGAGGAAACGAGTGGGGGAGAGACAGAGAAAGAAGTGGGAGGGGGAGAGAGAGGTGGGGGAGAGGAGGGGAGAGAGAGAGAGGTGGGGGTGAGTTGATTAATTTACATGGAAAATGAGAGGAGTGGAGTGGGGTTGGGTTTGGAGCGATTGAGACTGACTGAGTGTCTGTGTGAAAGAAAGAGAGGGGGAAGGAGGGAGAGAAAGAAAGAAAAAAAAGGAACAAAAAGACAGTACCGCTTTAAGCCACAAAGCCACTAAAGTCCGCCGTTTGCTTTGTGATTGTGTGCTGTGTTTATAGACTGTAATCAATATTTATTTGTTTATTGGTAAGTATCCATACAATATTCTGTTATTATTAGTCTATTATTAATATGGTATGTTTAAAAATTTTTTAAAAAATTGTGTTGGGTTTTCGGCTGCTTGCCACCCGAATATCCGGCACGCCATTTAATCAGCATTGGCCAGTTCTGGGGGTGCCGGATAAATGGGCTTGTACTGTAATTCAAAAATGGTGATAGATCAAAGTACTGTATTCAGCTCAATTCTACCCAACATAAACTAATTCAGCCTAGACTAAAGTCCTGACATGAAGTTTGAACTCCCAATATTTTGACTCATCGATAAGACTTCTACTAACTGAGCCAGACTGATACAAGATGACAAGTATGTCTTGAAACACATCTTCACTCTCATTTATAAGTAAAGTACAATACAATAGGACATTTTCCCCTACGGATGTTTTATACCTGTTGGATTGCAGGCAAATCCATTGTCACTCAGGTTGTATCCCGTTGTACAAGAGCATTCACGCCTATTGATGTTGCTGATCTCACGACAGAAATGCTCACAGTAACCATACTGGTCAGAGCAGTTTGTTGCCACCAATGCTGAAATCATAAGTTGACAAAATTAAAGATTTTTTATGCTTTTGCTACTCAGTGAGAACATCTTTAGTACTTCAGGTGGTCGGTGAACATTTTTCAACTCCATATAAACCCTTAGCTAATGTTTAAACTGGAATGCTTCTTTACTATTTTCATGGTATAGACACAGACAGGCAGCAAGGACACTATATAGCACTTAACAATACATCCGAGAGAGATATGATGAGGTTCAATATAAGTACATATAAGTTATCAGGGTCATTTCAGGGACATGCTAAGCAGAGGTATCTTGGCAAACCCAACACTCAGCTCAGTCTCTAATCTCATTAGAGAGCACCCACTGAATCAGCAAGATTCTTCAATTTCTCACATCAGTCCGCCTGTAGTAGTTGTGTTGTGCTGCTTTAAAGGGAGCTTTGTGCCGTGAATCCATACTTGTGAAAAATTAAGTTTGACCTGCACAAGCTTGCTGCATAAGAAGAAAAATTATTCCAAATAGAAAGATGTAGAGCTTTACCATACTGACATCGGCTCCCATCCCATTCTTCAGGGCAATCACACTGAAAACCCCCAACCAGGTCCACGCAAGTTCCATTATTGGCACATGGCTGTGGTTCACATTGGTCACCATCTAAAACAACAACAACTTGCATTTATATATTAATAATAATCTTTTCATTTGATATAGTTCCTTATCACGTCTTCGATGCATCTCAAAACACTTCACAGAATATACTATAAAGTGGATTGACTGTCTATTTTGTGGGCGAAATGCAGCAGCCAATTGCATACAGCAATGTCCCACAAACAGTCGTAACGCCTTTCACGGAAGAACATCCCAATCTAGACCAGATGCAATCTGTTAAACCGAGGTCCCGTTTGCTTGCTCAGTTGGTTAGAGATCCCATGGCATCATTTGAGAAGAGAAGTGAGTTTCTCTCTCCCCGTGTGCAAGCCAACAATCCCCTGAATAAAAAAAATGTATATAATTAAGTTATATACTTACCAACATACTTGTTCCAAAATTGTAACTGTCAAAAAGAAGAAAAGTAGTATAATTGGATGTAGGCCTAATTGAAAACTTAAATGATATGATTAATAAATGTTGTAGCCTTCCAAGCAAAGACTATTTCATTATTATTAAAGATATCGAACAACAGGACTAAGTTATAGGACATCAGCAAGCTTTAAAAGACAAGGAAAGAACGTGTTAACTGAAGTGTGATGAGTGTTAATTTCAACAAAGTGAGGATAAAGGAAGGAGGAAGAAAAACAAGGACAACATATTTGAAACTTGAGAGGAATATTTTAAAGGAGAATTCACTGGAGTAATAGGCATACTGTCTTCATGATTAGATTTTTGTCATCAGGGTATTCCTGATGACAGCACAGCCAGCCCGGCTCATCAGCATGGATGGGCAGACCAGTCACTAGCAGGAGAGACTCCTCACATTCAACTCCTGATTAGCCTGCAAACCAAAGCCCTAAGGAGTGGTCCGAGCTAGACAGGAGGCAGAGAAGTTTGCCAGGCAATGCTTTCAAATGCAAGCTATGTGGTTTTAGCTAGTTCGACTGTGGTAGTAGTCACTCCAACACACACTCTGTAGAGGTCCAAGCCTTGGCTCTTGCCAACCTGCATCTAATATTCTTCAGCGTTGGGTAAACAAAATGTTTCCACCTAAAGATACTCTAAACACGGTGAAGGGTTTCTGCACATCAGACACACGACTGACCAAAAACTCCTGAACACACAGTGACTACATTTGATAACATTATCCTGCGTGGAGTTTTGAGATGTCCTCCGATAGTGAAGGAAGTTATATCAAATGTAAGAATTATCATTATGCATCATTTTAAATACCAGAATCATGGAATTATACAGCACAGAAAGAGGCCATTTGGCCCATCATGTCTATGCTGACTCTTTGAAAAGAGCTGTTCAAATCAATCCCACTCCCCCATATTCTCTCCATAGACTGCAAACCTGTCCTCCCCAAATAACTATCTCCTGCATTCTTAAACATTTTTATTGAATCATCAACTAGTCTAAACATAGGTTGTTTATAACAAATTAGGTTGAATGACGCCTCTCAGGTGAGAAGAAAACAAGAGGAATTTGAGTGTGTACTCACAGTTGCACTATTGGTTTTGAAAATCTCTTTTGCCTCCTCAAAATTGCACTTTTCTTCGATACACTCTCGTTCCATATTCCCTGGCAGAAACTCCTCGAAGATTGACCGCGGCTTTATTTTTCTTAACACCTCACTAGCATCCTTCATTGATAAAAACACTGCAACATGAAATCAATAAGAACATTTTAAGAAACACTGGTGTATTTGTATATGGCTAAGCCAGTGAAGCCATCTCCACCCCAGTAAAGAACCAGTTAGTGAATTTATACTGAAATATTTGATGTAATAATAATCCTTACATTTGATATAGCGCTTTTCACATCGTCTAGACGTCTCAAAGCGCTCAGAGAATATACTGTACTGTAAAGTGAATTGACTCTATATTTGTGGGAGAAACACAGCAGCCAATTGCGCACAGCAATGTCCCATAATTGGATTGAAACGATCAATTTTATTATTGTGGCTTTTTAGGGGAGATTATTATTATTAGGCATGTGCAGTAAGGAAACTTGCCCAAGGTTTCACCCTGACCTGCCAGGATTCAAACACAGGTCTCAAGCTTGCCACAGGACTCCTCAGGCCTGCCTCATGGATAATGCTCCATTTTGCTTAAATCAACTTCCTTGTTGCTGAATGAGATTTACCATGCTTCGATTTGTTTGAAAAGTAAATCTATTAAGGGATATGAGGAAGGAGCTGGATACTGGGATAATAAAAAGAGTCACTAAAAAACACGGTGGGAACGAGCAGTGGCGCAGACACAAGAGGTCAAATGGCTTGACAAGTTCCACCTATCCTTGTTACTAATCTAAGGGAGATCAGAAAAGATCAAGAGCAATACGACACAATAAAAATCATAAAAAGCTCAATCATACATCCAGCAGAATTTTGACTGTAATTCATTACAGTTCCGTCTTTGCTGATTTTTATGTCACACATTCATATCTTTTACTCAAAATCAGATTCTAAAAGTGAATGACCAGTGTCTAACCCACTGTGCTACACTTCTTACATTCTTAACTTTCTGGTTGGACATTCATTTGAATCCCTCCAAGGCCACCACTTGGAGAACAGGAAACAAAAGTGACAAATTCAATAGCCCAACTTGGTAAAAACACGGTTAAACTAAACCGCACAGACATGTAAGGTCCCAGTTTCAATACCTGATCTGTGCTAAGTTTGTTTATGTTAGCCAAAGCGAAATTGGGAGTGCTACAGTTGACCTCAGCATTCCTGAAGTAAGGAGTAGAAAAATACAGCTCCCATTTGCCAATCCTGCAGGAACCTTGTCTGTAACATTGGGTAACATTGAACTTACACAGCCAAAAGCTACCCCAATCCAGTCCTATGGGTCAACCCAAATTGGAAGTTCCTCTGTGGGGAATGTCAGGTACAAGTCCAGGTTTTATACATATAAATGTATTCTCCAGCTATATTACGATGTCAGCATTTCAACCATTACAAGCTCTCTGGAATGCTATCTCACATGAAGGGCATTATATAAATGCAAGCTGTTATTGTTGTTACACTGACCTGAAGAACTGGAGTAGGAAAAACACAACAGTAGCAATGAACTGGAGAGGGAGAACAGCATCTTCCAGGCTGGTTATTTAACTCTAACCTAGAAAAGAACCCAACATTTACATTACTTCATAGAATTTTACAGCACAAAAGAAGGCGCATCTACTTGTGAAATAAAAATGTATAGTATGACCAAGGAAGAATTACTGCAATTACTATAGAACAGGGGTAACTTTCAGATCTCACACGAGTATTTAGAGGGGAATAAAAATCAAATGTTGGGATGAGAGAAGCCTTTATAATACCTTGGCCTCTGCCCTCAGGATTGTTTGGATGAGTCGAGCTCTATTCCCATTACATGTTTACATTCATGTCTTGAGAGTAAAGTACATTTTATACTCCACAAGTAACAATACCGCTGATCCCATGATAAAGGCAACCTACCGGAAACTTTAAGTATTCTCAACCACTGGTAGTGAATGGGTCTGTAAAATGGGAATATTTGTGAAGGTTTGTCTTCTCCACAAAGACAAATTTGCAAATGAATGAATAACTGGTATGTAACTCTGGCTTCCTGTAATTAGCAACCAGTTCATTATCCCACTCAGGGCACAAACACAGAATCTCTGCAGCGCCTCACTTTGAATTCTATAAAATACCGTTCTATAAATTCTAAAGAGAACCCTGCATGGGTTGGTGTTATTTTTAAATTGAATTGAAAGTTATTTGAAAAGTAAAGGATTCCAGTGATTAATACAGTGGTATAGCATCTTAAAAAATATATGTTGCACAAATAAAAATCCACTGTTTTTTGTCACATAATCAACTACTTACCTTTCAGCAATTAAATTGATGAAGAATTCAGGAAAAACACAGCAAAACCTCAGTTAATTCCTAACTTCAAATATTTACGCACAGAAATTGCATCAGAAGAGCCTTGGCTCATGGGTGAACAAAGGTCAATAAGTCCCCAAAATATTTAAGCTAAAACAAGAAAACGTCATCACTAGATCTATTTAATTTAATAACACTAATCCTTGTGTTTGATATATTCACAGAATACACTGTAAAGTGGATTGACTTACATTTAAATATTAATGCTGTACAAATCCATACCATCAAGTAGTCATTTCCTCTTAGAAGTGAACAATTAGAATCATAGAATCATAGAATCATAGAATTTTACGGCCCAAAAGGAGGCCATTCGGCCCATCTAGTCTGTGCCGGCTCTTTGAAAAGAGCAACTCAATCCCACTACCCAGCTCTCTCCCCATAAACTAACAGACCTGTTCTCCTTAAATAAAGATCTAATTCTCTTTTAAAAGCTGTTATGGAATCGGCCTCCACCACCTTTTCAGGCAATGCATTCCAGATTCGAACAACCCGCTGAGTGAAAACATTTCTCCTCAGCTGCCCTCTGCTTCGTTTTGAAACTATTTTAAATCGGTGACCACAGATTCTACCAATATTTGTACATTTTCTGAAAGTAAATGGAGAGCAATGCGTTGCTTACTGCCAATGTTAATACATTTCCAGAGTAGGTCAACTTTGAAACTAGCTAGGCATAGTAATATATACATGTATTTTTTGTATTTTGAGTGAATCTTGTTAAGATAACATTTTAGTTGTCAATAAGGTGTGAAGTGTAATGATGATGTGTGGAGTCACTGCGATATATAATGCACCACTGATGGTATGTAACCTGTACTTATGTTTTTATACAATTAACAAAAATACTCTTAAAAATATATATTTGGTATCGTTTCTGACAAATGCTTCGCCCCCTCCAAAGTGCGAAAACCTTACAATCCCTACTCTCCAGCTACTGCCCCATCTCCAACCTCCTATTTCCCCCGAAGGGCCTAGAACAAGTTGTTATGTCCCAGCTTTGCTCTTTTCTCTCCTGCCATTCCCTCTTTGAACCCCTCCAATCCGGCATCCGTGCTGCCTATAGCACAGAGACAGGCTGGTCAGTCTCTAATGACATTTTAAATATCTGTGATCAGGGCTCTCTCTGCCTCGTCCTCCTTGACCTCTCTGCTGCCTTCAACACTGTCGACCGCTCCATCCTCCTACACCATCTCTCCTCCCAGCTTAAATCTTCCTGCCCTTACCCGGTTTGTCTCTTACCTCTCTCATTTCGTCGTCACCAGCAGCTTCTCCTCCAGCCCCTGCATTGATACCTGTGGTGCCCCCAGGGCTCTGTCCTTGACCTATTTTTCAATATCTATGTGCTCCCCCTATAGGTGAAAGCATCTGCAGATATGTTTGCCGATAACACCCAACTCTATTTTTTTGCCTCCACCCTCGATTCCAGAACCACTGCTGTTCTGTCATACATCAAGTCCTGGATGAGAGCTAACTTTCAACAAGAATGTGATCTTCTTCATTGGCTCATGCCAGCTCCTTCATACCGTAGGCGTTTGTAGCATCCATCTTTATGGTTGCACACTCCACCTCACCAAGCCAGTCAGGAAACCAGGTGTCTTATTCGATCCTCTTTCCTCCCCCACATCTAAGCCATGACCCACGCTGCCTTCCCTCACCACCGCAACATTGCCCGACTCCGTCACTACCTCACCCCTCAGGCTACTGAAACTTTCATTCAGGCCTTCATCACATCCAGGCTTCATTATGCCATCGTCCTGCTTGTCAGCCTTCCCAACTCCTCCCTCCATAGGCTGCAGATCATCCAGAACTCTACAGCCCATGTCTTCTACTGCACCAAGGTCCGTAACCCCACCTCCACCATTCTTGCCCGACTCCATTGGCTCCCCTCATTCAGAGGATTCAAGATCTGGTCCTTACCTTTAAACCCCTCTATGGCCTTGCCCCATCCTACCTCTACGACCCCTTAACCCCCTACCAACCTGCCGCTCAGTGAGCTCCGGCCTGCTCCATGGCCGCCTCCCCACCATTGGTGGGCGAGCCTTCAACCACTCCACCCCAACCTCTGGAATTCCATATCATAATCCCTCTGCCTCGCCCCCTACCTAGACTCCTTCAAGTCTTGCCTCAAGACCCTCTTCTTCGACAGTTCCATCAGTCACCCCACTCCCCTCCTTTCCATCTACCAATGTCTGAAACACTGACTGTCCAGCAGCTTGGGACTCAACTAGGGTTCACATGAAGTCATACATTCAGCTGCATTCTGCCTCTCCCATCACATAGATTCATAGAATTTTACGGCACAAAAAGAGGCCATTCGGCCCATCTAGTCTGTGCCGGCTCTTTGAAAAGAGCGCTTCAATCCCACTGCCCTGCCCGCTCCCCATAGCCTAATAGACCTGTTCTCCCTAAATAAAGATCTAATTCCCTTTTAAAAGTTGTTATCGAATCAGCCTCCACCACCTTTTCAGGCAATGCATTCCAAATTCGAACAACTCGCTGAGTGAAAACATTTCTCCTCAGCTCCCCTCTACTTCGCCTTGAAACTATTTTAAATCTGTGACCACGAGTCACAGATTCGCCCACGAGTGGAAATAGTTTTTCTCTATTTGCCCTGTCAAAACCCCTCATGATCTTATAAACCTCTATTAGGTCTCCCCTCAATCTTCGCTGCTCCAGAGAGAATAACCCTAGCCTATCTAGCCTCTCCTCATAGCTGAAGTCCCTCAATCCTGGCACCATCCCAGTAAATCTTCTTTGTACCCTTTCCAATGTCTTCACATCCTTTCTGTAATGTGGTGACCAGAATTGAACACAGTATTCCAGCTGAGGCCTCACCAAAGTCTTATAGAGGTTAGTCAGCACTTCCTGACTTTTGTACTCTATACCCCTATTTATAAAGCCTAGTATCCCATATGCCTTCTTAACAGCCTTGTCTACCTGTCCTGCCACCTTCAACGAGTCACTAACACAAATCACCAGGTCTCTCTGTTCCTTCACACCATTTAAAATTGTACTATCTAGCCTATATTGCCTCCCTTCATTTCTTCTCCCAAAATGCATCACCTCACACTTCTCTGCATTAAACTTCATCTGCCATGTGTCTGCCCACTTTACCAATTTGTCTATATCCTCTTGCAGATGGCTACTATCCTCCTCACTATTTACTATTCTCCCTAACTTAGTGTCATCTGCAAACTTGGAAACTGTACTCCCTACACCCAAGTCCAGATCATTGATGTAGATTACAAACAGCAATGGTCCCAAAACTGATCCCTGTGGCACACCACTGCTCACTTCCCTCCAATCTGAAAAACAGCTGCTCACTACAACTCTCTGCTTTCTGTCTCGCAGCCAGTTGTGGATCCACGCTGCCACTGTCCCTTTTATGCCATGGGCCTTTAATTTCCTAATAAGTCTCTCATGTATTATCTCAGCCTGAATTTCACCAATTTTGTTACACCTACCTTAATTTGTCTTCGCTTTGTTTTGGGAGTCCACCTCTTGATTCTTATTTCCATTAACCCAGGAATCCAGTACGATCTTCCCAATAAGAAACTTCACAGCATTGTTCCCATTATTGTTCCCATCTCAACTTCTCTTGTTGGGCTTCTGCTTGTAATTCAACCACTTATTGCTTTTGGAATGCAGACATTCCATGATTGGTCACAACTCTAATCCTACTCTATCTAACAAAACAACCAGCGCTTTGAGACGTCCTCCCGACGTGAAAGGCTCTCTATAAATGTAATTTTATTGTTGTTGTTGATTATTATCAAGCTTATGGAGTAAGGAAACTTACTCCATAAGCTGGAATCGAACTGTGGTCTCTCGGTTGCAAGGCAAGTTACAGGCCTTGTAACTTACAGTCACAGTCACAGTTACAGGACTCCATGTTTCACTGGTATGTCGTCCTGAAGTGAAAGGCACTTGAAAGTGTGATTTTATTGTTGTTGTTAATCTCAAAGCTCTATTTGTGTTGCTTTGAATGCAGAAGTTCCCAAAGCTGAGTTAAACATTACATATAAAAATTGTGAATAAATCATTGCATTTATTATTAGGAGACTGTCTCAAGTTACTTGAAGTGTAGTGTCTGTATTCTAGAACTGTACTTGCCCATTGGTACCCAATATATTTCCTTGTAGTTCCCAAGAACCTCGGAGAGCAATTAAGGGTCTTCAGAAACATTGCTACAGACTAACATCACGGCAGGATGTCTCAACAACTTTGTGATTGCTGTACAACAAGATAAGAGGATGATGCCTTTTTTTTCTTGCTACCTAAATGTGTGTTGAAGTAGCATTTTAAATTACAAATATTTTATTATGTTAATTTTTGGATGAGAGGCAAGAAATGGAGAAGAGAGAAAACCAAGACAGAGACATGGACCTTAAAAAAAATTCAACTCAAACCAAAGTAAAGGGACAACAAGATTCTTTAGAATGAATGCGAGTCAAAATGGGTGTGCTTCCTAAACTTATCAGTGGTAACGTTTCTGTAAGTGAATGAATTGTCCACAACATGCAACAAAGGAGGAACACAGTGTCAATCATCTTGACAAACACTAACACAAAACCTGAACAATTAAAAATATGGAAATCTAAATGGGAAGACAATGTAAAACCGGAAAAAAAAAAACATCTTTACTGGAAGATCAGAGACAACTCCACTAGATTTACTTGCAGTATTTACAGGAAATATGTATTTACATCAATTGGCAATTAATATGTACAAAAAATACAGAACTCACAATGACAGAATTCATATAAATTAAGAATAAATACAACATGCATACACAGAAAGGCAAACACTCTTCAGGAAATGTAACAAAACCAAATCCATCAAATGTTTTCTGGCAAAATTGTGTTTAAAAAAATTACATATCACATCAATTGAGTTAAAACAATCATCCAGAGTGCAAGATAAATACACAATGAGGAACGCTGTCATTCTATGAATTAAGGCAGAGATAAAGAAGAGTCCTGGCTTTCAGATCACCTGAAGAAAGCAGCCAGGTTTTTCTAAAGGCAAATGGGATGTGCACCTGGGCTGGGTATTAATCTGCTGAAATCACAAATTAGCAACACAACATAAATGGAACCAGCCACTGGATCTGTGGAGCAGTTGCTCTGAAACATAGTTGCCATCAGTGTTTAAATGTCCAATTGTTATACAGTAGTTGATGTGAAGCTGAGCAAATAAGATGGATATGTTTACCACATTGTATATTTAACAGAATCATCAAAACATTCACTTTTTCCCCCATAAATAAATTCAACATTTTCCATCTTTTCTATGGGTGAATAAAAAAAAGCAATATTTTAAAAAAAACTCTAGCTACTTCTCTACGAATCCAACTAAAATCAGTCACTATTTCACTGAGAACCGAGGTTTACCAATGAAATTTTAATGTTCGTTCATCCTTTTGAATATAATCCCTTTGCACACTGATAAAAAGTTACCCATAAACTATATGGTTAGATCAAAAAATTGTTTCCGTGTGAGGTCAGGAAATGAGTATGAAAACTCAGTAACTTCAAGAATTGTATTCAACATCAGCTGAATTAAGGAACATTAATAAGCACAGATTACACTATATGAGAAAATGCTCATTACTCCCTCCCTATAACACAAATTCTGAAATTACAGAACAGGAAACATGTACTTCACCACTGGATTGTAAACTGATCCCTAAATACTCCACTGTGAGCACTGAGTGGGGACTGATCCCGACGAGCAAAGCACCGATGGTTCAAAAGTGTTAGGATCTCAATTTGATCTGATCTTAAGCATGAAATGCAATTTATTCATGCCAGTCCAGTGAACAGTTTGGCACAGACTCTGCATGGGTGACAATATCAAGAGAATATCTCACTTTGATAATCTCTCATACAACCGCCTAGGTTCTGGTGACAACGGGCTGGGCACAGACTCTTGCCATGACTAAAAAAATATGTAATTCTGGTGAAGACAAATTAAATAGGGGTATTAGATTTAATTTGAAGTTCATAACAGTGACCTCTAGCATGCACAACAGTCACGATAGAGTGAGGTATTTGCACCACATACACACCCCAGGATCCACACCAGGAGGTTATTATATAAATATGTGAAGAATAAGGTAATAAACACACAAGTTCTTTTTCTGGGTAAAATTATAAGATGTTCAAACGATTATCTTTAACAAGGTTGGGATTTTGTTCACTGAGATATCATTGCAAACTCTTTAATCATGCAACTCTGCATTGCTTCTGTTGCACTGACACATTTAGATAAGGGCTTTGCAGCGAATTACCAGCAAACATCAATATACTAGAGGGTGTATATAGAGGCTTCAAATCCTACAGAACTCTCTGAGACATTTACTGTTTGCAGGAAGTGATGTTTAAGTATTGCATTACTAATGTACCGACAATTAGCTTTGCTACACCCAGAACGAGTCTTTCGGTTTTAAAATCTCTATTCTTATGGATGTGGAAATCAGCATTCTTAATGGTGATTCATCAAAGTCCATACCTTCAGATGATCCTGTATTTACCATGTTCCGAAATACAATGGAGAGAGAAAACAAACTTGCCCCTCATACATCACCTACTAGCAGCAAATCAGGCCTGAACAGTTCTAAGGCAGAACGGTTAGAAATGGCTATGTACCGCATCTTATGGCACGGCTTCCAATATTCCAGGCACTGAGGTCCCTTCTGAGATGAGGAGAACAATCCTCGGCTTGCTTTTGGCTTTAGGATATGATAGAACTCTAACCAAATCCAGAAACACATCTCGGTAAAAATCAGACAAATTCTAGACACTCATTAATAGAGATCCAGTCAGAGGACCACAGACTTTACAACTACATTAATTACAACTATTTCAACCCACTGACATTTGCAGTACAGGTATCCCCCGATTTATGATGTCTCTATTTACATGATTTCGATTTAATGAACGTAATTTTTTAACACCTTTTTATTGATGTACAACATTTTTAAATTATACATGATTTTTTGGGGGAAAAAATCTAAATACGCAGTATATCTAGTATATTTTGTATACCAACCTGAAATGCGTGTAGATGTTGAGAAAAACATGTCAAACAGTGGCCCAGGTGGAAGTGTATATCTAGTATATCCCTGAGGCCTGATCACCTCATCCAATCGGCAACCGGCAGCCACTGGACGTCATGTAAACATGTTGAACTGGCCAATACCATGTCCCTACGTCAGTGTTTACATGACGGTTGCCGATTGGATCAGGTGATCCCCAAGGCCTCGGGGCTCACGCTGGGTCCTAAAGGCTGAATCTGTTCGCAGTAGGGGACCTGCTCGACTACCATCGAGAGCCGTGGGGCCCGCTCAATGTGGTATTAAATTAATTATTTATTAATCAAATTAATTACATCTCATTATCATTAAATTCTTTGTTGCAAAGTGTTATTTTAGTGGATTTGGGGTCTGAAAATGCTGTCAAAAAAGCGCATCTCGGATTATATAATGGGACCGTATGGGAAAACCCGTTCCGATTTATGACATTTCGAGTTACGTGACGTTTTTCAGGAACGCAACCCTGTCGTAAATCGGGGGATACCTGTATAATACAAATCAATTTTTCTCCTAAAATTGGTGCTGGATGTATAGGAACTCAAGATCAGTGTTTGGTCCAGCAAGTCAATCCCAATAGTCATGTCAATTCCAATAGCTTTTAGCCACCAACATCATATTTTAAAAGGTTTGGATTGTAATGTGTCACATTAGTTTATCATTGGCTGTTTGGTCGCTGGGAGCAAAATAATATGATCAGACAATAATCCAACTCCTGACTCCTGCTTGGTTTTGGTTTCAATGAACTGGCAACTTCACAACCAAAACAAGTTAACAAGGTCAGCATAAAATGTACAGCTTTGTTTAGTTAGCAGTTTGTTTGGTGACGTGCTTGAAACCCTTTCACCAGTCTCTCTCTCTCAGCTATTGAGCAACTCACAAAAGCAGTTTTATTTGTCAGCTATAGCTTGGGCACTCCCTTCTTGTTTGGGATGGGGTAAGGTGTTGGGGTATTGGAATTCATCAAGCTAAAACTATACAGCTCACTAAGAACAAAATAACTGGTTAGCTTCCCATTGTTCGACCAGCTAGAACTAGTCTACATTTGGCTGGTAGGGTTACCAGAACACATAGGTTTCGCCTCTCTCTCTTCTATCCATCCAAGTAACAGACATGTAACAGACGTTAGCACTGAAAGCTAAGTACTGCTGAACTTCCCGCTGAACGTTTCCTCCCTCATTCTTCCCTTCCACATTACCTGAGAGTTACCATCACACCAGAGGCATTCTGCTTAATTCCCTTCCCCGGAAATTCACAAATTGGTCATTGAGAACCATAATTAAAAGGACACTTCAACTTCCTTATCAACACAGGGAGTAGAAAGGTCACAGCAGTACAGAAAGTTTGGTATCCATGTGATCAGATTGAAATGGAACTGGTCTGGTCAATTCTTGGTAATGAAAGAGATTGGGATTATTGGGTGACAAATTGAATGTGAGGAAGAGAACATGTCTAATATTGGCTGAAGGCTGTTCCTATGTTACTATGTAAGTCTACTGTTGTCAATAACAAGTAATTGTTGGGACCTTTCAACTCCTCTGTGGTTAGAATGAGGAATGTATTGCTCTTTCAAAGGGAGCTGCAATAGCAAGCGAGGTATGGAACTCACAAGCCTCACCAAGTCCATTACAGGCTCCCAACTTAATTTTATTTTTACCACATGCTAATATGGTTCAGGGATTAAAAAAATAGATATTTAATATACATATACACAAACACACACACAAACATATATTAATCTTTTTTAAAAGCCTTGCAATGACCAAAGCCTTACAATAACCTTACTTCTGGATCATGACAATAGTTTGCTGAGCACAGATCACCTCGCTCAGGAGACAATCACCATCTCTAAGCTTGTTGGTGAGACTCCTATTTATCAATAAAACAAATACATTTCTTCATAAGAAGGTTGATGTGGGTCGACATCGCTCTCGCAATAATTCTCTTCATTTCCCTGATAATATGGCATTTTGTGTTACATTTCATTTGTTGCCAAAACACAGAACACTGGCACAGTGAGGAACATCTACCCGTGAATTGGGCAAAATATGTCCTTACCATTCCTTTGTCATATATACAAGTTATCCTCTGAACAATATATTAGGTGCAGAGTCCCTTCCTCTTCTCCACACACTGACTCCACCCCACCACCCAAACCCCATACAAACATTCAGAATTGAAGGCCGCTCTGAATAGTTACTGAAAATACAGTACAACACTAAACTCTCCTTTTGTTCACTACAAACAATAAAACAGAACAATTTTTTAAAAAACAAACACTCATATTGTACCTCCGAGTGAAACAGCCAAAAGAGCAACTCAAAAATATCTGATAGCAAAAGGCAAAGTCATGGTAGCCATTTAAGGGTTTCGTAATAAAAGCTATTAAAAACAACAAAGCTATCAAGCTTCATTTTCGCTATTAATCACGAGTTAAAATAACTGACAGTCTTTTGAAAGTCATCAGTCTTAGGAGGTTAATTTGCCTTTAGCTTCCAAATTATTTTCCACTGTGCCCCCAACACTCATATAAGAAACAATACCATTCATAAAGACACAGAACACAGAGCTTCACAGACGAGAGACCCTCTCTTCACTCCGAGGTATATCAATGCCTCTATGTCACCTGGGCAATGAGAAGCAGCAGTGCGTCAAGGGCAGGGGATTTCCGGGGCAGATTCCATGGGAAGACGTGTTGTTGGGATGCTCACTGGCTGGTCCTGGGCAAGCAGACAGGGAAAAAGGGGGTACCTCTCTGCTCTCATTATAGGAGCACACAGCACCGAGAGCCCCAACATTATTAGATGCACATTCTGTCCCAGGTAAGATTATTACATTAAACATTGAAAGAGATACCTAGTTCCTTTAACTTAACAAACAGTATTGGAGATAAGCCAATTGGCATTTGGCACTTTAATCTGCCTGAGGAGCACAACCCCTCAAACTGGGGTTACTTAATGTCAAGTTTTTGATGGGATCGCATTGAGTCTCACTCCCAGTTTTGAAAGTCAGAGTAAAAAACAATCTTGCTAGTTCCTATGGATACATGTATGAGGTAAATGCAATCCCTAATTCAACAGATTCTTCACCTCAGGGTACGGGGTTCTTCAAAATCAAGATAAGTTTAATTCTATGAATAGTTCCCTTGCTCCTATTTGGGAAGACAGAAGGCATTTGCTTGTCTGGGGTAAGAAAAAAGGATGGAGGTTTCTACACACTCTGGTTGCTTCAAGGTGATGAATCACTGCCGGTGAGACATACACAGACGGCCCAAGATCAGCCTTCCTGGTGCAGGCTCTATCTCCAGCTATCTCTAGCTGGAGATTTAGGTACCTCTGTACATGCACGAGCTAAAAATGTAGGTCACACTTCGCTGACAGGAGTATTCCGGCTCAACTCCTTGATTCCGTGCAGGATCCTCTTCATGTGGCCCACTCTCGTAATCCCCAAGTCCTGGCAAACGGGAGGAAAAACATTTAAGAACTATATGAGGCTGTTTCTATCCTTCCTCTCTGTTGGGAAACTGACAGTGGGAAGCACTTAAATGGCTGGTTCTTTCCCACCTACCTGCAGTTCTGCTCTGATGTCTACACAGTGCACAATAGCACACGGCTCCCGGTTTCCACTTCTCACTATTTTATATAACAACACCTTTGTTGTTTTTTTTGGCCACATGCTTAAGAAGTGTGCAGACCAGACAGAATTCCACATATAATAATCCTTGCTTTTCACACCTTCCAGATGTCTCAAAACGCTTGAAGGAATATACTATAAAGTGAATTGACTGTATACTTGTGGGTGAAACACTGCAGCCAATTGCACACAGCAGTGTCCCACAAACAGTCGTGGATTGAAATGACCAATTTTATTATTGTTTGTTCTTTTGGAGGGATTAGGCTTGTGGAGTAAGGAAACTTGCCCAAGGTTTTGAACACAGGTCTCAGGCCTGTCAGGTGAGTGCTCTAACCACTGAGCTACAGGACTCCACATACGTAAGCCAATGGAAATTTCCCCATGACCGCACTGGTGTGCACACTGTCTCCCTGGAGGACATACCTTTTACCTAAGTCCAGAGAGTATTTGGTACAGATTGGCAAGGATTAAAGCTTGACAATATTTGTGTGTGTTGTGGCATCGCTGGAGTTTAACCAGCACAAACGTGCACTGAAAGCATTGCTTAGCAAGTTTCCCACTGCTTGCCCAACTAGGAACACCCTGCTCATTGGGGCTTGGTTTGCATTGTTAACAACAGTTGAGTGGGAGGTATCTCTCCTTCCAGTCCTCCAGAAGAGGATCTTCAAATCTTGCCATTGAGCCAGTCTGGCAGGCCTGTCATCAGCAGTGCCCAGGAGTCATGCAGATCTGTCAGAACACAAGCTCGGACACAAATTGCTATCCACTGAGCGATGTTTCAACAGTTAGAGGTGTGAAAATTAACCATCTGAAGAGCATGCAAGGACAGGACAGACAAAGAGTTGTAGACCCGAACCGTTGACTCTTCTTCCTTTCTCCATGGATGCTGCTTGACCTGCTGAGTTTCCCCAGCAACCTTTGTTTTTGTTTCACTTTACAGTATATTTTGTGAAGCACTTTGAGACGTGGATAAGATGTGAAAAGCGCTATATCAAATGCAAGTATTATTATTATTATTTTTAAATAAGAAACACACGACATATTGTGTTAATACATTATTGTTCTGCCACTGGAGGTGTTCACACGGTCAATGCTAACAAAGGTCAGTGTGAAAGTGGTCTTGAAGCATGTCATCAGTCTGGGCAATTGTAAAGTGAAGAGCATTGAAACACACGTGGACCTACGAGGTGAGAGGCCTGCACAATTAGTCACCTTTTGCTACTGTGTTTTGCAGCTATTTTTTCAGTGAAAGAACCGACAGTGAATGCTAGCAGGCCACAGTATTGTAAATAGCTTAGTCCAAACTTTTCATCTGAGATCTGTAAACTGGAAGTGTCTAGGAAGGGAACCGCTCGCTCATTTTCCCTCGGATCATCCAGGGTCACTGAGGCCAACTGCATCTCCTTGTTTTGTGGAGTACAAAAGTTAGGAAGTGCTGACTAACCTCTATAAGACTTTGGTTAGGCCTCAGCTGGAATACTGTGTCCAATTCTGCTCACCACACTATAGAAAGGATGTTAAGGCATTGGAAAGGGTACAAAGAAGGTTTACTAGAATGGTACCAGGATTGAGGGACTTCAGTTATGAGGAAAGGCTAGATAGGCTAGGTTTATTCTCTTTGGAACAGAGAAGGTTGAGAGGAGACCTAATAGAGGTTTATAAAATCATGAGGGGATTCGACAGAGTGAATAAGGAAAAACTGTTTCCACTGGTGGGCGAATCTGTGACTCGTGGTCACAGATTTAAAATAGTTTCAAAACGAAGCAGGGGGGAGCTGAGGAGAAATGTTTTCACTCAGCGGGTTGTTCGAATCTGGAATGCGTTGCCTGAAAAGGTGGTGGAGGCCAATTCAGTAACAGCTTTCACAAGAGAATTAGATCTTTATTTAGGGAGAACATGTCTATTAGGCTATGGGGAGAGAACGGGGCAGTGGGATTGAGTTGCTCTTTTCAAAGAGCCGGCACACACTAGATGGGCCGAATGGCCTCCTTTTGTGTTGTAAGATTCTATGATTCTATGATAATGCTACCTCAATTGTGACCAGTTATCTCATCACAGACTGGGGGATGGAGCTGAAACCCAACTGCACTTCAATTTCAAAACAGGCCGTTCCTTTACTGGGGAAAGCTGCTACATCAATTTTACTTAGGACTCTTACAAGCAGCAGACATAAGAGACTTTGATCCCAATCCTATCCAGTTTTTCAAGGAGAAAGTGTTTAAAATGAACCCATCTTTAGTGGCTGATTTTAATATTTAGCTCACCCAGACACCAAAGGTGTTGATTATGCTTTCTTTGGTGAATCAGACGTCGATAAGACACGGTAAACACTATACAAACGTAAGGATTATTATTAATATTATCATTTACAACTCAAACAAGATATGGCTAAACATTATTAACAACAGCAGTCTACTAGGTTGACTCTTGAACGGAGCAATGTGCAATCTGGCTTTTATAAAGTTATGGATTGCGGGTTGAATGTTTTCTTTCCTCCATGCATCATTCCTCTGGCAGTGCCTACTCCCTACATCACGGTGACAGGGAGTCTATACTGTCCTATGTCAGAGCGTTTCAACACTGAGCAGCATTAAAACAAAATGAAGCTCACTCTGACGCAACACTGTAAGATGGAACACAAAGGTGGTGACTCTCTCTACAAGCATTCCAATTCCTTCTTATTTTATTTCCAATTTTTGTTTCATTCTAATACAACTTCATTGCAGTTGCAGTGTTGGCAGACACATACACAACCCTTAAAGCCTCTTAACAGCTACACCTTTGAGAGGATAGACAGCACTTAAACACAGCAGTGCAGCAAACTGCATTGATGCAGAGTAATTATTGGACCTATTTTTGACCAAATAATTTTTTTTAAATGGAAAAAAAAACATTTCCAATATAAATCTTCTTTGTGATTAATAAAACGAGATCCTGGCAAAACTCTTCGGAATGAGATGATTTTAAAGAAAGCAAAGCAAAGCTTGACACATCCTGAAAAATCCTGGTATCTGCTGGAACCACAATTTGAATTCTTCCCCACTCCCTTTTGTTTTTCCATTTTGCTCCCATTCAGTCACACACCATTCCCCATCGCATGACACACTAATGCAGGTGAACTGATCTAGTTCTGGGTTCCCCGTTCTGAGGCCATACTGCCTTGAAGTCCCTAGAAGGAAGGGATCACTCCATGAGGAATTTTCCCGAAATGGTTTCCTACAGAACCTATTTCATGCAATTCTCAGGAATGAACAATTCTTTAGCATCTAATTATTTTAGTATCTGAACAACTGTTTGATACCAGCACAAAACAGTGAGTTACAGCAGATAACCAGCATTGAAGCAGGAAGCGTGAATTAGTTAAGAGTTTCATGCAGAAGCTACAAATCACTCGCAGTACCTTCAGGTCCCGTCTTTCCAGTTGCAGAAACTCAGCGCCACGGATGTCGTGCCGGATGAAGATATCCTTATATTCGTTGAGGCTAAGATGCTCTAACCACGCTGCTACCTCCTCAGTACCCCACTGCTGAACTGTTGGAAAGCCAAGAGCAGCGCCACCTTCAGTACCCTTAATCCCAAGGCAGAGAAGAAACCTACAATCTTTCACCCGCTACCAAAAGACCCACAGAAGTTTCAGAGAATGCAGAATTACAGTGTGATCCAAGTGCTAATAATCACCATTGAATGTTGAATGCAATCCTCCAGGTCCATCTCCAACAAAACAGCTTTTCCCTTTCAAAATCTACAGTTTTTCATTTAGAGAAAATTTGACACAACATATGCCATGTTTTAGATCATATTCACATCAGGTGCAGGCATTGTGCCATGAATTTCCCCCAAAAATGCCAGTCAAATGATATACCGTTGGCTGCTTTGTGTTCCTTTGAATGTCACCCGATGGCATTATGGGGAGTACATTCAAGAAAAGCAGAGGCTTGGCATACTGAATCCTGATCCAACCTATTCATGTGGTTGGTAGATCGTATTTCTGTAACTATATGAGAAAATGATCCACAGTATTGAGAAAGTATATTCCAGATAAAGCTGCAGTCTGGAGCATTCCTTCAATTGCTTTGGCAATTTATTAGCATCAAGGATCAGATACAAACAGGAATTATTCTTTAATCAGAGAATGCTTCAAATTAAAAACATGCTTTGTGTTTTATAACATTTTTCAATTGTAAAGTAAAATATTCCGAGATCTCCATTAAGAGATCGGGCAGAGTTAATGCATTTTTTCTCAGCTGTTCTTTCTGTAGTCTGCACAGCTTCGATAAAATGTTCACATAAAATGTGAATTGAAAATGTTTTAAACACAATAAAGGTTTCCTGTATTGCTTATTTGGAACTCATCAGGGAAACAGATCAAATTCCTCAAACCTCACAGACCAGTGTGTGCAGAAAAACCTATATAAGCAGCCAGACTCCCACAGCTATAATTAAACATGTGAGTACACAACTTGCTTATTTCAAAAATTCTTCTGTCTATTGTTATGAATCAACACAGGAACTAATAAACCGGATAAGCTTCATTTTTCAGTAGAGGAACTTAAACTTCATAGCAAATACCAATGCAAAAGGCATTAGATAATCATGGGATAACTGTCCAAGCTTTGTAACTCGAGACTCAACAGTGACAGGCATAGCTGACTGAGATCGGGATGTGGTTGAGACAACAGGCAAGGAGGAGACTTGCTCCAAATGCCTCAACTGGGTTTACGTGGTGGACCACAAAGGGACATATCTTGTCTTTCAGCTAGAATGATGTTTAATAGACATGAATGCCACCTGAGACTTGATCCTGAGCACTGGGAGAATGCAGATTCCCTCCACAACAAGAGCTGTGTGATTTTCTTTTCCATATGTGTGCTCCAGGTGTCATTCAAACATAGAGGCTGGCACGAAATGTACCTAGAAAAGCCTTTGAAAATCAAATCATATCGAAGTTCAAAGAAAGGTTTTTAAGAATTATAAGAACTCTATTTTGTTAACAGTATGTTTTGCTTCATTTCACCTTCTGCTGAAAGAGAAAAATAATTCCACACAGGATTCTAAGAATACTGATTTTCCAGCCTCCACCCGCCAAATTCTATTTTAACTATGAACCTCCCCATGTTAATTTACTGCTGTATCTACACAGCCTGTCACATGCACCAAGACAACAGGCTCCAAAATGGGAAGAAACGCTCTTTTTTGAAGGCATTCAATTCATCTTCACATCCCTTGGTCTTGATCATCTTTGCTAAATCAATGCTGGTATATTAGTGATCATAAAGAATGTAAATATCACCTTATGATCCTGTGTGGATCTGGTGGTCACTGCCTGGACCAGAGCTTGCTTTAAGTTTGCCTGGCATATAGATCGGTGTGTGAATTTACAAAATGAAAATATGACAGTACATAGACGTGACAGCTGGGACGTCCCATGTTAACCTGGTTTGTGACAGGGACTGGACCCAAGGTTTACAGGCTTAGATGGCAATCTATTGCTTCACCGATGGGGTGCCGAACCCAGACCTACCTGGTAATCCCATGTTTCCCTTGTTCTTGTTGTTTTTTTCCTTTTTTAACTTTGACACCAGACGGAATTTGGGGGTGCGACTGCGCTTGGAATAATCCATCAGTTGGCACTGAGGAAACAATGGACACACATCAACAACAACAACAACAAATTACATTTATAAAGCACCTTTCACGTCAGGAGGACGTCCCAAGGCGCTGCACAGGAGGCGTGTGACCCGAGCTGAGAGGGGAGTGTTCGGGAAGGGGTGAGACACGTAGGGGAGGTCGAAAAATTCTGGGTGGAACAAAAGGCACGGTTGAAGAGGAAAGTCTTCAAACCGGCCTTGAAAGAGGAAAGGGAAGAAACGAGACGGAGGGATTGAGGGATGGCATTCCATAGGGTGGGAGCGGAGAAACTGAAGGCCCGGCCTCCGATGGTGGGGCGGTTCAGGCGGGGGGCTTGGAGCAGGCCAAGTCCTGCTTGTCGGGGGAAAGTAGATCGGTTAAATAGGGCAGGGCAAGGCCGTGTAAAGCCTTGAAGGTGAGGACGAGGATCTTGAACTCGATCCTCTGGAGAATGGGGAGCCAATGGAGACGGGCGAGGGTGGGGGTTATATGGTCGCGGAGGCGGGTGCGGGATAATACACGGGCTGCAGAGTTTGGGATGACCTGCAGCTTGTGAATGGAGGAACTGGAGAGGCCGACGAGGAGAGAGTTTCCGTAGTCCAGCCTCGAGGTGATGTACGCGTGCACGAGTGTTTCGGCAGCGCGGGGGGTAAGATAGTTGCGGAGCCTGGCAATGTTGCGCAGGTGGAAATAAACGGTGCCGGTCAAGGCGCGGATGTGGGGGAGGAAGGAGAGTTTTTGATCGAACATGATGCCGAGGTTCCTGACTGGCTTTGTGAGGTGGAGAGTGCAGCCTTGGATGTTGAGGCTGGCAGCGCCCGATGTGCGGAGGCGCTGGCTTGAGCCAATCAGGAGGGCCTCGGTCTTACTCACGTTCAATTGCAGGAAGTTGTCCCTCGTCCAGGACTCGATGTCGGACAGACATGCTGTCAGAACATCGATTGTCTGGGGGTTGAGGGATGAGGCAGAAAGGTACAGCTGGGTGTCGTCCGCATACATGTGGAAATGTACCCCATGTTTGCGGATGACATCGCCCAGAGGGAGCGTGTAAAGGGTGAAAAGGAGGGGACCGAGGACATAGCCCTGAGGGACGCTGTGAGAAACTGTGCGGGGGTTTGAAGAAAAACCGTTGGAAGAAACAAAGTGTAAACGGTGAGTCAGGTAGGAATGGAACCAGTCAAGGACTGTGCCTTGAAGGTTGAGGTGGGAGGAAAGACGTTGGAGGAGGATGGTGTGATCGACTGTGTCGAACGCAGCAGACAGGTCAAGGAGGACGAGGAGGCAGAGGGAGCTCTGGTCACAGGCGATTAGGATGTCATTTGTAACCTTAACCAGGGCAGTTTATGTGCTGTGAATAGGGCGGAAACCTGATTGGAGGTCAGAAAAGCTCAGCCGACCCCTCTCTCTCTCTCCACGCCCACACCACCACACACTGATCACAGCCTCAGAATAACAGCATTCTGTACTGCCTCATTCACTCGCCTGCATACCTCTTCATCACTCGGTTCAATGAGCTGACAGAGCCAGGGGATCTCTGCCAGTTTGCGGAGCTGTGTATCCACACTGGCCAGCGCACTGGTGAGTTCCTCCTTCTGAGGGGAATCCAACTGCTGCACCAAAAAAAGAAAAGCACAATTTATACAAGAACCTGTTTGCAAATCAGCCACCTGCCCTTGGGTTGCTATAAAAATACACACTAAAAACAGCACGGACAATAACATCCCAAACATTAAAATGCAAATTCCACAGAGAAATAGCAGTCTATGGTTTGAAGATTTAATTATGAAAATAAAATAACTGCCTTGTGCACTGAGAGAAACAGAAACTGACTGAGTCTAACCACAGAACTACATTTACACAGAATTCACTCTCAATGAGTGGACCTGGTGCACTTCAGATCTGGTAAGAATTTCTCTGTAAACAAAATGAAGTCATGTGATTAATTCCAATTGGAAAGTGAATAAACTGAAGAGTGCATGTTCAACGAGCAGACTGTACCCTGGACACATCAAACAGCGCACAAGCCGCAGTTGTAGTTAACACTTTTGCAGTACTTGATTCCTACCTCCAGGTGGAAGCAGCACATTACTAAACAGTACTGCAACCAACCAACCTCTTTCAAACCTCACAAAGTTGCTTTTTGTATTCCCTAGATATAAATCAAATTACTATATATTTAAGACATCATCGAGAGAAACGGCATGTAAACAAACAATTTTCTTGGATTATTCTTGAATAACATTTTTGATTTTTTTTTCCTGCGTCTTGAATATTTAATATTCAACCAAATTCCAGCAAGCAGCTTGCTCCAAGAGCTACATTATCGGGTACACAAACACAATCTCGAACAGGGTACACTTCAATCTTCACTCTTTCCTTACCAGTGACATTTTGCCTGCCAGCAACAGCTCAGTCTCATTGTAGAGAGCTTTCACATTGTTGACCATTTCCATCACCAGATTGCAATTCAGACCCTTTGGGAAGAGAAAAGGAGACAGACAACTTCAGACAATGATCAAATATCCGGCCTGGAAGCTCCCATCTCTGCCAAAACCTGTGACAGATACAGCAATCATCAAGCGGCGGTGGGGGTGGGGGGGGTGGTACTGGCTATCTCTCCACAGCAAGTGGTATCTTTAGACTTTGTAATATGTTCTGTCAAGTGCATTGAAACATCTCAATGTCTCAATGACATAACAGCAACAAATTACACTTGTTGAGTGCCTTTCATGTCAGGAGGTTGTCCCCTTCGCTGGACAGTCAGAGATCCGTACCTGATAAACTACTAGATCAAATGCAAGGATTATTATTATCATTTGCTCAAGCCACTCGGTTAGATACGCTAGTGGTCAGCCCTGTGAATGAGGAGCACTATAGGTCAGTTGCTCTCTGGGAGGCAGAGTCTCTGGTTGTATTGTATGATATTGTATCATTATTACTCACTTACCTCTGTTGTTTTTGACTTTGCATAAACTCTGTCCATGGATTTTGCACTGGCATTCACTGCATGAGCAAGCTCCTGCTCCATGGTGTGGTGAAGCTGGGCTGTTTCCCGAATCCTGAGGGTGAAAGGGAAAAAGACAGTTTGCCATCACCGTAGGCCCAACTAGTCCATCCTGGTCATTATACTTTATATTATCCTCCATCCCACCTCATACTTGGCCTCCCCCATTCCCATCTACTCCCTTTGGCCTTGTGAATTCCCGTGTTCCTGTACCTGCGGATGAGCATTCCTGCGGCTAGGCCAAACTGGTTGATCTCCGCAGCTTCCTCTTCTGAAACAATCTCAGGATGCAAGGCGTGCTGGGTGGATGGACGGGGCAGTTCACATTTCTGCTTGTCCTCCCAGGACTTGAGTGTGCTCTCGAAAGCCTGTGTGAACAAACAGAAATGCTCACAATGATTCTGTTTGGATAACTGAACAGCTATAATCAAACCACCTCCACAAAACACCAAAGAATCACAGAGAGCTAATAATAATAATCCTTGTGTTTGATTTAGTAATTTTTCACGTCCTGGAGAACAAAGCACTTCACAGAATATATTGTAAAGTGGATTGACTGCGGGCAAAACTTGGCAGCTATGGCTGGATTGAGTGACAGAAAAGCAGGCTATGCAGGGCCGTACGCAGGATTTTTTTTGGGGGGGTGCGAATTGCTAGTGATGGGACCAACAATGGCCGGGGGCTTGGGGGCTGCCCCCGAAGCCCCCTCGAGGCTCCGACGTTTTACACAGTTTGAAGTCTTATTTAATTGATTCAGAAGATCCAATATGAACGGTAAATGTTTCACGCCCTCGGTGTTTAAGAGCATCATTATTTATTCAGTGTTTTTATTTTCCCCGGTAGTCCGTGTCTAATTGGGAAGGTCGAATATGTTCGCCGATAAAAGCAAACACGATTGTTGACTCGATGATGTAAGGAATGCGAACGATAAAGTAAATTACAATCCAATTAACACAGTACAATGACGAATGCTTGATAAATGTATGCGTATAGAGAAAATGATCATAAACTACAGATTGACGGTAATTAATAAGTTGTTCTGCATTGTTATCCTAAGACTAAATTTCTTTCGGACTGTAATGAACAATAATGTAAGAGTAAAGTCTGAATTATGTGCTCAGATATTCCAGCAAAGCAAATTTTATAAAAGACAAGAAAATATACAGAAACTGAAAATCAGTGTCAAACAGTTAATTCACACGTGTTACAAGCCTGTTATCAGCATTATCCTGAAAATATCGTTGAACTGTGAGCAATAGTGTGGTTAGTTTTTATTTATTTATTTAGAATCAAAATGAAAGGCATCGAGCAATACTGATCTGACGAAAAAATACTTGAAAAAATAAGGGAGGGGAAATTAATTATTTAATAGCGTTCCGTATTCGAGACGCCTCGGTCGCTTTGAAGCCAATACGTCAACCGCTCTACCAATATCGATTTCCATATTATAATGAATGTGCATTAACGCGAGGGCTGAGCTGAAAGTCGCTCCTATACGGAGCAGAATGCTGGACACTTAGGCAAACCCAGGAGATTAGGTGACTCGTGAGGTATATACCAGGCTTCTAAGAGACGCCCTGAACGTTTACTGGCGACAGCATCTGACAAATAGTGAGCTATATGGTACACTACCACACTGGTATCACAGACATTACCGCAGAGGCGTCTTAGGTTTAGCGGACATAGCTGGAGAAGCTGGGAGGAAACTGTCCATAGTCCTACTATCCTATGGGAACCATTGCACGGTCACAGAACACGAGGTAGACCGACCCTAACCTACCTCGCTACATGAAATGCACGGATTATATTATTATTCAAAGAGAGAAAGAGTGACTTTCAGAGGAGTCACGTTGAAGAGATTTGTGTAGGAAGAGCTATTGCTTTGCAGACTCGACTGCACCTGTCCTTTATATCCCGCTGGTGTGAGGCAGCAGTTCTGGGGACCTCAACTCTAACAGGTGCAGGTTAACAATCCTTTAAGTTATAGCCAATTACGTGACACTGCCCACAAACCCTGAAAAGAAATCTCAGTTGTCAATCAGTCAGATATGCAACCTCGACCTTGGGAATGTCTTCAGATTCAGAGGCACTGAGTAGGAGGGAAAGAAAGTTTCCCACAGGTGATAGAAGACAGCAGCATCACCTGGCGAATCGCCTGGCACAGTGAATAGCACTCTGGCCTCTGAGTCAGAAAGTTGTGGGTTCAAACCCCACGTCGGCACTCGGTATCACACAGAGGAAGCTGACACTTCAATGTGGTGCTGTGGGGGGGGGGGGGGGGGGGGGTAGAGGCTTAGATGGATGTGAAAAGATCCTCTGACACTACTCGAAAAGTGGAGGGAAGTCTCTCTCCTGTTGTCCTGGCCAACAAACGCCCCCAAATAAAATCGGTGACTCACTCCATCGGTGTTTGTGGGACAATCCTGGCCAAAAACTGGCCACTTTACAGTACGTTCTGTGAAGCGCTCTGAGCTGTCTCGACAGTGTACTAAGGCACTATTATCAATTGCTAACATTATCAGATTAAAATACGATTTCAGCTTCCACAAAGTGGTGCTACCTTTTTATGTAGTGACTGTATACGGGATGATTTCCGATTGACACACCACGTAGAATAGGCGCTAAAGCATAGGCCTACGTCCATGAGTATTTCTTTTAAAGATAGGCATTCCCGTCCAGCATATAACTTTTTTGTTGGGTTCTCAAAAGCTTTAATTTCTCAGATCTTGTAAATATGTTGTCATTGTTTGCTAGCATTACAGTCACACCTCTCAAAACTTGAGTCATTTTTACTTACGGTGATCAGATGAAAAGATGATTTTAACTCCAGAATTGGTGCTGCCCCTTGTGGCTGTTTACGGGATGATTTCCAAACGAGGATTTGAGTCTTGGCGCCTATTGTTTATCCAATCACGAGTCACAGACTCGCCGCGTCATGGACTGGTCTATCGACGCGGTATGTTTTGGGTAGACGCCGATTCTGGTGTGCGACTCGATAATTTTATATTAATACTAAATCATTCAAAGATGTGAGTTTATAATTTATATATAGTTTTGAAGAACTGATTGTTGCACAAATGTTCAATAAATTTACTTGGTATTTAAATTTGATAAAAAATACAATTCTCTACCCCGGAAAATGTGGACCTTTTATAATTTGGGGGGGTGCGTACGCACCCGTCGCACCCCCCCTGCGTACGGCCTTGCTATGCAGCCCATCGAGCCTGGCTTGGATCTCTGATAGAGATATCCAAGTAGACCCACTCCCCTGCCCTTTCCCATACTCATCATCTCTTTCTTTTTGAAATACACTTAAACACCAGCCAATGTGGGGGGAGATCTGGTCTTTACATTTTTCTCTGATTTCGGACCAGTTTGGTTAGTGTCTTGGGATGTTCTGCCGACGTGAAAGGCGCTCTATAAATGTAATTTTGTTCTTTGTTGTTAGGTACAAATTCCTGAAACCTATATACTCTATTTGTGCAATTCAATTTTGAAAGCTGCAGTATCAAGGGTTCTGTATCAATCATCAATTCTGGTAAGGTATTCCACGTCCTATGATCTATCTTGTGTACGTTGTATTTGTGTCCCAGATTTTGTTCTGCCAACATGCAAACTTTCACCAATAACAGGTGTGATGAGAAAGGTATTTGTACTGTCAGACAGCTGCTTTAGGATAGGAACACATAGTGTAGACTGCAGGCAAGGAATTTGCTTGTTGAGCAGATGATGTGTTGAGGTGCATTAAGTAACGTACTGAGGGTGTAATGAGCTAACGTTGCCATGGTTTTAAACTGGAATCTTTGTGCTAATGGAGACAGTCTGTTCTCTACAATCAGAATATTACATCATTTAGCCATCTACAATGTTATTGCTTTTCAGAATGAATGTGATATTCATACCCGCCCTCTGACCTGTAATGATTAATACTGTGGATAAAACTTTGGAAATTAAATTTGTAAACCAACTTCCAGTACACATATGTACAGTTTTACTTGTGCACCTCAGTGAAAGGCTACAAGAATCTCTGGTGAATGCGTGGGCTGTTGTTATGTTCAGCCCGTGTATGTGTGGTACTTACCCGATCTCTGGTCAGCATCTGTGCACGATTCTTGTGAATGATTTTGATATAACCAGGCGGCTGAATCCAGGCCTCGCCATCCACTTGCACTGGAACCCCTTCATCTCCTAGGATTGTGATCTTTACAGTACGACACTAAATCCAGGAGTTTAACAAAACAAGACTTATACTGGAACAAAGTCAAGGTCAGGATAACATGAACTGAAGCATTCATCCCATCACTGTCTCCTCTTGCCTCCCATTAGTTGGCTGATATTGGAAAATTATCTATTATCAGGGACCGAAACAAGTAGATATATAAACTCCTGAGCTACCATGTCCAATAGGTTACAGTGCTCTTTCACACTGATGTAGTATTCTTTAAGGGGAAATAGGTTTACTGTGGGATATAACCACCTTTCTTAATCAATTTGCTGCAATAATGAAGGAAAACCACAAGTTTGTATCAGCGTAAATACAAAAGGCAAAAAGTATAGGCTGAAGAATAAACCTCTCTGTATTCAGAACCCACACAGACTACATGTATCTCCGTCACCTTCCAGTATCTGTTGAATAAATAAGATTGTTCCCAGAGTACTTCAATTGAATCCACATTCTGAGAGAAGAATCTTACCTGTGTAATTCGATGGTGCTGCAAGTTGATAACTCGAGACACAGCCATTTGCATACTGCCAAACACAGCAACAACCTCCAGGATCTTATCGTCAAAGGAAGGGGCAGTGAAAATCTGCAGGTCAAAAGAAAGAATCAATTAATTATTTTATCAATAGAAACTTGGAAATAACCACAAGAACAAGTCAAACCACATTGTCAAAAGACACAACAGTGACAGCCAGCTTCTGAACCTTCGCCTTGTCCCCTCTTTTCCCAGTTTCAGGTCCCAGCTGAAGACCTTTCTCTTCGATCACGCCTTTGGTCACCTTTCTACCCCTGCCCCTGGCTCGGGCCCGGGATCCGTTATTGTGAAGCGCTCTGAGACGCCGTCCGGCGTGGAGGGCGCTGTATAAATCGATATTGTTGTTGTTGTTAGCTGCTTCTAACCATACCATTGAAGTTCTTTGAGCATGCAAGGCCTGAAAGCTGTAAGGAGCTGTGAAAATCTACTAAACAAACAAACACTGGCACACACCAATCTTTCACTATGTGCAGTCATATGCTTCAAACCGCAGTGTCTGGCTTCCATACCGCAACACTCAAGTGTTGGAAGAACTCAAAGAGATTGTGTTTAGAAACTTTTATTTTGCTTCTGTCTCATTCTGGATCTGACCAGGCATTGTTTCATTTCACAGTACGCAGGGAGTTTTGCTCCAAATCCACCCCTGCTAAACCCCATCAGTGTGCACGATGTTTAAAGTGTGCAAGTATTTAAAGTGCAAGTACAGGTGTCCCTCAATTTAGGAAGTCTCTATTTATATGTTTTCAATTTAACAAAAGTAATTTTTTAACACCTTTTTATCGATTTACAATATTTTGTTTCGTTTTAACGACAAAAATTTTTGCGCATCTTCTTTGCAAATGCACAGTATATACTGTATTTCACGTTAAAATCAGATTCGTATACAGGTAACCCCCACTTAACGAAAGGGTTAGGGACTTCAAAACTCCTCGTTAAGCGAAAATTGCATTAAGCGGGTGGGAGGGAGGTCCCTACTGTGTTTCCGTACATGAAAAAAATTGTTCCTAGTAATGCCTTGCACCCAGCCTAGTGCCCAGCGCTAACATTTACAGTGTATCAGCAACGGCATAAGGTAGGTAGCCCTGCTATTGAAGGCAAGGAGAGAGAGTTAAAGAGACAGAGACTGAGACAGAGAGAGACTGTGAATGAGATTGTGACAGCCAGAGACTCAAACAGAGAGAGATACAGAGAGAGAAAAAGAGACACTGGGACAGAGAGAGAGAGAAAGATAGAGAGCGCAACCAAGATAGACAGAGAGAGGGAAAGAACGGAGAGAGACTGGGACAGAGAGAGAGAGAGAGAGAGACACAGGGGGAGACTGAGACAGAGAAAGAGAGAGACTGAGAAAGAGAGAGACAGAGAGGAGACAGACAGACAGAGCATCCTACCCCTGAAGCTCCTCCCACACTGCATCGCCTTCTCTTGGATTAGTTGGCGCTGTGTAAGTGTGTGTATGTATGTGCGCTTGTGTCGCGGAGGCGGCCGGGAGACAAGAAGCGCACGAGATTTAAACTTTCTTTATAGTGAGCGCAGCCTTCACTAAGCACATAGGGGGGTACAAATAGAAACCCTCGTTATAGTGAAGTTTCGGTAACAGGGTAAGCGGGGGCTACCTGTACTGTATACAAGCTTTTGAACTAGCCAATAGCATGTCGTGGCTCCCAACCTTTTTTTTTGCTGCGACCCAAATTAGCCTCCCACCACTAGGGGGCGATATCATAATTGACGCTCAGCTCAGCCAAAACATTATCTTCGTCTATTTTGTGGACTCAGCTGTTTTGTAAGTACACTCTTTATACAAATTTGTCAGTGGTATCACTTTTATTTTAGCGTTAAAAGCTTTTTTTTAGCGTTTTAAAAGCCAGCTTCTTTTGAAGCAAACCATGCAATTTCGAGCAATTTACAGCCTCTACAATGTCAGAAAAGAGACCAGTAAGTGAAATGAGCAGCAGTAATACCGCTAGCGGTAAGAGACCCTGTATAGTCAGCACTTTAGATACTAGATATTTTAGTGGGTTTAATGTCTGGCAAATTTTGTCAAAAGAATGCATCTCGTATTATATAATGGGACCGAATGGGAAACCGCATTCCGATTTATGACATTTCGATTTGCATGACATTTTTCAGTAACACAACCCTGTGGTAAATTGGGGGATACCTGTATTTCAAGACCATTCACGACCCTGCCCCCGCCTATCTCTCTGACCTAGTGTCTCCCTATCAGCCTGTGCCCGTCCACTCTGTTCAGCAGACTCAGGCCTGCTCCGCGTCCACCGCCCTAAACCCCCAACCATCGGCAGCCAGGCTTTCAGCCTCTCTGCTCCCACACTGTGGAACTCCATCCCACAGCCCCTCCCCCTCGCTTCCTCTCTTTCCTCCTTCAAGGCCGATCTCAAGACCTTCCTCTTCGAACGCGCCTTCAGCTGCCCCACTAACGCTTCCCCCTCTCCCCCTCTCCTTCCCCCTACCCCGACCCTCCCCCTCCCCCTGCTTGGGTCCTGATCTGACTGTTCAGTGCTTTGGGACGTCCTCCCGACGTGAAAGGCGCTGTATAAGTGCAATTTTGTTGTTGCTGTTGTTGTATTTCACTGCAAACAGCAATCACAACAATAAGAAAGGTTTCTGTTTCACCAATATTCGTGGCGGGGAATTCTTTATGCACGCCTGATTTTTTGATGGGTAGTCCAGCTCAGCTCAGTAAACCAGTTTGTAAGCTATAAGCACACAGCAACGATTGCCACTCAATCTTGCTTTAAGGATTTAAAAACTGTTCCGATGATAAAGACCAAACAAGTCACCTTGATTGTTGTCATAAATATAGCAACAAAGTAAAAGTAACCAACAATAAATACTGCTTCAGACAAGAGAACAGTAAGAGCAAAAGTTACACTGAATGAAGCTGGAGTGGGGAAATGGCTGTTATTGGCATCAATCTACCAGGATGTACCAGCTTCCTGTTTGCGAAACACCAACAGCACGCCACTGAAAAGCTATTTTTAGACTGGGACCTTAATGCTACATTTGATTATGCTCGGAGAGAAATTTGCTATTTCACCACACCACAATTGCACTGAGAGAAAGGTCTCTGGTTCTGTGTGAAATTAACTGTTGAGAATACAGTTTTGCATCAAAAATTCAAAGGGCTTTCATATATCCTGACCTCCAGCTGAGAAGCACAACTGCACATAGCAAGACTGTGGTTAGAGACTGTTTTTACTTAGGAAGAATGGATTATTTGGAGAAATTATCCCTGAGGCAAATTTCACATATATGCATATTTATTATATATACACACACAATTGTTTCTTACTTACAACGTCCTGTATCCGGCTACTGATCGCTTTCCTTCCCTCAGTCTTCCTGACTGTAACACTGATGTGGATAGTGTTCCAATGGGACTGGGTTGGTCAATGTTTTCAGTAAACAATGTATGTGTTGGGGAGGAGGAGGGGGAATGAGCAAGGGGAAGCGATGAAAGGGGCCAAGAAGCTGCCAAACGCATGATCTGCTATCAACCATACGTCTTTCATCTTATCACATTAAGGACAGAGGATTTTGTCGGCAGAAAATCTGCTGGAGGAGTATATTCCACAGTAAAGTGTTCTCTTTCCTACAAGCTTAATGCGTCCAATAAAGCCATAGCCACAGAAATGTGTTCCCGCAACCTTCTCTTTGTCAATCTACTGGCTCCCTGGTGTTGAATCGTATAGAAGAAACAAATATCATAGACTTACATCATCTTCTTTGGTGCCTCCCCAGAAGTTGGTACCACCTGCAAAGCTGGGGATGTTGAGCACTGCAATCCCCTGCAAACTGGGCAGATGGATACGCTGTCCATCACACTGCGTTAGAACAAAACACAGAGGAACATTAAGATAAAGCAAATGCAAACAGGATACGGATCAGTTATTATCGGCAGCATCACCTCCACCGAACGATCTTGTGCAGCTGCAAACAGATGCAATCAGCAGCAACTCCATAATAGGTCTCTTACCCATTCTAACTCCATGCACTAATCCCTGGTGACTCTCTTCACTTTTCACCCTAAAAGAGGCTGGTTCTTGGTGAGTCAACTATGTGATATAGAATCATAGAATCTTACAGCATAGAAGGAGGCTATTCAGCCCACTGTGCCTGTACTGATACTGGGAAAGACCAATTAGGCCCACTCTCCTGCTCCTTCCTCATAGCTTTGCAAGTTTTTCCTTTTCCAGTATATATCCAATTCCCGAGTTATTAGCTAATATTTTTAGCTATTTTTAGACTGGGACCTCATACTACATTTGATTACGCTCGGGAGACAAATTCAGCTTCCACCACCTTCTCAGGAAGTGCAGATTTGTGCCCATGTTAAAACGAGAGAAAGCAGATCACGCAAGTTATACTGGTTCTGCTATTACCAGACACTGAAAGACAGGAAGCAATATTCACCGGTGACAAAAATAATCCAGTCTAACGTATGTAGGATTTTAAATTACTGTGGGCAATGTTGAATAGTGAAGGTTAGAGAGCAAACAATAAAAGCTACAAGTTAAGGTAAAGATGAATGGAAGAGGTTAACAACAACAACAACTTGGATTTATATAGTGTCCTCTAGGGTCCGTCGATATCGAAATTTCCCGATATCGATATATCAGTTTGCCCATATCGATATATCGATATATTTTAAATTTCGATATCGGCACATCGATATGAAATTTATATCGATATAACCGATATATCGATATACCGCTGGACCCCAGTGCCCTCCATGCCGGATGGAGTTTCAGAGCAGTTAAGAGTTAAAGAATAATGGTCGAAAGTTGGAGCAAAGGGTAAAGGTGATGAAAGAGAGGACAGAGTACAGACCTCCAACAGAACCTTCTGCTCCAGATTTTTGTACGTTCTATGTAGCAGCTCCTTGGTCCCAAGAACTCCATACCACATCATGTTTTTTGTACGACTCCTGAGAAAAGACTATTAAGTTAAATATGGTTCAGGGGGAAAAACATACAGGTATCCCACCCCAACCGCAGCCTCGCCAACCACGAAACGCACGCATCCGCGGTTTGCTAAATGCAACAACCCTCGCAAACCACATTTGCGTTTTGCGCATCCACCATCCATGGTTTAAATTTTCAAGTTTCACTCCTCCAAACAAGGGACCGCATTCATCCGCGTATCGGTGTGTATTCATCCGCTCCACGTTTCCCACCTATCAGCATCTTTACGACCCCATGTGGTCTAGCTGCACTAAGGTACTGTATGTGTGTGAACAGCTAACATATAGCACTAGGACCCAGTTGCTATGTTACAATAAACCAGCGACAACGCTTCTCTCTTAGGATTAAGGTAAATCTCCATTGATTTCTCTCTCTATCGCCATACCACCCACTGCACCCCCCCCCCCCCCCCCCACCCTGTCACCCCCCCACCACCACCCTCCATGTCACCCCCCCACTCCCCACCACCCTCCATGTCACACACCCCCTCCCCACCCTCCGTGTCACACACCCCCACCCTCCATGTCTCTCTCTCTCTCTCTGTGTAGATTAGTCAGTCAGACAGACTCACGGATTGCTGCAGATCCTGCCAGCCAGTGCGCCCAAACATACTCCCCCTATCCCCATGTATAACTGTATGTGTTTTTTTGTGTTTAGTTCTATGAAACGCGAACTTACACCCCTATCCCCATGTTTCCTATAGGGCCCTGCATTTTCCAACCATGATTTTACCAACCGCGGAGGTTTAGAGGAATGTATCCCCCGCGGTTGGGGAGGGATACCTGTACTTCATTAAATTTATCTTCTATTCAATGCAAGTTAAAGCTACAATCTACTCAACCCCAAATCTGTTATTCTCTGAGCCTGAAACAGGTTCAATCAAGCATGAATAAGTAACGGACAGATTCCGTTAGCATAGAGCCCAGGTTACTGACTGGTAGCATTTGATCTCTTTCCTTTTCCTGTTCAATAGCAAAGGTTGGTCAAGGAGAGGGTGGGGCCAATTAGGGACCTAGGAGGAAATCTCATTGTGGAGGCAGAGGGCATGGCTGATGTACTGAATGAGTACTTCGCCTCTGTCTTCACAAAAGAAAATGATACAGCCAATGCCATGGTATTAGAGGAGAGGGTAGGAGAAATGGATAGAATAATTATAACCAGAGAGGAAGTGCTAAAAAGGTTGACGTCGCTCAAGGTGGATAAGTCACCTGGTCCGGATGGGATGCACCCTAGGTTACTAAGTGAGGCACGGGAGCAAATAGCAGGGACTCTGGCCACGATCTTTCAATCTTCCTTGGACACAGGGGTCGTGCCAGAGGACTGGAGGATAGCTAATGTTACTCCCTTGTATAAAAAGGGGCAGAAGGACAAGCCTGGTAACTACAGACCAGTCAGTCTAACGTCGGTAGTGGGCAAACTTCTAGAGTCCATAATCAGGGACAAGGTAGATCTTCACTTAGAAAGATATAGGCTAATAAAGGACAGTCAACATGGATTTGTCAAAGGCAAATCTTGCCTTACAAATCTGATAGAATTTTTTGATGAGGTAACGGAATGGGTGGATAATGGTAGCGCAGTTGATGTAGTTTACATGGACTTTCAAAAGGCATTTGACAAAGTGCCACATGAGAGACTTATTATGAAATGAAAGGCCCATGGCGTAAAAGGGACAGTAGCAGCGTGGATCCACAACTGGCTGCGAGACAGAAAGCAGAGAGTTGTAGTGAGCGGCTGTTTTTCAGATTGGAGGGAAGTGAGCAGTGGTGTGCCACAGGGATCGGTTTTGGGACCATTGCTGTTTGTAATCTACATCAATGATCTGGACTTGGGTGTACGGAGTACAGTTTCCAAGTTTGCAGATTACACTAAGTTAGGGAGAATAGTAAACAGTGAGGAGGATAGTAGCCATCTGCAAGAGGATATAGACAAATTGGTAAAGTGGGCAGACACATGGCAGATGAAGTTTAATGCAGAGAAGTGTGAGGTGATGCATTTTGGGAGAAGAAATGAAGGGAGGCAATATAGGCTAGATAGTACAATTTTAAATGGTGTGAAGGAACAGAGAGACCTGGGGATTTGTGTTAGTGACTCGTTGAAGGTGGCAGGACAGGTAGACAAGGCTGTTAAGAAGGCATATGGGATACTAGGCTTTATAAATAGGGGTATAGAGTACAAAAGTCAGGAAGTGCTGACTAACCTCTATAGGACTTTGGTGAGGCCTCAGCTGGAATACTGTGTTCAATTCTGGTCACCACACTACAGAAAGGATGTGAAGGCATTGGAAAGGGTACAACGAAGATTTACTAGGATGGTGCCAGGATTGAGGGACTTCAGCTTTGAGGAGAGGCTAGATAGGCTAGGGTTATTCTCTCTGGAGCAGAGAAGATTGAGGGGAGACCTAATAGAGGTTTATAAGATCATGAGGGGTTTCGACAGGGCAAATAGAGAAAAACTATTTCCACTCGTGGGTGAATCTGTGACTCGTGGTCACAGATTTAAAATAGTTTCAAGGCGCAGTAGAGGGGAGCTGAGGAGAATTTTTTTCACTCAGCGAGTTGTTCGAATCTGGAATGCATTGCCTGAAAAGGTGGTGGAGGCTGATTCGATAACAACTTTTAAAAGGGAATTAGATCTTTATTTAGGGAGAACGGGTCTATTAGGCTATGGGGAGCGGGCAGGGCAGTGGGATTGAATCGCTCTTTTCAAAGAGCCGGCACAGACTAGATGGGCCGAATGGCCTCCTTTTGTGCCGTAAAATTCTATGATTCTATGATTCTATGATCATTGGCTATTTGTGACTCAACAAAATCCTGTATTAAAGGGTAGCCCAATGATGCCAACATTCTTCTGCGCAAGATTTCTATTAACATTGTGTTTCCTCACCTACACTTCTCTGGATGTTCATCCCGTTTGTTGTTGAAGTCAAGAGAGATTTTTGCATCTAGTCCAATCCCAAAGTAGTTGTTCATGACACATTTTTCAGTATACCCATTTCTAGAGAACAAAGCAAATTCAATCTGAACTTGGACCAGGACTGAAATTGAATCCCTTTTACTCCAAGTCTCCTTACCCTAATAAACACAATAGCCACTTACCTCTCAGCTGGAACACATGAAATTTAATGTCACTTTTGTTTTATATTCTAATGTGCACTTCACTTTGGGTGAGACAAGAAAAGGCAAATCTAACCAGGTATGTCAAGTTCAGTATGATGCTGCTATGATCAGCACTCATGTCTGCCCAAGTGCAGTCATGAGTGCTATTGTACATAATGCTAAAGTACACTAGAGGCTACATCATTGGTGTATATGTATCTGGTACATTGTGCATGTACAAAATCATACAGAAAGCCATTTCTACTTTCAGGAGTTACTCATACCTTGAACTGAGAACAAAGTTTGATTCTCCAGCGGATGGGGACAGTGCAAGCATACGCACAATGCATACACATTAGTTAACACTGCCACCATCTTCCGCAACAAACATATAGTACATTCTACGGACTAACCGTAGAGTGGTTCTGAGTAATGGGAAGGGAGACCCATAAAGGGGAAAGGATCAAAGTATGAAGAGAACCAAAAATATAAAACTTACAACTTATGCTGATCACTGTTACAGTATAAGAAAAGGTTCCAAAACTATTTGTCTTTAACAAACAGTTAACATCTGGTTAGTGTTTGCATACTACACTGTTATTATCAATGCAGGCTGACTTTCCAATCCGTAAAGTTTTGGAATTGCTAACATAGATTAAATGCAGATGAAAAACAATGAGAAGGTTTCAGTAGTTTGGGTTTGGTTTTTAGTGTCTGGCTATTGCATTGAGCCAGAATGGTGAATTGACTGTCTCCTTTGTCTGCTGGCTGTCAAGGGTCCTATATGAATTGTATCCATAAATAAAAACAACCATTTTAAATGGGAAACAAGCTCAAATGATCTGCAACCTTGAACACCTTATCGGATAACGGTTCAATTGCTAAGTTAACATAAACTACTCCTGGTTCATGGCACATACATAATGTCAAGGTCGGAGTTCATAGCGTCAGCATTGACGAACAACATTTTGCTGATAACAGATCCTCCAGCCAACGATGCAGCCAAACCAGCTCGTAAACCTGATGGTGGGAGGACATAGCAGACAGTCAGTGAACTAACCACAGTAACAAAAAGCTTCAGTCATTCACTCTCTTCAAATAAACATAAATGAAACTCCCTTACAAACATGATAATTAATAGTCTAACACAACAGTGTTCAGAGGTAAAACTTTCTCCTCTTCAGTCATTACATGTGAAACAGACCAATCGCTGATATCAGATTGCACGGATCATATAGCAACATTGGCAAAACAATCTCCTGAGTTGAGAACACTGACGTGGTTCTGAATAAAGGATCCATCAACAAACAGTGTGTGGATAATATCCTCTGTGATCTTTGCATTTGTGATCCACGCATGTGTTAGTGTCCGGCGAAATATCAATATATTGGTTATATCGGTAAAACAGAGCTGCCAACCTTTTTTAACAAAAAAAAGTACTCCTGAAAGCCAAAAACAGTATTTTGTAGTAAAAAAAAGTATTTTCCCCAGAATCTACTGGTACTTAACGAAAAAATTACGGCACGAAAAGACGCCAAGTAAAATGTCAACGTACAAACACGCACATGAACAAATGATCATGGCTTATTTCCAACAAAATGTAACTACGTTTTATAAACATGACACTAGAGAAACGAAACTATTTTCCAAAATGTAATTTATTGTATGATACAAGCACCCCTGATACACACCGGGATACGGTAGCCTATAACATAGGGTCCGGTGATATATCGATATATCACTAAAACCCGATATAATTTTCATATCGATATGCCGATATAGACATTTTAAAAATATCGATATATCGAAAAAACGATATATCGAGGTAAAAAATCGGGATGCGAGCACGCTGAACTACAAGATCCAGAATGCTCATCTCTATACACAATGCACAGACCGAGGTGCAAAGCCGCCATATTGTATTCACAGTCCTCGAATACAATATACAGGTATGCAAGGGGTGGGGGGTGAGAGAGACGGCTGGGGGTGGGGGGTGAGGGGGAGAGAGACGGCCGGGGGGGGGGGGGGGGTGAGGGGCAGAGAGACTGCTGGGGGGGGGTGAGGGGGAGAGAGATGGCTGGGGGGGGGGGGGGGTGAGGGGGAGAGAGACGGCTGGGGGAGGGGAGGAGAGGGGGAGAGAGACGGCTGGGGGGAGAGGGAGAGAGACGGCTGGGGGGGGGGAGAGGGGGAGAGAGACTGCTGGGGGGGGGGGGTGAGGGGGAGAGAGACGGCTGGGGGGGGAGAGGGGGAGAGAGAATGCTGGGGCGGGGGGGGTGAGGGGGAGAGAGACGGCTGGGGGGGGGAGAGGGGGAGAGAGACTGCTGGGGGGGGGGGTGAGGGGGAGAGAGACTGCTGGGGGGGGGGGGGGTGAGGGGGAGAGAGACAGCTGGGGGGGGTGTGAGGGGGAGAGAGACGGCTGGGGGGGGGGAGGGGGAGAGAGTCTGCTGGGGGGGGGTGAGGGGGAGAGAGACAGCTGGGGGAGAGAGACAGCTGGGGGGGGGTTGAGGGGGAGAGAGACGACTGGGGGAAGGAGAGGGGGAGAGAGACGGCTGGGGGCGGGAGAGGGGGAGAGAGACGGCTGGGGGGGGAAGAGAGGGGGAGAGAGACGGCTGGGGGGAGGGGGAGAGAGACGGCTGGGGGGGGGAGAGGGGGAGAGAGACGGCTGGGGGGAGAGGGAGAGAGACAGCTGGGGGGGGGAGAGGGGGAGAGAGACGGCTGGGGGGGGGAGGAGAGGGGGAGAGAGACGGCTGGGGGGAAGGGGAGAGAGACGGCGGGGGGGGGGAGAGAGAGACGGCTGGGGGGAGGGGAGAGAGAGACGGCAGGGGGGAGGGGGAGAGAGACGGCTGGGGGGAGGGGGAGAGAGATGGCTGGGGGTGGGGAGAGGGACGGCTGGGGGGGGGAGGAGAGGGGGAGAGAGACGGCTGGGGGGGGAGGAGAGGGGGAGAGAGACGGCTGGGGGGAGGGGGAGAGACGGCGTGGGGGGGGGGGGGAGAGAGACGGCTGGGGGGAGGGAGAGAGAGACGGCTGGGGGGAGGGGGAGAGAGACAGCTGGGGGGAGAAAGACGGCTGGGGGTGTGAGAGAGACGGCTGGGGGGGGAGGGAGAAAGAGACGGCTGGGGGGGGGGGAAGAGAGACGACGGGGGTGGGGGGTGCGAGAGAGGGGCGGGGGGGGTGGGGAAAGAGACGGGATGAATGTGATAATATACAGATAGATAGAGATGGGGGGGGATGTGAGAGAGGAGAGAGGGAGAGAGACACACAGACAGAAAAACACAGAGATGAAGAGAGTGAGAGACACAGAGAGACACAGGAGGAAGACACAGGTTTTTCGTACTGCGCGCGCGCATGTGCAGTACGAAAAACCCGAAAATATCGATATTTCGGTATATCTCGATATGAGCCCATCAATATATCTAATCGGAAAATTTTCCATATCAACGGACCCTACTATAACAGCGCTGCGCACACTAGCAGCATTACGATGGATACACACTAGTAGAGTATCTTGTAGAGTTATAGGTCTAGGTATACGTGCGAACGAGCTGTATGCTGCATTAATCTAACTTTCAAACTCGTTCGCACACAGTTGTGAGCAAAGACGCGTGTCTTTCATTGCGAAGGTGAAGCAATGCACGATCACATCCAGTAGTGTATTGCAGCAGTCAGAACGGCGCCCGCAACTCCCAATATATACCCCCACTTAACAAAGGGGTTAGGGACGTCAAAACTCCTTGTTAAGCGAAAACTGCGTTAAGCGGGTGGGAGGGAGGTCCCTACTGTGTTTCCGTATATGAAAAAAATTGTTCCCAGTAGTGCCTTGCACCCAGCCTAGCGCCCAGCGCTAACATTTACAGTGTATCAGCAACGGCATAAGGTAGGTAGCCCTGCTATTGAAGGCAGGGAGAGAGAGTTAAAGAGACAGAGAGAGAGAGAGATAGACCGTGAGTGAGATTGTGACAGCCAGAGACTCAAACATAGAGAGAGAAAGAGACACAGAGAGAGCGAGAGCGAGAGCGAGGGAGAGAGCCCGCGACCGAGACAGACAGAGAGAGGGAAAGAGACACACAGAGAGAGAGAGAGAGAGAGAGAGACTGGGACAGAGAGAGGGAAAGAGATACAGAGAGAGAGAGAGAGAGAGAGAGAGAGAAAGACATAGGGGGAGACTGAGAGAGAGAGACAGAGAGGAGAGACAGACAGACAGAGCATGGAACATATTCAGATTTTCCAAAAAACATATTTTACCAAGAAAATTTTTACTGCCATATTTACTTCAATTTACTGTACTAAATACGGCAAAAACGTACTGGTTGGCAGCTCTGGTATAAATTTTCATATCGATATGTCAATATAGGAAATTTGAATATATCAGTATATCGAAAAATTCGGTATAAAAAAAATCGGTATATCACAAAACATCGGTATATAGTGTCCAGCGATATATCGATATATCCGTATAATACGAACTTTTTCAACTTACGTTGTCGCCGGCATTGCAAACCTCCTGGGTGTAGAGCACACATATCGGAATGCACGCGCACATCCGAATGCGCATGCATACACAGGATTAAAAAACCTGGTGATATCGATATATCGAGCCCACCGATATATCAATATCGGAAAAATTCCATATCACCAGACACTAGCGTGTGTGCACAAATATGACATGGTATTCCTATCTCGTGTTGTTCCTCTCAGCTCTCAAGTCAGGAAATCCACTGCAAAGTAGTGGTCCATTCAAAGTCAGCTTTTGTTACACAAAAGTGTTTCGTAAAATGTAACCACATGACTTACTCGGATAAAGAATCTTCGAGCTCAGCATTGGCAAGTTGTCTCGATGTGTGGTCTGAGCAGGAAGTGATGAAGAACTGCCTATAGACAGATTTCCTTTACTGATCCTCCTCTCACATGGAGACTTGGGCACTGCAACCAGGAGGAAACAATTCTCAAGTTAGCTTTAGCTTGTGGATCAGACATGCCATGCAGGGACTAATGACTGAAATGAACACACTAGATAAACTAGACACATAAACATCTAACACAGTTCAGTAAAACAGTCCAACTTACTAACATGCATAAATACCAGCATAACGTTGGAAGATGTTAAAGTAAAATGACTGAGATGGCAAAGTCCTATATTCAAACTGTTAGATCTGTGAATCAATCTTAATGAAGTATAAGCTTAGATGGTTTTTGTGCTTATTATTTGCTCCTTTAGTTTCACGACCGGTTAATTTTTTTCCCGAAAGGTGCCACAGTCTATACTGTACCCGAGGCCAGTGATTTAGAAAACGAAAGGCATCACCCATTTATTGGCTTACCGTTTCAGTTATAGTTTATCCCCTTTAATTTTGCCCACAAAATATACAGTCAGTTCACTTCACAGTATATTCTGCAAAGCACTTTGAGACATCTGAAATCGTGATAAGGTGCTGTAACAAATATAAGGATTATTATTATATTTTGTTTGGGAGATTTGTCCATTTATTTCAGGCCTTTATTGTTGGATCTAATATTCGTTTTTCAGCTGACTCTATACTTGCAAACTGTTCAAATCAAGAGGCACCCTGATCAGAGGCAGCCTGAGATACATGCACTCAATTGTGCCATTAATTTCTGTAACCTGAACTATTTCTTTCACATCTATTTCTATGGTCCTGCTATTTTGTTCTTGATTCTACCTCCTCATCAAACGTTACCACCTAATTTCCTAACCTAGTGACAGGATGGCTAACCAGCTCCCAGACCTTGGTCAGGTTGGTTTGGCCTCAGTTTGGCTGATATTGCTTTGCCAGGATAGATTCTGACTTGTGCTCTAAACTTACCACTGACAATCTGGAACTCCATGTGTGAATAACCGCAAATGCAAACCCACATCCTCTTCTTTCATGACACAAACCTTTCGTATCATGGTGCTGGTCCTTGCATAAGACAAACTGTTGAACTGTGACACTGGTTCAGTACCTTTTCGGTAAACTTTTCCTTTAATGTTGGAGCCCGAGTAGTTGGTGCTATATGACGACGGCAGCGAGATCTTGTCATCATTCCTGGATTCTCTCCCTTCTTCATCTGAGCAGAGACCGAATGGATAAACTTCCTGATCCTGAGTCTGAGCATTTTGTTCATCGACAGCTGCAAGGAGAGAAACTAATCAGTGGAAATGTAACCTCTTCAGTGAGGTTGGCAGTTGGGTGGGGGAGTTAGACCCAGAACAGGTCTCTCTGGGTCTCTGAGTCTAACCACTATCTGACCTTAACCTAGAGAGATCTTGAAGAATCGTTACCTTTCTCGGCATGTTCTATGATCTGTCGAATCGCCTTCTTCAAGCTGTTTGCTCTTAGCATAAGCTGTTCCCTCGGGCGGAAGATCTGTGGCCTGGACGAGCAGATGGGACGTTCCTCTGCCGGGTCACACACGATGTTTGGTGCCTCTCCGTCCTCCTGCTCTTCAGCAATGGTGGGGGGTGGGTTTGCTAGGGACGACGATGCCTGGGATTCATCATTGAGAGTCTTGAGTAAGGAGTCCAACTTTTCCTTTAGCACTGAGCACTGCAGTTAAACAGAACAAATGTTACTCACAGAGCGTTGTAATGTCCCAACACTCAAAACTAATTGACAGTTGATTGAATGCACCATAGAAACAGACGCAATGGCCCACTCATCTTTGACAACATACCGGACGGAACTTCTTAAAAAGCTGCTAAACAAGGAAATTTGTCTGAAATGCAGGCTGCTCTGTGGTTCGGTGCATGGAGTGGAACTGTCCCATAAAGACAAAGGATGGCCCAGGCTCACAGTTCCCCGAGTTTAGCCTTGATGATAGGTTAGGATCTTAAACAGCTTGAGCAAGAGGAGGGGAAAGGAGATTAACCAAATAATCTGCCTGATTGCTGTTGAGTGGCCTATGCTGGAAAGGGATGAACATGCGTATGGACCATTGGGTGAGGGCAATAGAACAACAAAATTACACTTGTATACCACCTTTCACGTCAGGAGCACATTCCAAAGGCAGTAGCTGGCTCACCTCACATCTTATGGTCAAATGGCCCGTTGACACTGTACATTCAGAGGCTTGATTTCAATGCAGTTCACAATTTCACTGCCTACTTTTTAAGAGATCAATTAAAAATTCACAAAGTCATCGGATTTTCACGGCGTGTTCAGGCAAATTACCGAAGTGTAGGAGTGACGAGTGAGATATCTATGGATTGACAGATAAGGTTTTGTGGACATTCTATGTTACAGTGTCTGGATTCAGAGTGGGGGCCTCCTGCATTGTCTGACACACTAATCTAATCTGCTGGATTGATGGAATGTAACATGGCCTTTCACCTTCCCTTTCACCATGAGAAGGCACAACCCCTGAGAGTCCTGTATTTGCAACCTACCTTTCTTGCCATGGTTTCAGATTCTTCCGAGTTTTCGGTGGTCTTTTCGTACGCCTTCCCAACTCGGGCAACAAAATCTTTAACCGTTTCGCAAAGCACCCTGTGAAGGAATAGCTTGCATTATCGAGGCCGAGATAGCTCTGCCCTTCATTCCCACAGACAATGCACAGGTAAGCCACATAAATAGTTAATCGGCTGATAATGGTGAGGTGTAGGCAGATTTTGTTGTCAAGTTACATACAGTAACATAATAATAATAATCCTTGTATTTGATATAGCACTTTTCACATCTTCTAGACCTCTCAAAGAATTTCACAGAATCACTGTAAAATGAATTGATTGGATATTTGTGTGCAAAACGCAACTGTCAATTGCACACAGCAGTGTCCACAAACAGTCGAGGTTTGAAATGACCAATTTTATTATTATTCTTTAAGGGATTATTATCAGGCATGTAGAGTAACCAACCTTGCCTTAGGTTACACCCTGACAGGAATTGAACCCAGGTCTCTCACTGTAAGGTGATTGCTCTAACCACTGAGCTATAGGACGTCACGCGGACTCCAATTCCTCTTGGTGCTGGGATTTGGGGATAATAAAACATTAGTAGCACCACCCAATCACATTATATGCAAACCCATGAAAAGCAGGAAATGATAGAATACGGAATGGGAGAGCCAGGGTTTGATAGGCCCTGTAATTTGCAAGAACAAGATTTGTATAATTTGCTATAAACTTGGGATCTGAGAGTGCGCTCTTCAAAACAATATTCACTGGAGCACAGCAATGTGAGCTCTCAACAAAGTAGGGAGGGATAATATACAGGAGAAATGATTCTGAGCTCCAGTTTTCGCGAGCTTGAGGTACTGAAACTATCGGCTGTTACTCACTTTGCTGATGAGATCACCACTGAGTGCTGATCTGATGTCAGGATTTTAGACAGATGTGCAGCGACCGAATCCTCGTAAAATGATATTTGCTGAACCTGCTGAAAATCAAGTGGCTAAGTTAGCCTTCAGATCCTTTCCAGAAATGTAATAGCTGTCATCAGAATAATAATTTTCTCTACTAGTATAACATCAGAATGAATCTAATGATGGGAATTAAAGCATCCAGTGTTTTTCCAGGGGGGTACAAATTGACTTTAGCCAGCGACCAAGTTAACTTGTGAAAAAGAGCAAATGTATCAAACCTCTATAATCTTCAAAGGTCCATACAGACATGGTGAGCAGAGCAGAGAATAATAATCCTTGCATTTGATAGAGCGCTTTTCACATCTTATCGACGTCCCAAAGCGCTTCACAGAATATACTGTAAAGTGAATTGACTGTATATATTTGTGGGCGAATCGCGGCAGCCAATTGCGCACAACAGTGCCCCACACACAGTCGTGGATTGAAATGACCAATTTTATTATTGTGGTTTTTTTTTGAGGGATTATTATTAGGCTTGTGGAGTAAGGAAACTTGCCCAAGGTTTTGCCCTGACCTGCCTCGATTTGAACACAGGTCTCCCCAGCTTGGTCTCCCCAGCTTGCAAGACAAGTGCTCTAACCACTGAGGCACAGGAGAATGTTTTAAGGGTGTCCAGATAATGGCACCATGCCAGAACCAAGGCTGATTTTTGAACTAAGTTCTAACTAAACTAAACAAAGCTTCAGTTTGTGCTAGTGACTCCCGGCTACCCACACCAAGGATCTGTACCTCTGAATCATCACTGAAATCCTCAGTCACGGTTGAAGATGATGAATGACGAGGGATCTTGGTCTCATTTACCATGATGCTCCACCTGTAAAAAAAAATTCAGATTAAAATCAATTGTAAGTGCCTTCCTAGCTCAGTCAGTGACAACTCTGTACATGAGATTGCTGTATAAAATACCAGGAATCCTTAAGAATTACTTTCAGCGCCTTGGGACATCCTCCTGACGTGAAAGGCACTCGATAAATGTAACTTTGTTGTTGTTGTTCCTTACCTATCCAGCATTTTTGTACTCGCTCGCTCCAGTTTCTCCAAGATCTGAGGGAGTTGGGTGTCATCATCGCAGGCTGAGCCCCAGCCCAGCACTCGGGCCAGATCATTCCCTGTGCCCAGAGGTAGCACTCCCATTTGACACTGCAACCATTAACAGTTATTTTAATCAGAAAATGTGCAAACCCAAAGGAAAATGTAACATTCCCTCATATCACCAAGACTCTTTCATTCAAGTACAAGTAAGCCTGGCGCAGTTGATAGCAACAACAACAACAACAATTTACATTTATATAGCGCCTTTCACTCCTCTGAGTCAGAAGGTAGTGGAACTCCATGTTGGCACTTGGAATTCATACAGTACATGCTGACACTTCAGTATTGAATGCAGGGATTGTTATATTATCAACCTGAGTCCACTGCCTCTTGCTCACAAAGATACAACCAATTAACCAGTGAGGATCTTGATCAATAGATCTGTATACCTTCAAAAAACAGTCCTTGAGTTAAATCCAAGGATACTGAAACCTCTTCATATGAACACTGGGTGGGTCTCCTTATCTATTATTGCTCACTTATAATAATAATAATCCTTGCATTTGATATTAGCGCTTTCCACATCTTATCAACGTCCTGAAGTGCTAAATTTATAAGCCTAAAAGCATTTATTTGAGTTCCAAAAGCTTGTGTTCTATACAAATGACTCTACAACCTCACTGCCTCATCAGGTTCTCCTACTTATTTAGTATTTGTACCAATTTCAAGTGGTAGTGAATGTTTATTCAAATGTGTTAACAAAGAAATCAATGGCTCAGATGCATCCAAACGCATTCAGCTCTGCAGCTTGCTGTCATCAGCACCTGAAGATCACACAAGTTCTAAGGTTTTCAGAGAAATCTGTTCTATCCTGATACCAAAAAATATTGGGGAAATATAGATCTACAAGTGTAAGTGTAGGGTACCTATAGAGAAACTCAACTGCTCAGCCACTTTGAAATTCACTCCTCGAAACACTGCATTTATATAGTCAGGCCACTACAATAAAATACTAATAATAATCCTTGCATTTGATATAGCACATCCTATCGACGTCTCCTTTTCTCCTATCCGTTTCTCCTTTCCTTTTCACATCCTATGGACGTCTCAAAATAAACTATAAAGTGAATTGACTGTATATTTGTGGGTGAAACGCGGCATCCAATTGCGCACAGCAGCGTCCCACAAACAGTCGTGGATTGAAATGACCAATTTTTCTTATTGTGTTTTTTTGGAAGCATTATTATTAGACATGTGGAGTAAGGAACTTGCCCAAGGTTTCGCCCTGACCTGCCTGCCCATGTAACGCTTGTACAGGTCTCGCGACCACATCACTCCCACCCTCGCCCGTCTCTACTGGCTCCCGTCACCCAGAGGATCAAATTCAATATCCTTGTCCTCACTTTCAAGGCCATTCACGGCCTTGCCTCCGCCTATCTCTCTGACCTTCTGTCTCCCTATCAGCCTGTGCCCGCCCCCACCGTTCAGCAGACTCAGGCCTGCTCCACGTCCACCCCCCTAACCGACCAACTATCGGCGGCCGGGCTTTCAGCCTCTCTGCTCCCATACTGTGGCACCCCATCCCGCAGCCCTTCTCCCTCGCTTCCTCCCTTTCCTCCTTTAAGGCCGGTCTTAAGACCTTCCTCTTTAACCACGCCTTCGGCTCCCCCACTAACTCTTCTCCCTCTCTCCTTCCCTCTACCCTGATCCTCCCCCCCCCACACTCGGGTCCCGACCTGAATGTTCAGCGCTTTGGAAAGTCCTCCCAACGTGAAAGGCGCTTTATGTGCAATTTTATTGTTTTATTGCTGTTGTTGTTGTTGTAAGCTGAGTGCTCTAACCACTGAGCTACAGAAGTAAAATGTGTGTTACCTTGGAACCATACTCCAACCAGAAGCAAAAAGGATGTTTAGAAGAATTACCTGCTTGTGAAGATTGAGTTTATCGATTTCAGACAATACCCAGCCCACGCTGCCGTCGCCTCCACACACCAGGATTCGAAATGTGTCAAACTTCTGGAACAACCGTAAACTACAAACAAATGACAACAAATAAACTACAGCTCTGTCCACTTCATTTACCAGTTTGAAAAGTTAATAAGCGGAACAAATTATTCAGATAATAAAGCTTATATTATATTAAATATAATAAATATTAAATAATACAATGGTCCAACTCTTTAAGGAAACTGGTTCGGCTGCATTTAAGTGTGAGATTCCTTTGAAATTATGGGAATTGACCAAATTACTCCATCTCATCTAATGCCTCTAGAAATCGAGTCCACAGGAGGGATTAACACGTTGAGAAGCTTTAAACTCCTACCCAAGGTGGGGGCCTCCATTCATCAGGTCAAACACCTGAGCCGGGTTTAGTAACTGTTTGAATCTCCTCAGGAATTTCACCCCCTGGTTATCGCCACTTTTAGAGTTCACAAAGACAAGAAGTGGGCTGGTACAAGATGGCGGGCAAGTTGCTTTCCAAAACCCTGGAGGAGAGCAATGAACATGGTAAGTAGCTTTCTTTATTGCAAATAATTGTAGACAATAATAATCCTTGTATTTGATATACAGTTAACCCTCGCTAAATGCGGGGGTTATGTTCCTGGAAAGCTGCGCACTCAGTAAAATCATGTTCAGTAAGCTTAACAAGTAATGGGAAAAGGGGGGTTAGGGGAATCCAGCCACAGGCTACCCTCCTCAAGCCTCCAGGCACATCCACACCCGACCGACCAATGTAAGGTACGCACTGAGGTCGGCTGGCCCGCTCTCCCCTCTCCCCGCTCTCCCTGCTCTCGTCTCCCCTACCACCCAGGAAGTGGGCAAATCAGGGGGAGCCCGGAAGGGAGGCAGAGAGCAACCGGGGAGAGGGCAGCTGGAGAAGGGAAAGGGCAACCGGAGAGGGGAGAGGGCAGCCAGGGAGAGGAGAGGGCAGAGAGCCGCCAGGGAAGGGAGAGGAGAGAGCAGAGAGCCACAGGGGAGAGGAGGCGGAGATGGCAGCCGCCGTCGCCCTGTAAAGCCGCTTCAGCCGGGCAGGCAGTCGCCCAGGGAGGCAACGGGGAGGCGGGCTCCAGACCATCACTCTCTTGACGGGCAGGTCCTAGCGCCATCATGCCCCCTTTCCATTCACTGGCGAATGACGTAATAGCGAATGTCACAATGTTAAATGAATATATGTTTATTCCCAATGTATCAGCAACGTAATAACACAAGAACATTAACCGATGCAACGTTAAGCGGGGTTACCTGTATATTATATATTATGTAGCAACTGTTGTGTCAAGGGGAGCTCAATACGTGGGTCAATCCCCCAGACATCATATTCTAAAACATTATTCAGCACAAATGAACAGATTCTCCCATTTCTTAACAGGCAAAACCCTTGACAAGAATGACCAAAACCAGCATTTAGGAGGCAGATTTTCTTAAAATAATCAGTTGCAGATGAACGTCATAACCTTTTTCCAATTATATTCAACCCCTCTTTACTGGAAACCTTTTCCCCACCCATTCAACTAGAAATAACCTACTATCCTTCAATCCCTTGGCTTTACCCTGGTGTAATATTCACATATAGCTGGTGAAACTAAATATGGATTTGATTTGTCCAACTTACCATCAGAATCTATGCTGTTGAGTGCAGTTGGAGGAATAACAGAGACCTTACATTGGCCTAATGGGCATTTGGTAGGAAGCAGATCTTTGCAGCCTGTATGTACCTGCAGAGAGCAACGCAAATACATAAATCAGCATTTCATTGTTCAGGGTGGGTTAGAGACTAATCCCACTGTTAATTATCTATATAGTAGCACCAGCTACTTGTATGGAATCAGGAGGTGCTGAGACTTATGGGTACATGTTAAACCGGCGGAGAAAAGAGGGAAATAGATAGAATAATGCACAAGACAGGGAGAGGAGACACAGATAGTACATGTGAGAAAGAGATAGTGAGAAAGAAAGAGGGTGTTAGTGTGTATATGGCTCTTCTCACCATAGCCTTGCACCAGAGACAACGCCAATCCTGCAGCCGGAGAACACTGCCACACGTTTTGTCACAGACGGTACATTTCGCACTGACTGGCAGGTTCCCTTCCAACCACTGGTGTGGCATCGAGATCTACATCAGGAAAAAAAAAACATCAAAAGAAGCCACTGCCGCTACCAGCATAATACGCCTCTGAGTTTACATCTCGTCACAGCACACAGTACATTCAAACCAGAGATTTGAAGAGGGAAGTAGATTATATTCAGCCATAATTGATGCAGATTAGTTTGAGCCACAGTAAACGGTTAATATAGTCTTTCATGAGTTTCTGAAGCTCCAAGAAAAATACCAACGGCTCTGACTTGACACTGCACTACCAATATCTACCAATAGACGGAGCTCCAATATTTACACGGCAAATGTCCTGCAGCCAGATTTCCACTAAGTTTCGTCTAATCTGACTGCACATTTGTACTTTGAAATTAAATTAAAGGTAGTTGAATCCTGCAACAATATTCTGCACCATATCAATGTCTGCTCCTGTGTCTCAGATGAAGGGAATTTTGTCCCAGTGCATAACCATGATGTTCAGGTCAAGAGGGAAGCTCTCTTTTCTCCTTTATTATAAACTGGTTGAACAGTTCAAGATGTTAAACTGAGGTCCTTTCTGGCACATCTTTCCCACAAGATACGCAGTCAATCCACTTTACAGTATATGCTGTGAAATGTCAAGATGTTTCGACCTTGCTATAAAGTTCTATATCAAATGAAAGGTTTATTATTATCATCTAGTGATTCAGGTGAGCATTAAGGATTCTGTGGCACTATTTTAAAGGACGAGGAAGTTCTCCTGATGTCCTGATTTTATTTCTTCCTTATTTAAAAAACAAATTAGTTGTTCATTTATTTCATTGCTATTTGTTTTATATTCTAGTTCAGTTTAAGATGGTAGAACAATAGTCGCCAAGGTAGTGCTTTGAAGCAATGTCATGAAAACGCAATATATCAGATACAAAGATAACTCAGTCCGCTTTTACTTCTTGAGCTTTTACCAAGTTGCCTTCATCAACAGTTAAATGTCCCTCACTCTCATGACGTACCCCATCTTCATCCTCGATGATATCTTTTGCAATTGAAGCCAGAGTTGTCCACTTGCAGTTGTTGGTGGCTCTCACGGCACAGCGCTTGTGGGCTTTGAATTTACACACTGCCAAACCAGAATGGAAACAATGATGAGCAGGCTCTTTACAGCTGTTGTGTAGAAAGTCTGGGGACAGGGGCGGGAGTGAAGCAGGCAGATCAAGTGACATGTTCCCTACTTTGAAAAGCAATTTACTGAGCTTGAAAATGAGGAAAAAAATCTACTTTTCTGAACCTAAAACCAAGTAAAAATATTTTTACCCAAATGCATGCGTGGAACTTAATTGGCTGTCTTGTCGGTACGCATTTCACAGGTAATCTTCCAACAGCAGGGTCCTGAGCTTGTCTCCAATAAAACTTATACACTAGTCACTGTTGGATTAAGTGATATTTGTCCCCAGCTTTGTGATTTAGACCCTGTTACTATACTAAAGTCCAAAACTCACATCAGTTCCCAGTTTAGGACGAATTTCTCTGCGCATTCCTTATTAAACAATCCTGTTTAGAAATCCCCCTATCTCGATTGTGTCTTCAGTATTTTACCAAAGCAAGCCGTTTAAATGCATCACTGCCTGTAAAATGACAGGTAAAATAACAAAGCATCCCAATCTCAGTTCCTTACCTTCACAGGACAACCCATGTGATGTGACCCCAGATAGGGCTTCCCGACACACGTTGCAGTATGTGGGTCGAGCGTGAGAACACGCGTACCAGTTGTGCATTCCTGAGAAATGGTCCATGCTGTACTGTGTTGACTGCTCAGAGAGAATCAAAAACAAGAAAACATTGATAGATGCTTTCAAATTACCCTCGCTGCTTAAAAGATGTTCCTGTGGCACACAAAATACAACCGCTTGATTCATGGGTTTGTGCCGTGTATCTATACCGTGTATGGAATTTCCCCTAAACCTATCGTAAATCATCTAGTAAAGTTACTGTAACAGCTGTAAGAACAAAATTCCCCCTGAATAACCTCATTCAGCGATGGCCAGCACAAAGAAAACTGTAATCTGCACCGTGTACCACAGAAGAGAATGGTCATAGTGTTGAACACTGTAACCTAATCCCAGGGTTCAGATGTATATATCACAGTGTTGCCTGAACACAAATCTTTCCCCCTTCCCCCGGATCTTTTCTGTGATACCAAGTGCAAGCGACTGTTTGCTAGGTGGCACTACCTAAGCGCAGTTCTGAATGAGGTTACAGAGAGAAAAAAAATCCTGTGATATTACCCCAGCTTTATCGGCAACATATTGCTCAGTCACACCCAGCTCTTGTTTTTCCCTCCCTTCCTCCTCAAGCCACTCTCCTGTACCGCATTGCAAATGATCTTTCTCTATCATGAGCCCAAACAACAAGTATTGCCCAACTATTTGACCACTGAGCTAGATCCAGTCCTCACTCGAGACTTGCACACTTTCTATTTGCGTTTCTGAACGCAGGGAGCCAAACCAACGGGGCTTGATGGGCTAATTATATCATCTCTAACCACTGAGAACGTATAACTCAACACGATAAATAAAAGATGCCTTCTGTTTCCAGCTATGCCTCACAGGATGTATAGCGTCATTGACACCTTTCATACATCAATTTCTGAAAGCAGTTGTTTTACACTGAGGCCATCTTACCTCAAAATGGTCTCTATTCTGGACTGTCTTCAACGCAGCTATCCAATCCTCCATCTCCTTGCGGTTTTCAGCACACAGAATCAACTTTCGAAAAGGGGTGATTATCTGTGGACAAGCAGAACACAAGTCTCTTCACTAAAGAATGGATGAACCGATTGCTGCTTATCACTTGGCTCCTCTGACAAGCTCCTATTGATAAAAGTCATCATTAGACATAGGAAGAACCACAACCCATGTGTCATCACCACATTCTTTTAAAAGCTTAGTTACAAAGAATTCTTACCAACAGCCACCTATTTATTCTAGCTGTCTTCTTACACAATTTTTAAACAGGAAGTGCAAATGGCATTGTCAAAGAACCTGGTTAGGAGTTACTGTAATCCATAAAACATACACACACGAGATTAAAATATCACCATTTTCAACTGTTAGCTTTACTCCACCTCCCTCCCTCATTGCTACTTCACTGAACTTACAAAGTCAGTGATTGATGATATTAACAATCTGCCTGAAGAATATTCAGAGTAATGATGTGTTACAGTGGAATTTGATAGTCTGGCTCCTAGTCTGATGCTGAACCCCTCCATATCAATTACTCTTAAGAGTTTTTCTCAAACTAAAAGATAGCAGCGATTTTCTCAGAGTGTAGTTGCAGCGGAAGAAATGACTGCTGTGTTGCGGCAGACCTGTAACAGAACACGCTCCACTCACTCATCACACAGCAGTCACAGTTCAGTTCTGTAAGGTTAAATTTTCGGACAGTGTTTTCTGTAAGGTTGGGTTTTTGGACAGAGTTTTCTGATCTTCGGCTCTGGCGGATGTGGTTTTTTTTCCATTTTCATAATTAGCAAATGTTAAAGATTCCATCAAATCTGCAGCGTGGCCTGATGCTGTTCAGAGCAGCACCAGCTCCAATTGTGTAGACGAACAAACTATTCAGCCAGAGGCAAGATCTAACTGACAGTCGACTGAGAGAGTTGATACATTGGGAATGTGGTCTGTACAATTTGTTTCCCCTCATGTTACATATTTTCTGTTTCAATTACTGACTTTTTCTGTTTCGCAGGTGATTTCCTTTGGAAGCCTGATAACATTTCCCTATTTGTGGCAGTGAATGAATAGCTAGGTGGCTACGTTTGCAGAATGAAGTTGAATAAAATTCCTCAAAATGTGAATTACTTGTAGCCTCTCCTCTTTATCCAGCGAGACGTGACGATGCTCGCTCACTGCAAATTTGCACCAGCTCAACTCCCTCACTAGTCTTGGCTTGGTCAACTCAATTATTCTAACTGCAGTTACTCTTAATTCCAACAGCATAGTGACTAGAAAAGGTATCTTAATTAGAGCAACAGTGCAGAAGCCAGAGACAACAAAGGACAAAAAAGTTTAAGAAATCAATCTTTTAGTTATTAGTTCCACCAAGCTGCTCAGGGTAACAATCTGTTCTGTAAAAAACGTGTTGAAAACCCAATAATCTCACTGCTTACAGAATTCCCACACTTTCTATAAGGCTATTCATGGAGTTGAGATAAATTAAAATAGATGCTGGATGATTAGAAGAGCATTACAATCTGATGTGTAAACAGTTGATGAAACCCATTATAATCTTACCACTAGGGTCCGTCGATATGGAAAATTTTCCAATTAGATATATCGATGGGCTCATATCGAGATTTACCGAAATATCGATATTTTCAGTTTTTTCGTACTGCGCGCGCATCCCGGGTGCGTGCGCATTCCATGTGCGCGCGCATTCGGGGCCTATCTTCTCAGTAGGTAAATATCTTTCTCTCTCTGTGTCTCTCACTCTCTCCATCTCTGTATTTTTCTGTCTGTGTGTCTCTATGGCTCTCTCCTCTCTCACATCCCCCCCATGTCTATCTATCTGTATATTATCACATCCACCCCGTCTCTCCCCCCGCCGTCCCTCTCTCGCACCCCCCACCCCCGTCGTCTCTCTCGTCTCTCTCCCCCACCACCCCCCCAGCCGTCTCTTTCTCCCTCCCCCCCACCCCGCCGTCTCTCTCTCCCTCCCACCCCAGCCGTCTCTCTCACCCCACCCCAGCCGTCTCTCTCACACCCCCAGGCGTCTTTCTCCCCCCAGCCGTCTATCTCCCCCTCCCCCCAGCCATCTCTCTCCCCCTCCCCCCAGCCGTCTCTCTCCCCCTCCCCCAGCCGTCTCTCTCCCCCTCTCCTCCCCCCCCAGCCGTCTCTCTCCCCCTCCCCCAGCCGTCTCTCTCCCCCTCTCCTCCCCCCCCAGCCGTCTCTCTCTCGCACCCCCCACCCCTTGCATACCTGTATATTGTATTCGAGGACTGTGAATACAATATGGCGGCTTTGCACCTCGGTCTGTGCATTGTGTATAGAGATGAGCGTTCTGGGTCTTGTAGTTCAGCGTGCTTGCATCCCGATCTTTTACCTCGATATATCGTTTTTTCGATATATCGATATTTTTAAAATGTCTATATCGGCGTATCGATATGAAAATTATATCGGGTTTTATCGATATATCGATATATCGCCGGACCCTACTTACCACGCATTTCTAAATGCAGGTTGAGTGTCCAAAATCTGGAGTTCCGGAATCCGGAATGTTCCGGAATCCGGGACGATTGGTGGCAGAGTTATCTGGAATCCGTTAAATGTTCTGGAATCCGGACACCCTGAGAAGAACTACAAGGTGACGTCCCCAAAACCAGAAATATCGCAACTTGGGCCGAGGCATTTCCGGACTCAGAACGTGCTTTTGGCTCGGGTATCAAGAATACCCGAACTTGGGCTTGGGCGTTTCCGGACTTCGGACATCAGAAACACGTTCCGAAGTCCGGAAAAACACGAAAACCAGCTCGGCCTCAGTCCCAAGGTTGTCGGCTTCAGGACGCTCAACCTGTACTGTATGTAGCATGAATGATTGTTTTGTAAGATATGGGCAACAACAAAATTACATTTGTATAGCGCCTTTCACGTCAGGAGGACGTCCCAATGCGCTGAAAGCACTAATGTTTGCTAATTTACAGGTCATCAAGACTATTCCTTTTATAGCTCAAGTGCCGTCTAACACATCTTAGTACATTGGGTTATACCTTCGATTCCCCTTAAAGTCAGATCATTGCTTCTCTGGGATGAATTCAGAAAGAAAGAATGGTGAGAGATCGAAACGTGATAAACAAGTGAGATCCAAAGGAAAGCGATGGAATCAAGGGCCTTAGGATGTTCTCCTGACATGAAGGCACGGTATAAATATCAATTTGTATTGCATTGTGTGTGGGAGCCAGCCACTGTGAGAAACTTTGACACATTCAGTGACCACTGCTTGTCCAATGATTCAACTAACAAATGGAGGAATGTCAACTAAAATGAATCACTCAGTTACGAAAATACAGAAATGTTACATTTCCCCAATCTGTTACTTAATTCTAAACAATGCCAAAAACGGCTTCAAGTTCACTATGGCAACAGAAACCAAGAATAAGCTGTATGGTCACCAGATCATTCTTTGAGACTGTTAAACTGCTATGATGGTGTTATCCTGGTTTGTATAGCCAGTGGTTTAACACTGCAGCTCAAGGTGAGAAATACAACTAATCAATCGTCACCATCTCTTCCTCGCACAAAATGGAAACTATGGCTCATTGAATCGGAAATGTGTCTTATCTGCCCCAAGACCTGATTTGAAGCTTATATCAATGTTACGAGCCTTCTTTTAATTTTGCAGCAGCAGGCAGTGTGCAATTGAGTAAGACCCTGTTTATCTAGCTTCCTTTCACTCATATGCTATAACAGACCACATCAAATATAAGCCCAAACGCAATCAGTTGTCACTTTTTCCACTCAAGCATTTTTCTCAAAGAAAGAAATGTAAAATATTCTCCACCGATATATCTTCCCCCCACCCCACACATACACAGAAATCATCATATTATATTTGACCATCAGTTTATAGCTAACCCTAGAACCAAGGAATGGTGTACTTTTTGATAGAATTTAGTCTACAGTCTACAGTTTAGTCTACAGTTCAATTCTGCTCTGAACAATTCTGCTCTGGACATTTCCAATATTGGAAATGTGTTTAAACACAATAAAAAGTGAATATGTGAATTGTAAAATTATCTGCCAATTACTATTTCAGGACATGTACAAAGACAATTTTATTAAACATATTCCTCACTGTGCCTCTCAGCCAGTGATTTCACAGCCCATCACAAGCACCTGCACAACTGGGTACAATCTACATACATACCTATACGTTGGGAAACAATGGGGAGAACTGGACTGGGCAACCCTCACTCACATCTTGGCACCTAGAGTACACTGCAATATTGTAGGACTGTGGGTCTCCTACACTTGCTGTGAAATGGAGGGCAATCGGTCAAAACCACAGCAATCCTCTTTGTCTTGCCTTCCTCTTTATGCTGCGCTATAAACAGACATTGAAAATTATACATTTGGAGAAAACTGTTCCTAATAGAGAAGCTCTGCAAGTTTGTTCAAGGAAGCTTCCTGTCTGCTGTATTTATAGGACCATTATTTACGTTGAAGAGCACATTAGAAAATACATCAGTTGTGTTTCACCCTAAAATAGGCACAAGTTTACGCCTCAGAGTAAGAAGCCACATTTATCCCGCAGGAAGTGTGGAGCTGAAAACCACAGCACAAGGCTTCAAAGTGCCAGCTCCAAAAACAGCTGGGACAAAGACCATGTTTCCATTCATAGTAAGGCTTAGCTCTGAGGGCGAGTTGCTTTAAACCTTTAATTCATTCACTGTTGCAGCTCACTGAGCTTCTCCAGCATGGTGATGTGCAGCTGTTGTGCAGTAGGTAATACTGTGGCAACAAGCTGGAGCTGTGAACTCCAACAAAACAAAGCACACCATAGAACAGACCTAACAACAGAAACAAAACCAACAGCCTAGAAACATAGATACATCTTCTGCGGCGAAGGAAAAGCTAACTTTCCTGAACATAAATGCCAGAAACAAAAAACAGAAATGGCTGGGAACACTCCGCAGGTCAGGCAGCATGTATGGAGAAAGGAAAGCGAGTCAATGTTTCGGGTCAGTTCTGACGAAAGTTCGTAGACCCGAAACGTTGACTCACTTTTCCTTTCTCCATAGATGCTGCCTGACCTGCTGAGTGTTCTCAGCGATTTTTGTTTTTGTTTCAGACTTCCAGCATCTGCAGTATTTTGCATTTTGTTCATAAATGCCAGATTTGTCCTATATGCTGGTGGTTCTGGTTTCTACATTGTCATGACAAACAATAGTGACAATGCTGACATCTTGGCAGCCAGAAAAGCCAACAGGCAGGAGATTACTGAGAATGTACTGGAATACACAACAACCCCCAAACCAGTGAATAAGTCGGTTACCTGGAACAGAGTGTGGCTCATGTTGATGCAGACGAACGAAACAGGCAAACGATGTACTAAAACATCCTTAAATCTGCAATCTCCAAGAAAAAGTTACAGCACCAAACTATGTCACCCCTAGTGGATGAGTGCCGAAATCATATATTGGTCACCAGTATCACAGAGAACCAGCAAAACAACTACTTCAAATAGTTCAGACTTCCAAGTTAAACAAGCAGCACATTCAGATAATCAGTCTAATGACCCACAACATTAGGATCTCTCCAACAAAACTAATATTAGCCGGAGCGGGGTGGAGGCAGGATGTAAGAAGAAACATTATCTTTAAAGTAACTCACTAAAATGACTATCCGAAATGAGATATTCACAGTTGTTCTCGTCCAAACGTAGACCCACAATGTTCTGCCTCCAGATGGAAAAAAACACTTACGTGACATATCCAATGAGTCACACTTCAAACAGCTGCCATTACAGTGAGTGAGATTGAATTCCAAGTCTGGGAAAGTTGCCAATCCCAGTTCATTGCCATTGACAAATTCAGTACTACCTCAACAACCTTCCTACAACTCTGAGGCATCTTTAAGTCTCCTTTTAGAGCAATCTGGGGATTAGACAACAACAAAATTACATTTGTATAACGCCTTTCACATTGGGAGGACATCACAACATGGAGGACAAAGGATAAAGGGATAATAAGTTATTATCTCTATCCCACTTTTGGTCAGTTATTAAATTATTTATTGGATATATCCACTGACTGTTGCATGTCATTTATAATCTGCAGAATACCTGTTTTGATCACTTCAATTTTTTTTATTGGATCTTAACTTTTTAAAGATATTCATCCTCAAGTGACAGCCTGGCTCAGTTATTAGCATGCTTGCCTCTGTGTCAGAAGGATGTGGGTTCAAGCCCTATGACTGGGACCTTTAGCTCGTCATCTCAGCTGATACTCCAATGTACTGCCAAGAGAGCTGCTTTGCCATCCTTTGGAGTTTTCATTGGCTACTCAGGTGAATGTAAAAATCTCATGGCATTACTGAAAACGAAAAGGGGATTTCTCCTGCTTTCCTGGTCAACAATCCCACATATTCAAATAAATTCACATCATGGCTGTTTGTGTGACTTTGCACTTTGCAGATTAATGTGGAGTGCTTTGTGCTTTTTAATTATTATTCAATTATATTATTTTATATTCTAATATTAAAATGTATATTATTAACACTGATCTATTAACTGGGAATTTTCCTGGTTAAATACATGCATGACAAGTGAAATTAAAAATACCAGGAATTTAATGTATTACTACACAAATAGTTCACTTACCAAATCCTCAAACTTCAAACTATAACATAGACATTTTTAGGCGATTCCAGTAACAGGTTCATGAATAATAAACCCAACAGCTACACAGGGCAGCCAGTAATCGCTTCCAGTCTGGTGCCAATCCCCTGCATCTCAGTCCCAGCCAAAAATACACTGAGCACTTTTACACTGAAATCTGATCAGAGCAAAATTTACACCATTTCTGAATCAGCTACTGTGAGTGCTGAAATGTATGTGCATTTAACAGGTTATCAGGAGATCTCACTGTGCACTGGGTGTGAGCCATCCCCTCACATCAGCTGGCCTCTTGTCAATACTGACTGGTAGTTGGGTTCAATTCATTCGGGACAGGAGAAAGTGACAGGAATTGTTCCATTCCACTGAACCCATTGTCGTCAGTTAGGTGTAATGCACTGCAGTAACACCACAAATAAAATAAAGACAGAAATTGCAACAATCTATGATTCTATGATTCTATGATTCTAACAACGGCAAATTGCAAATTCAACACATTGAAAACAATGTAGCCCCTACAAACACTCTAATCTGTTGAGCTATTCTCAGTTTCTGACACGTAAGATAGTACTGTATATGGCACTGCCTAAATAATTACACTCTAACAAAACTAATAAAAGAGGATAAACACTACTATATTAACACAAGTTCAATGAGAAAACTGTTAAGATTACATCACCTCTCACTGCATTACTGTAGAAATTAATGAATCACTTTAGCATTTGCTGCACTTGTTGGAACAATTCCTAACAGCAGTCTTATTGAGTTCAATACTTCCTGATTTCTGGGCTCATGCCAATATGGTTTCATGGAAATATTTTCATATTGTAAATAATCCACATTGTCATTTTTTTTACCATTTGTTAACAAAACTTTCTCAAACTTTTAAAAGATATTTGCGCTTCCATGGAGCCACTATAATTCCCGATCACTGAAAACTACACCAGTGACATTTTTAAACCCGCTGAAATATTATTTTGATAATATGGAAATAAAATTAGCGGTTTGACGGATAAATATCAAGACTAAACAGATGCCCAATCATCCCCAGCCTCCTAAAAGAGCCCGCAAATCAAACAAGAATTTGGATTTGTCTCCTCGCACAGACCCACACTGCTGTGCTCATCCAGAGAATCATCAATCCTGCAGGCAATCCTAGATTGGGTTAATCTAACTTTGAACCTAGTCGATTAGCTGCAATTCTACAAATACAATTATTCTTACATACAATATAGAATCTTTCACATCGTGAGGACATGTCTCAAAGCTCTTCACAGGATATACTGTTAAGTGTAATAACTATTTTCTGGTGAATGCAGCAGCCAATTTACACATGGCAATACTCCACAAACAGCCATACTCCACAAACAGCCATGAAGTGAATGATCAAATTCAGTTGGGGGTTGTTGGTCAGGACACTGGGAAACTCCTTTCTCTTTTCGAGTTGTGCCGTGGATCTTTAATGTTCATCTGAACAGGAAAATGTAGTCTTGGTTTACTTTCTCATCCAAAGGATAGCACCACCAATTTTAGCATCACCTTAAACTATGAGTTCCAGGTCCCGATATGAAATCTGAATCTACAGCTTTCTTACAGAGTGGAGAGTGCTACCAACTGAGCCAGGCTGACACATGTACAATCTTACAGAGGAGTGTGACATTTCCTATCTCAGCTTTGTGGCATTCACATGTCAGCCTGTCAAATGATTGTAAGGGAAACATTTAAACACGCAGGGTGGTGGGGAGAGCAGGGTAAAATCCCAATAAAATCTAGTGCTGATCTGACATCTACAGTTGCCACAAAGGTAGCTATGAAATAAAAAGTTACAACTCAATACTAAATTCAATGCTAAAGTCAATCAATGATAGTGCTTCTAGTCTCTGATCTGGCACACTGTCCCATCTGCACTAACTGCACCCAGTATCTCCTTTCCAGAATCACAGCATTTTAAATCTGCTCATACCTGAGACCAGATATTTTCTCCGTTCACCGACAGCCTGCTTCCTAAAATATTAACTCATTCAAAAAGATACTTCAAAAAAAAATTCCGCAGCTCTGCTTCTGACAGACATTACACAGAACCATACGACTCTGCTTCCTGTCCTCAGCTTGGTTTACTGAAAACTGCTCAATGGCCTCTTTGTGTTATTCACACACGCTTGTGGTTAGAGCTAACTTTGGTGAATAATATGTTATTCCCCATGTTACGTATGCAAATTACAGTTCATTGTCTAATCATTAATTGCAGACAATGATTTAATTATATCGCTTCCTTCTCCTGCCCTCAAAGTTCCATCCACTTCACGCCGTTCTCTATTCTAATAGAACATGCACCTCATGGACACCAACTAGAGCAGACATTGTGTTATCAGAACTCTTTCAAAATCTTCACATGAGTAATCCAGCCTTAAAGGAGCATAATTCTTTCCACAGACTCCTTGAAAGGAGAATGTACACATTCCTTTAATTAATTTACCTCTTATCACTCATGTTAAAAAACAATGAGTGATGAATGTATACAGTCAGCACTATGAATACCATTTATTCCTAGATTCACTGTAAGGTTTACATTGTTCTGTTTTACAGAATTTGGTCTGAAGTTAATGCCAGTTCAACCACTGAACATTGTGCTTAACGTTCACTTCATAAAACCACAAGGACAGCAACTGTGAGGTCCTTTGCTGTACATCAACCCGGGTCAGTGTGTCAGTCTGGTTTTAGACCGAAAAAACAGCCATCTTGTTTCATCAGTCTCTGCCAAATTGTTGCTCGATTGTAAATGTGATTTGTTATCTTGGGGACCAATAGATTGATTTGAAGAGTCTGACAAAGAACCCTTCATCCAGCATTACAATGAAGCATGCGATTATTGGACTGTTATTGTGAAGCGCTCTGAGACGCCGTCTAGCATGGAGGGCTCTATATAAATCAAAATTGTTGTTGTTGTTGATGTATGATTTTCAAGTACAAACCTAGAGGACTAACTGGGCTTGAAGCTGGAATAAATGACTGATCAGATGGATAGAAATCAAATTGTTGGGAGAAGGACAAAATCAGTAAAGTATTCATGTTACTGATACCTTTTCTGTACAATAAGTAGAGTACGAATACAAAAATATGAATGGGAATTTAGATAGAAGAACAAAGCTAATAGTGGAGGGCACAAGCATAGTTGAAAAAAAACATAAAACTATTCACTGTTCTTTAATACTGGAAACATTTATACTGTATTTACTTTCCCCTATTTTCGATCTGTTCCTTTCTGCTGCTCAGTTGTTTGATCCCATTTCTCAAAAGAATTGCCTTCAAAGAAGAAATGAATGACATTCCAAGTAGGTTATTTACCAACTAACCCATTCACACACATCCTCTAAATTTCAGTGAATCAATCAACTGATTTCTTGCTGGTCCGGTCTAAAAATAGTCTGCCTTGACAGATGAACAGATTTTGTTCAAGAAACCCTGGCGGTTCCTCCTTGATGGTCGCTTGAGGTCAGGGTAAAACTGCATGTGTGCTTTGAGATCATGCTGCAGAGCTGAGGGGAAGAAATCTACATAATGGACAAGACCATGATGAGCACATGGAGGAGCTTCAATGATGGGGTCTGTCTTCGGAGGCAGCCACCCACCTGAGGCAGAGCCATGATATGGCTGTACAATATTGCTTCCCCCACCCACCATCCAGATGAGCGCTCAGTAGTATCATTGATGGCGTTGAAGGAATTTTAAAATATTTCTGAGTTTGCCTGCATGCAAATCTCAGAATTTAATGACAGATAATTCAACCAAATGTTAACACCTACAGGTGAAGGAGGAGAGCACAAAGCAGACTTATTTAATAATAATAATAATCCATGCATTTGATGTAGCGTTTTTCATGTACTCTAGACATCCCAAAGCACTTCATAGTGTATACCGTAAAACTAATTGACTGTTTATTTGTGGGCGAAACGCAGCAGCCAATTGCACACAGCAGTGTCCCACAAACAGTCATGGATTGAAATAACCAATTTATTATTGTGTTTTTTTTCCAAGGGACTATTATTAGGCATGTGGAGTAAGGAAATTTGCGCAAGGTATCGCCCTGCCTGGAATTTAACCCAAGTCTTGCAAGGCTAGTGCCTTACCCATTGAGCTACAGGACTCCCGGATTTGTTGGGGAGTGAGTTAAAGCATGAAATTCTTCATCTCCCCTACCATACCCTCCTCTTATATGATGGGGTCTTGCGTGCACCTTGGCCTGTGCAAGGTGACAATTACAAGAATGTATTTGACCATCTTCACCATATGAGAAGTTCCACATTTTGCACATTCCTGTTCCTGTTTGGTCACATTTTCAAGTGGTTAAAATATGCAAATTCCAGCCCTGGTAGGAGGCTCATGTGACGAACGGCTGAGAGGAACCGGTTCTTGCAACTCAAATGTTTTCAGCTAAATCAAATCAAAGCTTCTTGTGTTTATCCATGATCAATCTCCCTTATATTATGAAACGTATACAGTCATTTTATTCCATAAATGGTTGATGACAGTACTGCAATATCAGTGCTTCAAAATAAACACAATTAAATTTTCATTTGAAATAAAGTAATCTTAATCTAAGGAATTTGGATCAAGAGAGAGAAATAGTATCGTTGCCCCCAGCACTGAAGTTTGTTTGAGTGAACACACTGACTCAGACAGCCAAAGGTGAGCGAGACTGGGTAGAAGAGAGTATGATGTCATTCAAAAGATACATTTCATACATTTCTGAAACTTTATCGAGTTAAACATATTAATAATGCCACACATAATCTTAGAAAATGCATTTCACTTTGTTAAAACTTTACATTCCTTCTAACAATCTAAAGGCCAGGAGAGTGTTACACATTCCCCAGCAATATATTATCCTAAGTATTCTTCTTCCTTTATCCTCATTGTGTTGGAAACTGATCGCTCTGTTTCCTCTTTCACACATTCTTTCCCGACACCCACATATCCCAAATTCTTAACTTTTCCAGTCTTCCCTTCCTCGTAAACCCAAGCCTGATTTTCATTGTTTCAGATTATTTTCAACCTTGCCCTAAGGGACTTGGCCAAGGTTTTTCAATCAAAAGATTAACATCAACACAGAAACTTTATAATCCTTATATTCTAGTCACACGATACCACTTTCTTCAGCTGCTGCATCACTATTATCATTTACTTCCATTACCCAATCTCCACCTCGCCCCAAACCACCAAAAGGTAAACCAAACCATTACCATATATAATACATTACAGAGATCAGTTAGATTCTAATACAGTAAAAGCCTGTTTATCCGGCACCCTTGGGACCTGGCCAATGCTGGTTAAAGTGCCTGCCGGATATTCGGCCCAAAACCCAACACACAATTTTTAAAAAAATGTATTTACATTTTTTAAAACATGGCATATTAATAATAGACTAAATAATCATTTATATTCCAATATAACATATAAATAATAATAATCCTTTTTCACAGGATTGTAACCAGGGAGTTCAGAGAAATCTTTAAGCTAGTGCAAAAATTATACGTCTGAATGACACTAGTCTCATTGGGGGCAGAAGAGAGGAAAGCAAACGTGTGATTGAGAAAGCAGAGAGTGAACACTGTCACTGTTCAGTTAACTTTCCTTCCAAATGATCCAAGGATTGGCATTGAAAGCAAATGTTTCATTTCACTTTTAAAGTTAGATTTCTTTTTAATATCAGACTGGGGTAAGGGGAGGCACTGATGTACACTGCAGCTTCCAAACCTTAAAGGTTGAAACACTGCACTCTGTAAAACAACCAGATCGGGGATTGCAAGGGTGTATGTTTTTTATTAAAATAAAAGCCAAGGCTGTGATATGCATTGATCTGCAAGCTTTGCTCAGGGTGTGTGTGTGTGTTTTCTGTTTTGTGGCTGCTCTCATTTTCCATCCAAATTAATCAACTCATCCTTTCTCTCTCTGCTGTACCGAGCTAGCGCCAACCTCAGGCACCTAGTAGCAGCATTCCAAAATACTGTAGCTATTCAGCAACACAAAACACCAATAAAATGCATTTTTCCGGGTAAATTCCGGTTAATCGAACGTGGACCTTTTTTTTGCCGTGCCGGTTATACGGAAGTTACGGTTGATTAGGTCATAGATAAACGGGCTTTTACTGTACTAGGTTTGAGGCAGCAACTCATTTAACAAATCTGCTGACGTTGGTAAACTGTCTCTGCTTGATTTCACTCTGATTTCACCAGAGCATGACAGGGTTACTGTTTTGAATCGTAGCTCAGGTTTCTCTCAGGAGGGACAGTGATATTTTCTCATGTTGAAATTGCATTGGTAGCTTTGCTGGTGCTGCAACAACAAATATAAAGAGGAAAAGGCTAGCGAGGGTGAATGTGGGTCCATTACAGGCAGAGACCGGAGGAATTATAATTGGGGACAAAGACATGGCAGAGTCATTAAACAAGTATTTTTCTACAGTCTTCACCGTAGAAGACACTGGAAACATACCAAAAATAGAGGGGAATCAAGAAGACAATGCTAGCAAGCAACTTAGGGAGATTACCATTAGTAAAGAGATGGTTCTCGGTAAATTGTCGGGTCTTAAAACCGATAAAGTTTTAAAGGAGGTGGCTTCTGAGATAGTCTATAATCTTCCAAAATTCTATGGATACTGGAAAAGTCCCCATTGATTGGAAGATTGCAAACGTAACTCCACTATTTTAGAAGGGTGGGAGAGAAAATATGGGAAACTATAGACCAGCTAGTCTGACGTCAGTTTTAGGGAAAATTCTTGAGTCCTTAATAAAAGACGTAGTTATGGGATACCTTGAAGACCATAAAAAGATTAGGCAGAGTCAACATGGCTTTACAAAAGGGAAGTCATGCTTGACTAATCTTTTTGAATTTTTTGAGGATGTATCCAGCAGGTTGGATAATGGGGAACCAGTAAATGTGGTATATTTGGATTTTAGGAAGGCACTTGACAAGGTGCCACACAAAAGGCTGTTACTCAAGATTAAGGCCCAAGGGATTAATGGGAAAATATTAACATGGATAGAAGAGTGGCTATCGGGTAGAAAGCAGAGAGTAGCGATAAACGGATCATTCTTTATTGGTAGGATGTAACTAGTGGAGTGCCACAAAGATCAGTGCTTGGGCCTCAGCTATTTGCTATTTACAAATATACAGTCAGTTCACTTTACAATATGCTCTGTGAAGCGCTTTGAGACATCTAGAAGATGTGAAAAGCGCTATACCAAATGCATTATTATTATTATTATTATTCCAGCACCTTGGGATGTCCTCCTGACTTGAAAGGCACCGATTTAAGACCTTTTTTTTGTTGGGGGTGCTGTAGATTAGTGGTTAAAGGACTCGTATCACAATCAAGAGGATCTGGATTTGATTCCTGAGCAGGGCAAAACATTAGGTACCTTTTTTTACCCTACATATCTCTATTTACTTAGCAGTAAGTAGGAACCCGACTGTTTGTCGATTGGAGGATCGCTTTTTCAAGAGTAAAAATCACTTCAGGGAAAAAAATATTCACTCAACCCACACCCTTTGTGGGTTTCTGCTGGCTGCCATGTTTCACTCACAAAATATAAAGTCAATTCACTTTACAGTATATTCTACTGTATTCTTATACGACATAAGGTGCTGCATTTAATGCAGGAATTATTGAATTATTAACTTTATTCCTTAACCCCTTGAAACTAGTTGCATTTTTGGACCATCTCCAACTCAGCACCTGAGCTTGCACCTTTCTTCCTGTGCAGGGTTTAACTGTGTACCCATTGGGAATATTTAGCTGAAATCCTGCAAGGAGGTCATTAAACAATGGAATAACACCTTCTGATACCAAACCAATGTCTATGCTAGCAGGAGGTCAAAAGGACACCCCCTTTTTCCAAGCTACACTTTGATATGTGCCACTGAACACCATGAATCTAATTGGCCGTAGCCATAGATTCATAGATTCATAGAATTTTACGGCACAACAGGAGGCCATTCGGCCCATCTAGTGTGTGCCGGCTCTTTGAAAAGAGCGATTCAATCCCACTGCCCTGCCCGCTCCCCATAGCCTAATAGACCTGTTCTCCCTAAATAAAGATCTAATTCCCTTTTAAAAGTTGTTATCGAATCAGCCTCCACCACCTTTTCAGACAATGCATTCCAGATTCGAACAACTCGCTGAGTGAAAAAATTTCTCCTCAGCTCCCCTCTACTTCGCCTTGAAAGTATTTTAAATCTGTGACCATGAGTCACAGATTCACCCACGAGTGGAAATAGTTTTTCTCTATTTGACCTGTCAAAACCCCTCATGATCTTATAAACCTCTATTAGGTCTCCCCTCAATCTTCGCTGCTCCAGAGAGAATAACCCTAGCCTATCTAGCCTTTCCTCATAGCTGAAGTCCCTCAATCCTGGCACCATCCTAGTAAATCTTCTTTGTACCCTTTCCAAAGTCTTCACATCTTTTCTGTAGTGTGGTGACCAGAATTGAACACAGTATTCCAGCTGAGGCCTCACCAAAGTCTTATAGAGGTTAGTCAGCCCTTCCTGACTTTTGTACTCTATACCCCTATTTATAAAGCCTAGTATCCCATATGCCTTCTTAACAGCCTTGTCTACCTGTCCTGCCACCTTCAACGAGTCACTAACACAAATCCCCAGGTCTCTCTGTTCCTTCACACCATTTAAAATTGTACTATCTAGCCTATATTGCCTCCCTTCATTTCTTCTCCCAAAATGCATCACCTCACACTTCTCTGCATTAAACTTCATCTGCCATGTGTCTGCCCACTTTACCAATTTGTCTATATCCTCTTGCAGATGGCTACTATCCTCCTCACTATTTACTATTCTCCCTAACTTAGTGTCATCTGCAAACTTGGAAACTGTACTCCGTACACCCAAGTCCAGATCATTGATGTAGATTACAAACAGCAATGGTCCCAAAACTGATCCCTGTGGCACACCACTGCTCACTTCCCTCCATTCTGAAAAACAGCCGCTCACTACAACTCTCTGCTTTCTGTCTCGCAGCCAGTTGTGGATCCACGCTGCCACTGTCCCTTTTACGCCATGGGCCTTTAATTTCATAATAAGTCTCTCATGTGGCACTTTGTCAAATGCCTTTTGAAAGTCCATGTAAACTACATCAACTGCGCTACCATTATCCACCCATTCCGTTACCTCATCAAAAAATTATATCAGATTTGTAAGGCAAGATTTGCCTTTAACAAATCCATGTTGACTGTCCTTTATTAGCCTATATCTTTCTAAGTGAAGATCTACCTTGTCCCTGATTATGGACTCTAGAAGTTTGCCCACTACCAACATTAGACTGACTGGCCTGTAGTTACCAGGCTTGTCCTTCTGCCCCTTTTTATACAAGGGAGTAACATTAGCTATCCTCCAGTCCTCTGGCACGACCCCTGTGTCCAAGGAAGATTGAAAGATCGTGGCCAGAGTCCCTGCTATTTGCTCCCGTGCCTCCCTTAGTAACCTAGGGTGCATCCCATCCGGACCAGGTGACTTATCCACCTTGAGTGACGTCAACGTTTTTAGAACTTCCTCTCTGGTTATAATTATTCTATCCATTTCTCCTACCCTCTCCTCCAATACCATGGCATTGGCTGTATCCTTTTCTTTTGTGAAGACAGAGGCGAAGTACTCATTCAGTACATCAGCCATGCCCTCTGCCTCCACAATGAGATTTCCTCCTAGGTCCCTAATTGGCCCCACCCTATCCTTGACCAACCTTTTACTCTTAATATGTTGGTAAAAAACCTTAGGGTTCCCCTTAATCTTACTCGCTAATTGTTTCTCATGCAGTCTCTTTGCCCCTCTAACTTCCTTTTTTAGTTCTATCCTACACTTCCTATATTCTGCTTGGTTCGCTTCTGAATTTTGAGCCTGACACTTGTCATAAGCCTCTTTTTGGGGGTTTATTTTGGCCCCAATTTCCTTAGTCATCCAGGGAGGTTTGGATGCCTTACATTTCACCTTTGTGGGGATGTTTGTGACCTGTGCCTGAACTATCTCCGCTTTGAACACTGCCCACTGCTCGTTAGTTGTCTTACCTGCCAATTTTTCTTTCCAATCCACCTTGGCTATGTCCCACCTCAACTCATTGAAATTAGCCCTTTTCCAGTTGAGTGTCCTCACCTGTGATCGTTCCTTATCCCTTTCCATAATTATTCTGAATCTAACGATATTGTGGTCACTATTCCCTAGATGCTCACCTACAGAAACCTGTTGAACTTGCCCTACCTCATTTCCCAAAACTAGATCCAGCAATGCTTCTTTCCTCGTTGGACTGGAAACATACTGATCAAGAAAGTTGTCCTGCACACACTTCAGGAATTCTTCTCCCTCCTTGCCCTTTACTCTACTATTCTGCCAGTCTATGTTGGGATAGTTGAAGTCACCCATTATCACTACTCTATTAGCTCTGCATTTCTCCGTGATACGCTTGCAGATCTGCTTGTCTATCTCCTCCCCACTATTTGGTGGTCTATAGTATACCCCTAACAGTGTAACTGCACCTTTTTTATTCCTCATTTCTAACCAGATAGATTCGGTTTTTAGTCCATAGGCCCTTTTATTTTATATTACCCACCCCATTAACCAGGACTACTAAAGCACACATGATAATGTGTTATCACAATAAAGTGATAACACTAAGCAGCTCATAATTGTTATCAAAAAAGTAGTGAAAACACTCCCTTTGAAATTAGCTGGGAGTGAGATACTGGAGATATGCCTTGACTTTAAGAGAAGTTATGCAGTAAGAAATTCTTCTTCAGATACTATTTAAATGGTTTTTAAAGACAAAAGTATTTGACAACTTTCAGAAGCCAGTCGTGGTGCCTTTTTATAACTTTTTCTTTCCTACACATCTCAGCCAAAAAAAAACCCAATTGTTTCAAAGCAGTGTGATATCATTCCCCAAATCCCCAGACATAACACCACTCTTCCCCTCTGCCTGGTGATGCAAGACGACATTCCTAAACCAGTTACAAAATACTGCTAACGTCACATAATATGCAAATACCAACTGCAGTGAAAGGTTATGGTAGTAAACTATCAACCCGGGGGTTACAAGAGGGACCAGAGTCTGTTACTGTCCAGCTCAAAGCCACAGTCAATCCACACCGTGCGGCTGTTGATAGTTTAGTTTGCAACCAAATATTACCATCAATATTTGCTTCATTGTACCCTTAGGATTCAACTTAGTTTAAAAACAGGAAACTTTTTCCTACCCATTTTGAGCTGTGACGTCAGTGGGCAACAATATAAAGCATTCCCTCACATACAACAGCTCTGGTCACTGAGCTGATATAGCTCAGCTCAATGGTGCCACTGTACCACAGCAAGCAAGCTGGCCCTCATGCCTGGACTGTTTACAATACTGTATGGTTTATTGCAGGGTGCTGAAGCAGTCCTTTAGTGTCCCTGTGCTATGGACTCTGTTACAATTACACTGCGGAACGAAACCTGAAGCATTGGCTGCATGTTTCCAAATCATAAAACACAACAATAATTTATGGTCACGGACAGACCTACACTGTGATATCAAAGTTGTTTGTGCCTTGTATCAGAGGCAGGAGGAAGGTGCATTCCTTCTGCATTCTGTTCTGCAGTGTTGGCTTTGGGCAGAAGTCCCAAATGAGGACAAGGCCAACATTTTGACATTTATACTGCAGCCCTGCCAATGACAATGAACCTTGTATTTGGTATAGCAACTTATGATGTCTTCAAGACGTTTCAAAGCACTTCCCAGAATGCACTATAAAGTGAACTGATTGTACATTTTGTTGACGAAACGCAGTATCCAATTTGGCACAACAGTGTCCTACAAACAGACGTGGACTGAGTGACAAATTTATTATTATTATTATTTTTGAAGGAATTATTATCCCAGGAAAAGCGATCTGCCAATCAACAACTGGGTTCTTACATACTGTAGGTAAACAGAGGCATGCGGAGTAAGGAAACTTGCCCAACATTTTGTCCTGCCGGGAATCGAACCAGGTCTCTCACTTGCGAGCCTAGTGGTCTAACCATTAAGCTTCAGGACAATGAAGGCAAGCTGCTGTCAGCGCTAGCCCTACAAAGCTGAGACAGTTTTAATTAATTGCTTCATGTTGCATTGTCTGTCCTCTGGATACTAGTTGGGAATGACAAAAACCACAACTGTATTCCAGGGATCCAGCTTGACTGAAATCCTAATCACAACATTATGCAGAAGATACAACAAAAGGAATCTATAAAACCATAAAAGATTCATTAAGATAAAATGATAAAATCAGGGCAACTAATGTTGGACTTTTGATAAAGGCCTTCAGGCTCCATTGAAAGCTCCCAGTATAAAAAGTGTGACAGCTCTCCCCAGGCTCCCCAGGCTGTCCCTCTGTAGGTGACCACTGCTGACTGTGTTTGCTGTGGGTAAAGTTTTAGACTTTCAATCAATTAGAAATTTGACAGCAAAGAAAACAACACAGTGTCCAGTGTCCTGTTACTGGTTTTTATCTCAGAAAAAGAGCACACAAAAATAACAGGTTCCCCATAACCTCGAAACTAACAGCATAATAGTAGTTATAGTCATGCTGCAGTAGCATAGACTGTAGCTAGGCTTTGGAACTTTAAAGTACAAACGCTCTGACTCTGTTTAAAATCATGTGTTTAGGTACTTTGGAGTTTCAGATACTTGAAAATTCACAACAAAACCTTTACCTGATATGACATGAATCAATAAAGGAACAAACAAAGAAAAAAAACTTTGAATTTCTTATGAAAGATTCCCGTCATGCTCAAAGGATCAGAAGCTATCTCATTAAATGCTCGACTTACTGTTGAGGTTTTGCAATACACTGTTGTGAACTGGGTTCAGAGTCCCATCCAGGAACTTGCTGCAGAGATCTCACCGTAAACTCTTTCCCACACTATGTTTCACTTCTTCCAAAACTCCCTCTGCAAACTACACCACTCAGCATCAAACACAGCGATTCTGCTTTTCCGAAGTGGTCCAAGGGTAACCAGCCTCCTCCACCTGACACAGGGTAACTGTACAGCAAGAATGCTGCTCCTTACTAAGGTTGAGTATAACAGCAAAGTGGCAAGAGTGCTTGCATTAGAGAGCACTACTGTCTAAATTCAACATCCCGTTGTGCTGTCTGCAGCCCTGCTTGTGTGACTAATGCACACATCCTGCTGTGGGAGAGCCAAGCCTCTGGTGAAAGTCTCTTCCTGCTCATATCCTGAGCTATGAGCAGCAGCAGGAGGAGGATCTTAGGTAGTTGAAATTCCTGATCCTGTTCTTTAAACCACACCCTTTAGAAGGAGGAAGGCACTAACTGCCAGAGCTATTCCACCAAAATAGCATCAAAGCCCATGGCGACTGCCCTGCAGCGGAACTGACCCATTCAGACTCCCAAGGACATGTTATACTGCTATTCCAACTCTTAACATCTTCAATGCTGGAAATTGCGAATAACATTTCAATTGTATTATTTCAAGTGACAACAAGAAATTTCAAATAAAATATCTTTAACAGCAGCAGCCTTTGACATGCTGCAACGTCCTCCCGATGTGAAAGGCGCTCTACAAATGTAATTTAAACGACACATTTACTTTACTGCCTCTGGACCCTGACTCTGATAAATAAGGTAAATGAGGAAATAACCGAAGACATGGCTTTCTTGGCACCTCTGGGGCAAATACCTGCCCTCGACCTGCAAGACCTAACTACATTCAGGACAATCTGAGCAATTCTGTAAGAATTAGTTGAAAGGAATGACACCAATGTTACAAATATGTGCATATGTATAAACGCGTATGTGCACACGCGAGTCTTTGCCCTCTCCAGGGATATCCCAACCAGCTTGGAATGATAAAGCCACATAATAATAACAAGAATTATGATTCTTGCACATAATAATCCTTGCATTTGATATAGCGCTTTTCATGTCTTCTAGATGTCTCAAAGCACTTCACAGAATATACTGTAAAATGAATTGACTGTATATATGTGGGCGAAATGTAGCATCCAATTGCACACAGCAGTGTCCCACAAACAGTTGTGGATTGAAATTACCAATTTTTTTTTGAGGGATTATTATCAGGCATGTGGAGTAAGGAAACTTACCCAAGGTTTCGTCCTGCCTGGAATTGAACCCAGGTCTCTCACTTGTAAGGCGAGTGCTCTAACAACTGTGTTACAGGACTCCACGTGTTACCTATAACATTGAGAGCAGTTCAAAGCACATCACAGTTTCCGAAACTGTAGTAACTATATTTGTTGGCGAATGCAGCAGCCATCTTGCACATAGCAAGTCTCACAAACACAGCCATGAAGACAAATGGTATCTGGAGGAATGTTGGCTTGGCCACCGGAAGAAACTCCTTCTCTTATTGAATACCACCTTGGGATCTCTAAAGTTCAATTGAATAGGCAGACGTCAGTTTAATATCTCATCTAAGGATGGCATCTCTGACATTGTAGGAGGGGGTACCAAACACCGTCATGGTATGTTAGCCTAGACCTGTGAGATCATAGTCACGATGAAATGACAAAATGTTTCAAATTGGGAGATAATGGGAGTCAGTATAAGCACTTGGCATTTTATTGCTATTTGTTCAGCTTCCAAAAATACCACTTATAACACAGTTAACCCTCGTCAAACGCGACTTTATCGATTGCGAATTCAAGTATGCGCAATGAACAAAAAGCATCACTTTTTTGCGTAACACACATAAAACTTGCGTATATGTGCATGCACACTTGTGTTGACACCGGCAGCTCCCGCCTAAATCCGATGATTGTTCGGTTGTGTTTTATTGCAGTTTTATTGTCTTCAGTGCGGGGGGGGGGGGGGGGGGGAAGGGGAAGGAGGTGGTAAAGTGTAACTGTAAAGTGTTTATTTCCCTGCAGTCACTGGTGCAAATCCTCTCTCCAAAAATCCTCTCTCCAATCCCACTGAAGCATCTGGTTCAAAAATAGATAACTCACCTTGTAAGCAGCAGCTCAGTACAAACTGTACAATAGGAAGCTTGAGTCAATTTGTTCTGACAAAAAAAGAGAACAGGGTTTCTGAACTACTGAGGCTGCTGCTAAGATCCACCTATTTACTTTGCTGTGACCCTACTGTCCCATTTGCTCCCTTTCACTCAAGCTGTTCATTTTCAGCATTTTCTTTTCATAGAAAATAATTCACAAGTTTATTTTTCTTACATATTTAAAACTCCAGTATCTATTTATTTTCTGACAACTTGGTCCCCCTGAAACACTGAATTTCAATGTGCAGTTGGAAAATCAACCGTGCTGTGAATTGTAACACATACTGTAAAGTCTCTTACAGGCTGCAGAGCTGGAAGGTTTTACATTAAACATGTGGTCCTTTCTGCGTGATTGTATATCTGTCTCTTCCTGTCTAATGTCCTCACTCTGGTATGTTTACCCACAGTAAATTGCAACACAAATTACAAAGAATGTCCTTGTTGTCAAATCTCTATCCGCTATGATACTGCGTTTCTCGGTTTGTTAATGTGTTTGCTGACACACACTGAACTATGCTAAAAGGGAACCAAGGGATCAATGGAGTCAAGCATTCCCCTTACACCTGAAATAAGAAGTTCTACTCCCACCTATAAACTGTACTGTAACTCAGTGGTTTCCAAACTGCGGGGCACGTTGGCTGGGGGGGTGCGTTCCGCTGGCTGGGGGGGGCGCAGCCCTCATTGTTCTTATTACCAGTAAACCCCGTTTAACATTGCGATGTTCGCTAATACATTGTTCGCCAGCGGGTGGAAAGGGGGAGCGATGGTGCTATGACCTTGGATTGAGCCAGACCTCAGCGAGAGACAGAGCCAGGCCGGCAGCGAATGAAGCCACGAGTGAGTGAGTGAGTGAGTGAGTGAGTGAGTGAGTGAGTGAGTGAGTGAGTGAGTGAGTGAGTGAGTGAGTGAGTGAGTGAGTGAGTGAGTGAGTGAGTGAGTGAGTGAGTGAGTGAGTGAGTGAGTGAGTGAGTGAGTGAGTGAGTGAGTGAGTGAGCCGGGCGGGCGGGCGGGCGGGCGGGCGGGCGAGAGGGAGGGAGGGAGGGAGGGAGGGAGGGAGGGAGGGAGCCCTGCAGGCATTCAAGGGGGTGAGTCAGGGAGAAACTTTGCGCTGAAAATCAAGCTCACACATCACACTAACAAATTCGAAGTGTTGTAAATTGTAAATGTAAGTCATTGGTTTCACAATTTTAATTTTTTAAAATTTTATTAAAATTTAATGTTTTTTATTAATACTTTAAAAAAGGATTAAAATCAGGTAAGGAAAATATTGAATTTGCTTTTATCATTTGTGAAAATTACTCAATTTGAAGGGGGGGAGGCAATCTAAATCTTTGCTGAGTAAGGTCGGGGTGGGGGGGGGGGGGGGGGAGATCACTATTTAAAGTTTGGAAGCCCCTCTGCAACCCATCACTTTGTATTTCTCGCACCTGCCAAGTCACTCCCTCTTTCAGCCCAATTATGTACAGTAGGTTTAGTAATGTTACAAGTAAAAGCAGGTTATATATATACAGGTAACCCCCACTTAACGAAAGGGTTAGGGACTTCAAAACTCCTCGTTAAGCGGAAATTGTGTAAAGCAGGCGGGAGGGAGGTCCCTACTGTGTTTCCGTACATGAAAAAAATTGTTCCCAGTGATGCCTTGCACCCAGCCTAGTGCCCAGCGCTAACATTTACAGTGTATCAGCGACGGCATAAGGTAGGTAGCCCTGCTATTGAAAGCAAGGAGAGAGAGTTAAAGAGAAAGAGACTGAGACAGAGAGAGACTGTGAATGAGATTGTGACAGCCAGAGATTGTGACAGCCAGAGACTCAAACAGAGAGAGAGACACAGAGAGAGAGAGATACAGAGAGAGAGACAGAGAGAGAGAAAGAGATACAGAAAGAGAGAGAGACACAGAGAGAGAGAAAGAGAGAGAGAAAGAGAGAGAGTGCGATCAAGACAGACAGAGAGAGCGAAAGAGAGACAGAGAGAGAGAAAGAGAGACACAGGGGGAGACTGAGACAGAGAAAGAGAGAGACTGAGAAAGAGAGAGACAGAGAGGAGACAGACAGACAGAGCATCCTACCCCTGAAGCTCCTCCCACACTGCATCGCCTTCTCTTGGATTAGTTGGCGCTGTGTAAGTGTGTGTATGTATGTGCGCTTGTGTCGCGGAGGCGGCCGGGAGACAAGAAGCGCACGAGATTTAAACTTTCTTTATAGTGAGCGCAGCCTTCACTAAGCACATAGGGGGGTACAAATAGAAACCCTCGTTATAGTGAAGTTTCGGTAACAGGGTAAGCGGGGGCTACCTGTATACGGATGGTTTACAGAGCAGACAAATACTACTTAATGTTGCCTCGACCAACGTTCTTTTGTTATTACGCTGCTGATACATAGGGAACATATTTATTTAACATTGTCACGTTCTCTATTATGTCGTTCGCCAGCGGATGGAAAGGGGGCACGACGGCGTGTTGGGAGTGAGCTGGCAGGCTGGCAGTGAGAGAGAGAGCCTCGCCGGTGAGCGAGTAAGACCAACCAGGACTCCAGCAGCGAATGAGACCAGCAGCGAGTGAGTGAGCTGGGCAGGCAGTCAAGGAGTGAGTATAATTTTTTTTAAAGAAGATTTTGACAGAAAATGTCCAAAAGAACCTAACTACAGTTTATACATTATACATTATACATTAATTCTTATCTGAAAAACGTGTTCGATTAACGCCATTTCACTTAATATATATATTAATATATAGCACTTTTCAAGCGAGGAATACCTAAACATGGATGTACAGATTGTAAGATATATCACATTTGAGAAAAAAATTCTTGCCATTAGCACAGCATGAACTTGCACACAGTTTCTATTGTATATCATTCTCCAACTAACGAATTTAACAACTTGTATAGTTGTATAGTGCCAGTTGTATAGTGCCTTTCAGGACGTCCCATAGTCACTGCTTCAGACCCGAGCTGGGGACAGGGGGATGGGGACAGGGGGATGGGGGGAATTAGGAGTGGCTGATGGATCCATCAAAGAGGAGAGTCTTGAGGCGAGACTTGAAGGAGAGGGCGAGGCGGATGGGGTGCCAGAGGTTGGGGGCAGAGTGACTGAATGCTCGCCCGTCAATTGTGGGGCAGGAGAGTAGGGGAACGTGGAGCAGGTCAGAGCCTGCTGAGTGGAGGAGGCAGGCAGGCTGGTAAGTGGATAGGTCACGGATGTAGGGTGGGGTGACGTTGTGAGGGCTTTAAATGTGACAACCAGGATCTTGAATTGGATCCTCTGGATGATGGGAAGCCAATGGAGTCAGGCAGGATGGGGGAGATGGGGTCATGGAGTTTGGAACGGTAGAGGACACGGGCTGCAGTGTTCTGGATTATCTGCAGCCTGTGGAGAGAGGAATTGGGGAGGCCGACCAGCAAGGCATTCGCATAGTCGAGCCGGGATGTAATGAAGGCATGGATGAGGCTTTCAGTGGCTTTGGGGGTGAGGCAGTGGCAAAGTCGGGCAATGTTGCAGAGGTGAGGAAAGCCAGAGTGAGTAATTACTTTGATGTGGGGGAGGAAAGACAGTTGAGGATTGAACAAGACACCTAGGTTCCTGACTGGAGAGTTAAGAGTTTAACATGGATTACAGCTCTCTCCTATAAGCACGAGCCGGGACTGAGCCAGGACCGACAAGTGCCTTTGGACATCCTCTTGACATGAAAAACGCTATATACATATAATATAAACTATATAAATATAAATTTATGTTGTATTTATACTGTAATACAACTTGCAAAGCAGGAAGATATTATATCACAACTTGTGCAGTCAGAAATTCAGTCAGAACAAAACGAAGAAAAGCACAAAGAAAAACACAGAAGTAATGATGCTTCTGAATTTTCCCTGTTTCTATGCAACCCAAGGACGTTGAGATAATTTTATCCATCTTTCATGTTTCCAATGAAAAGGATAGAGAACACATGGCTGACCTGACATGACTGAAGGTAAGTGAGCATATATGGGCTTAATGTGTTCCGTCACTAATGGCACATTAAAGACAATTCTTCTGAGCTACTGCCAGTCGCCAGTAAAAAACAACATTTAAACATACACCTAATTAAGAAAGCTGTAACATTCTGCAATTCTGTAGAAGATGGTTCAAAACAACATTGCTAGCAGTCTTCAGCTGTGACAACATATAACTAGTTTGTCAGGAAACGTTACACTGAGAACTAGATTTCTACAAATTTCAGATTAAAAACAACCAGATTGCTAGTCTTGTATCAAGGGCCATCTGCTATGAACATTCTGGAATTCAGACAGAACAAAACAAACAGAAACCATGTAATAAAAACACATAAGTAATTATTATTATAAGTAATTATACTTCTGAATTATCCCTCTGTCTCAAAGTCAATAATATGTAACACAAGGACGTTGAGATAATTTTATCCATCTTTCCTTGTTTCAATCTTTTGAATAACTCAGGGGTTTGGGCTCAGCAATGATTTCTGAAGGCCATCAAGCATCTTTCAGCAGTTTGTAATGCTTTATTTTCTCATTCAATAGAACCAGTTAATGTTTCTCACAGCAGAGATCCCAAACTGTTGATCCAAGACCCAAGGCCATGCCTATATTTGCAAAATTAGTCTGAACTCTGAGATGGAACAGTTTATTAATGAATACTAAAAGAGACGTTTGAGCTATTCATGTCAATATCCAACCCAGAAAGCTATCTTGTTCTGGAGAACAAAGGAGGCAGTGGATATTGTCTACCTTTACAATAGGGAATATTTGAAGACAGGAAAGAAATAAAGGCTAGGTAAGCTAATTCTTTTCAATCTAATGCAACAATACAATTACACTTGTACAGCGCCTTTCATGTTAGGAGGAAGTCCCAAGGTGCTGGACATTCACTGTGTCAGACCCAAGCTTGGGACAGGGTAGGGGGGAATTAGGAGTTGCCGATGGGAACATCAAAGAGGAGAGTCTTGAGGCGGGAAGGAAGCCAGGCAGTGGGCGAGACGAGACTGCAGGATGGAGTTCCAAAGGTTGGGGGCAGAGGGCTAAAGTCTCCCCGCCAATAGTAGGCGAGATGGGTCCGGGGATATGGAGCAGGCCAGAGCCCGCTGAGCGGAGGGGGTGGGCAAGTTGGTAAGGGGATAGGAGTCACAAATATAGGGTGAGGGCTTTAAATGTTAGGACCAGGATATTGAATTGGATCCTCTGGATGATGGGGAGCCAATGGAGTCAGGCAGGATGGGGGAGATGGGGTCACAGAGTATGGAACGGGCTGCAGAGTTCTGGATTATCTGCAGCCTGTGGAGGGAGGAATTGGGAACGCCGACCAGCAAGGCATTTGCATAATCGAGCCGGGATGTAATGAAGGCAAAAAAACAACTTGCATTTAAGATGATGCAGTTGAGGCAACTTTGGCTTCCAGAGTGGATCAGCAATGCAAAAAAAAACAGAACATACACCAAGGTATAATGCTCATTACTTTTCACAATGGGGCAAACAGCTCCAAATAAGAAATTATAGGTTTATATGTTAATCAAAATGTTCAGGTTCTCTACAGCAATTGTCCTGCCAAACCTGTTTTTCACACCAATCATAGACAAAGGCTGATGTGTACGAACAGCAAACTGTGAGTTAGCACATTACAAACAATGATTTAATAAAATCCCAACAAACTAACTAAATCAGATTACGCTGTTTCCAATTTCACCAAGAAATCACAAAAAAGGCACTTGGGGGTAACTTGTGCAACTCCTTGTGAAGTTACTGCTGATGGACGCTGTTGAGTAACTGGACAAGAAGCTTTACTCTGTATAATATGCTGAATGAATACTGCTGGGAGCAATGTTCTTTTGTGGCACTTCAAAATCAAGTGTTAACTTGTTTCACTCTGTAGTTGTTCAGTTTGTATATGAAGAGGCAAAATGGCATAATTCTCCTCAGTCTTACAGTCTCCATCCTGATCACTGTCTCTGCTATCTGAAGAGTATGATTCAGCAATGTTTTATTGGCACAAAACTTGTCCCAGTCAACACTAACAGGATGACATAAGGAAGCACATTAGCAAGCAGCAAACCTGCAAAAGGCGTTAGAACATAAACAGCAGGAAATCCTTCTCCTGGACTATTGAACTTAACCTTTGAGCATGAGATCCATTAGTCTAGTTGTATTACGTCTGCACTTTACTTTTAATATGTTTAATTATTCCCTCACCACCTTGCGTCTCTTCCTTTTTAGTTCAATGTTCGTCCACAACGCAAAACTGGAACAATTTGTCGCAACTATGAACTTTCATTATTCTGTATCTTTATTGTTCCTTAAGATCAAGGCTAAAAGTGATTCATCCTCCTATTGAGAGCTGCCCTGATGGTACAAACAAATTGGCGTCACCCTGGTTCAATCGTTAGCACTCTCAACAAAAACAACTTGGATTTATATAGCGCCCTCCACACCGGATGGCGTCTCAGAGTGCTTCGCAATAACAGATCCCGGGACCAAACCAGTGGGTGGGGGAAGAAGATGACAGAAAGCGCAGTCGAAATAAAAGGCCTTTAGTCGAGATCTGAAAATAGGAAAAGAGGGGGAGAGGCGAAGGGAGTGAGGAAGGGAGATCCAGAGCCTTGGGGCGTAGTGGCCGCTGATGGTGGAGTGGAGGATTCGGGGGACAAGGAGGAGGCCAGACCCGGTGGAGCGAAGGCAACTGGTCCTGTTGTGAGGAGAGAGGTCAGAGAGGTAGGGAGCTGCAGAGGGGTGGAGGGATTTGAAAACAAGAGTGAGGATCTTGAAATCGATCCTCTCTGGGACAGGCAGTCTGGCAAGGACTGGGGTAATCGGGGAGCGGAGTTTGGTATGAGTAAGAATTCGGGCAGCAGATTAAGAAGGTTTGTGGGTTCAAATCCTACATCGGAACTTGAACTCACAGTCCAATGTAGTGCTGGGGTGTTGCCTTCACTCCACTGGGTCTCCTCCTTGTCCCCCGAATTGTCAGAGGTGCTGCTCCTTGGAAGAGACATTAAAACAAGGTCACGTCTGCCTTTTCAGGTGGACATTAAAGATCCCATGGCACTATTTGAAAACAGAATAGAGTTTCTCCTGGTGTCTCCAACAATCCCCCAATCACCCACTCCAAATCTGTTTGTGGGACATTGCTGTCGGCAAACAGGCTGCCAGGTTGCCCACAGAATACACAGTCATTCTACTTTACCTGACTTGCCTGGATTTGAACACGACGTCTCACACTTGTAAGGCAAATGCTCCAACCATTGAGCTACAGGACTCCACATCTGTCAGGACAGCAATGATCCTGGAATCGATGGTGGGGCCAGAGTGATTGAGTTGGGTGACATCCTTGGAAGTTACCCTATGTCAGCAGATGATGCACCACAATGTCATCAAGAGGGGGCATGGACAAGTTGAAGAGGCAAGCGCTAAGGCACTAAGCCCTGAGGAACACCACTCAAAACTGTATGGGGGCTGGAAGATAACCCATTTGTAACCAAATTGGGAACAGGAGCAAATACTGTATATAGTCTGCTCAGCAGCTTGATGCGTCCTCATGATGCTGTACAAATGTTGTTGTTGAAAATATTTTACTAGGAAAACTTGTGAAGTGATGGCAGTTAATTACCACCAGCAAGGAAATGGAAATTGTCTAGAGTATGTACTTTCATAGTTCTTGTTTTATTGTACAAACCTATTGTGATATGGATATTTGCATTTTTGATGCAGTTCTAAGGTGCCTTATGGGCAATTGTTTGTGAAACATTTAATTGTATTTTCTGATGCGTGACTTTGCAATACAGTATTGTTAATCCATGATTTTTTGTGGCACACTGCTTGTGCGCAATTGGCTCCCGCATTTCGCCCACAAATATACAGTCAATTGACTTTACAGTATATCCTGTAAAGCACTTTGAAATGTCGATAAAATGTGAAAAGCGCTATATCAAATGAAAGGATTATTATTATCTCTCTCCCCATCACTGGGATGTTCCCATCCTTATCTACCTTGAGAGCCGTCAACCTTTTTAGTACTTCCTCTCTGTTTATACTTATCCTATCCATTTCCTCTACCCTCTCCTCTTGTACTGTGGCATTGGCTGCATCATCTTCTCTTGTGAAGACAGAGACAAAGTACTCATTCAGTACATCAGCCATGCCCTCTGCCTCCACAATACGATTTCCTCCTTGGTCTCTAATTGGCCCCACCCTACCTTTCACTAACCTTTTATTCTTCATATGCTTGTAAAATACCTTAGGGTTCCCTTTAATGTTTCCTACTAATCGTTTCTCGTATGATTTTTGCCTCTCTAATTTCCCGTTTCAGTTCCCTCATGCACTTCCTATATTCTGTTTGGTTGTCTTCTGTACTTTGTCATAAGCCTCCTTCTTTTGTTTTATTTTAGTCCCAATTTCTCTAGTCATTCAGGGAGGCTTGGATGCCCTACTTTTTACCTTTGTGGGAATTAATATGTTCTGTGCCCAAACTATCTCTTCCTTGAAGACTTCCCACTGCTCTTTAGCTATCTTACCTACCAATGTTTCTTTCCAGTCCACCTTGGCTAGGTCCCTTTTAACTCACTGAAATTAGAGAGAGAGAGACTGGTGGGGGAGAGGGAGAGAGAGAGACCGGGGTGGGGGAGGTAGAGAGAGAGACCGGGGGTGGGGGGGGGAGGTAGGAGAGACACTGGGGGGGGGGGGGGAGGGGGGAGACAGGTGGGATGTGATAATATATAGATAGATAGAGATGGGGGGGGATGTGAGAGAGGAGAGAGACACAGAGACACAGACAGAAAAACACAGAGATGGAGAGAGTGGGTGTGAGAGACACAGAGAGAGAGAGATATTTACCTTCTGAAGAGATAGGCCCCGAATGCGCGCACATCTCTGAATGCGCGCACGGGCAGTACGAAACCCCCCAAAATATCGATATGTCGGTATATCTCGATATGAGCCCGTCGATAAATCTAAATCGGAAAATTTCCATATCGATGGACCCTATTGCCCAGGTGCTCTCCTACAGAAACCTGCTCTACTTGCCCCACTTCATTCCCCAGAACTAGACCCAGCGCTGCTTCCTTCCTTGTTCGGCTGGAAACATACTGATCAAGAAAATTGTCCTGTACACATTTTAGGAATCCTTCTCCCTTTTTGCCCTTTATGCTGCTATTTTGCCAGTCTATGTTGGGATAATTGAAGTCTCCCATTATCACTACTCTATTTGTATCACTACTCATCTTTCTGAAATCTGCTTGCAAATCTGCTCATTTATCTCCTTCCCACTATTTGGTGGTCTATAATATACCCCTAATAGCGTAATAGCTCATTTTTTGTTCCTCATCTCTAACCAGATAGATTCTGTTTTTAAGCCTTCTTGCACATCGTTCCTTTCTAAGGCTGTAACTGTGTCTTTAATTAATATTGCCACTTTAATTAATATTGCCTATTTTTCCTTCTCTATCCCTCCTGAATACATTATAGCTAGGAATGTTGAGTTCCCATTCCTTCCCTTCCTTGAGCCAAGTCTCCGTTACTGCTATTACATCATATCCCCATGCAGCAACTTGAGCCTGCAGCTCACCAATCTTGTTTGTCAGACTCCATGCATTTACATACATGCATTCCAAGACAGACTTCGCCTGTTCTGTATTTTTCCCCCCATCTTATCCCTCCCTTTTCCGGACTACTACTTTTTGCATTCCCACCCCCTCACAAAATTAGTTGAACCCGCCAACCCCCCCCACACCTACAGCATTAGATAACCTCCCCGCAAGCACATTGGTCCCCGCCTTGTTTAGGTGTAACCCAGCCATCTTGTACAGGTTCCACCTACCCCAGAACTGGTCCCAATGATCCAGGAACCTGAAGACCTCCTTTCTACACCACTTCTCCAACCATGCATTCATGTGTTTGATCCTACCATTTTGGAACTCACTTACACGAGGCACTGGGAGTACCACCTTCAAGGTTCCACTCTTTAGTTTTTTTCTGCAGCTTCTGATACTCTCTCCCTGTAACATCTCAGGCCTCGTCCTCCCGACATCATGGGTCCCAGCATGGACCACCATTTCTGGATGTTCCCCTTCCCCCTGTAGAATCTTATGCACCCGTTTGGTGATGTCTTCAACCCTGGCACCAGGGAGGCGACATACCATCCAAGACTCGCATCTTCAGTTACAGAAACGCCTATCTATACCTTGGACTGTTGTATGGACTAGTGATACTTTGAACAGAAAGAGAATAATACAGTATGAAGAGATGCATTATGAAATTCTGTTCCTCATTTCAGCTTTACCTGCAATTCTGTTCCCTGTATTTATATTGGGGTCAGATAACAAGCAGGAAGTATTGTGCACAGCTCACAGTGAAAAGATCAAGAAGCATACTTTGCTCTCACAGTAAGTGCATTCGAGGACTGCCTCATGTTATATACCTCATTACAGTCTATCCAGTCACTCCAATTAAATTATGTGGAGCAGCATTATCATCTTGAAATAATCGTTCAATATGAAAGAGTTCAAGGCCTTTCTGCCCAGTATGGATCAGGTTCTTTTGGGCTATGAAAAGCCACCTCCCTTTAATCACTATTAAAGTTCCAAAGTGCTTGTGCAGCAGGGGGCTCTTTCTTCTTGGTGTCTTGCTGGCTTCCAAGCCAGTATCTTTTGAAAACTGGTGACCACAGCTCAAAAAGTGCTCTATATCTGGACTGAAAGGTCACACCTGGAACATTAACATGGCTTTCTCCTTCAGATGTTAACGTGACCTGCTGTGCAGTCACAGAAATGTCTCTTTTCCAAGGTCCATTTTTTCTTTTTATCTAGTTTATTGAGCTGGAGACTATGCAGGAGATTGTTGTCAGATTTTGCCGGCACTCACTGATACCTTTCAAACTGGCATTATTGTACATAATGGGCATAGTGTTTGGAAAGTGTTATCATCTTGTTACACAGGAAAACCTGTCACCCTATGAAGCAGATTCCTTAAGCTTTTGCACAAGTCCAATGCGCAGGCAACAGTTAAATCACAGTTAAGCAGTTAAGTATTGTCAGAATATTAGCCTGAGACGTTTGGGCTGTAGCTGCACTTAAGCGAGTTGTTAGGTTAAGGGTAAATCTATTCCCAATATATTTGATAGGATGCTGTTCTCATTCACACAATACTCTGGAAGTTCAATTCATTACAGTTATGCAGCCTCTTAAGACTCACTTCTCTGGACAGAGGTTTGCTTTGCACTAAGGATTTCCCGTGCTTGTACATTAAAAAAAACAGGAGTCTGCCACAGATTAATGTAAACAATGATTCCTCAGTAGTCATAGGAACCTTTTCAGACCTGAGCAGCACTGGTGCCAATTGGCCAGTGAATGTTAGAAGAGGAAGGTGGAAACCCAGGAATGTCTATATGGCGGATAAACTTCCATCAGCTCTTCTGTTAACGTCAGAGTTCTCTGCAAAACAAGATGAGTCTCCTCATGAATTACAGTCATCAAAGGAAATTGAGACCAGATCCAGCTGAGGAATGCTAAAGAACAACTTCCCCTTTCTGTTCCTTAAGAACATTGATAAACACATCACCAGAGGTGGCCAATGACAATTGACAGCTAAGTCAAAAGGAAGAATTTTCTGGGACAGAACCTAGAAATTAGTATCAAAGAATTACAAGGGTAAAATTCAGCAAAGCAGCAAAATTGTGATGAAAATGTTTCACAAAACAATTAGAATCTGAAACTATAATAATGCAAATTAATATCTACAAAATACATATGGTATTTGTTCATTTTCCTTATATTTGATAACAGGAGATAGATTCAAAATGCTGCTGCTTGTTTCAAACAATTATTGGAGTTTGAAGTAAATGGGTTTAATTAACATTAATGGTTAATAGAATGATAGAATCTTACAGCACAAAAGGAGGCCATTCGGCCCATTGAATCTGTGCTAGCTCTTTAAAAAGAGCAATTTAATCCCACTCCCCAGCTCTCTCTCTCTCCCCATGACCTCACAAACCTATCCTCCCCAAATAAACGTCTACTTCTCTTTTCAGAATCGGCCTCCATCACCTTTTCAGGCACTTACTGACTTAGTGGGTTAAATTGGAAAACCTGCAGATCGACAAGCTACTATCAGTATAGCACACTTGTGTTGTTAAATTAGTTTGGTTTGTTGTTAAGATATATACAGGAAGGATGTAGGATTTCTAAATAGATATCAGCATAATATCAGTATGCAAGTATACAAGTATCAGTATGGGCAGGGCTTTCTCATAGCTGTGTCCTACAATCTGCTTCTGAAACTGTAATTTTAGCTGAGAGCAGGGAAGCGATCTTTTCACCTACACATGTGACAACCTAGAGATAAATCTTCTGATCATTTTACAGATGTTTAATGTAGAAACACTCCATCAAAAATCTGCTTACTGTCTGATAATTGGCCTTGTTCAACTGTGGAATGTGTGGAACATGTACATTTCGCAGAGTCTGCAGTTTTACATAGCAGCACGATAAGGTTGAGAGGACATCATACATTGCAAAAGCGCATTATTCTTCACAATAACACAATCTCCTGATTTCTTACCCTGTCAGAAGGCGGACTCCTGCAACTGATTCAAATGATTTGGCAACCAGTGTCATCACAATTTATTTAAATGGGAAAGGGAATATAACAACCAAAGTATATTACACAAACAGTAGCTTACCCTTCTGTGGGTATTCCAGTTTATCCCACTACCACTTATTTTAAACAAATGCTTTCGTCCAAAGGAGAAATGTCCACTTTGGTCACTTATTGCTGTTTCAGCATTATTAGATACAGAGCAAAGCTCCCTCTATTCTGCCCCAATATTTTCCTTTAGCTCCCCCACCCCTACCCTCCTACAGAATAGCATTTCATATCCCCCAATGTTGTATTTCTTTTTCCCACATTAACCATCCTTATGTCCTCCAATCTTTGAACTGTAGAACCTGTGCCAACTAAGATTGTGCTGAGATTAGCTTAAACTCATTTTAAATCAGACCTTTATACCCACAGAATAAGACTAAGGGCTACATGAGAACACAATGTACCACTCAATGTTTGGTAGCATTTTCTATTAAAACATAATAATATTTGCTCCCATTAACTAATACAGGTAGACCCCGCTTAACATGCTTCGGTCAACGTTGTTTCGTTATTACGTTGCTGATACATAGAGAACATATATTAATTTAATGTTGCAACATTCGCTATTACATCATTCGTTGGAAACACTGATCAGGTCACGGATAAACTGTACATGTATTTCAACATTTTTTTTAGAAAATGTTGACAAAAAATATCCAAAAGAACCTAACTCCAGTTTATACATTAATTCTTATACATTACTCATATTAATTCTTATGGGGAAAATGTGTTCGCTTAACCTCATTTTCACTTGAAGTCGCACTTTTCAAGAACACAACTACGACTTTAAGCGAGGAATAATTGTATGTTTAATTATTTAGTTTGGGAAGCAAATGCTTTGTTTCCGCAGTCCAGCAACACAATTCCTAGGTCTTTATTTGTTTTTCTTTTCCAATTTTCTCCCCTGTTCTCTTCTCCTAAAGGTATCTGCACTTGCTGGGATCCAGGTCCACAGCAATGAACATTCCTAACAATAGCATCGCCCCCACACAGTTATATAAGGAAACTATTTGCTTCACATCTAAACCTCCTCTATATGCTACAATTGTGTAATACATGCCAGACCACATTTTGCAACTTTAACAAAGAAAATAGGTTATTCAAATGAACAGGCAGTGAAGCCTCCACATCATAGTGCTATAGAACTTATTCATTATGAAGGAAGAGGCAGATTAGCCAGAACATTTTTTTTAAAGATAAAAATAGGTCAGAGTGAGGATCAGAGAAATAGAAGAGGAAAGTAGAGTATTCAATGTTTTTTTCATAATCAATCAAAACTTATAAAAACTTACATTTATATATTGCCTTTCACATCAAGAGAACAACCCAAGGCACTGTATAGTCAGGTAGGGACATATCAGAAATATTGGCAACATTGCACTATAATGTATCACAAAGTATGCAAACTAACAGAATCGCTTGAGTCGAAAGAGGTAGTTTATCTGAATGCATAAAATTGACAGTTTGATCTTTAGTTTTGTTGGCACAGAAAAGCTCTAGACTGAACCTTGCCATTAGGCACAGCATTCATACAGCCCAGCCCTATTTTACAGCATTTGCACTGTTTAACTGCCATTGTAATTAAAGCTGAGGGTGTGGAGGGAACAGGCAAATGAATTCCCACTCAGATCTCCTGATAAAACATTAACATCTAGTGATAACTTGGGGTCCAAGGACACCAGCAGATTTAGATTCCTTTGTACATCAGATTAAACAAAGCACATAGCCGAAATCTCCAGTGGCTCAGAATAGATGTTCAGTAAAAGCCTGTTTATCCATACCCCGATCAACCGTAACCTTTGTATAACCGGCACATCAAAAAAAGGTCCCCATTCGAATAACCGGATCTTATCTGGCCCAATCGCACTAGTGCATTTAATGAGTCGATTGTCACAGGAGAGTACAGTATGATTAGCTCTGGATGCTGCCGATAGTGGGAGAGAAGGAGTCTAAATTAATCAACTCACACCCCTCTCCCAAGATATCGTCAGGCTACACAGGCAATATGTCGTATTGTCTGTGTAGCTTGATGCAGGCCTCACAGGGAAGGGGAGAGAGAGAGAGAGGGATGTGAGTTGATTAATTTAGATTTTAATAAGAGGAGTTGAGGGGGGTTGAGTTTGGAGCCATTGAGATGCCAGACTTGACTGAGTGTGTGTGTCAAAGGGAGGGAGGGAGGGAGGGAGGGAGGGAGGGAGGGAGGGAGGGAGGGAGGGAGGGAGGGAGGGAGGGAGGGAGGGAGGGAGGAACGAACGAACGAACGAACGAACGAGCGAACGAACGAGCGAGCGAAAACGAACGAATGAACGAAATAAATTTTTAAAGTAAATTTTTTTTGTGTTGGGTTTTCGGCAGCTAGCCGTCCGAATATCCAGCACGCGGTTTAACCGGTATTGGCCAGGTCCCGAGGGTGCGGGGCAAACGGGCTTTTACTGTATATCTTCTTTCTTAAGAGTGCTGATTCAGGCCTAGTTTCCTGCCACAGGCAAGAGTTGTCCACAGGCATGTCCCTAAAGTAGGCATTAATCAGGTCCAAGTTATCAGAGTAAGATCTGAAACACCAATCTAATCCCTAAATAACATTCACAAACATACTCCTTCACTAAAGGGCACTGAATAGTGATCTGCACACACAAAACGGCTGCATTTTATTTGTCACAGTTACATGTCTAGCTCCATGATTTAATGTGAATATTACAAACCAAATACATTTAACACTCATTGCTTTCCAGAAAGACATGTCACAAAAGAAGAAATTTTAATTAGTTCCATTGCAAACAAGGAGCTGTATCTGACTTTGAAGTCTAAATCCAATTCCCACTGACCTGATTTTAAAAATGGCAGACACTTCTTCACCCTGTCAATTATGTCAATTATCATAATAGCAGAGAATGTTACACAACATTCATTACAGTTAAATGCAGAAGTATACTTAGATGCTATTTTTAAATTCAAAATCACATTTTCAAGCATACTGTTTAAATAAACACAGCATTTGTTTTTCATTGCCTGAATTAAGAATTTAGCTCAGTCTGGAGGATGCAATTGAACCAATTCTTGCCTGCAATGACCCAGTCGTATTCAGACTGTTCTCTATCCTAGAAGGGATAGAGATTCTTCAGCCACCGAACTGATAGAAATCTTGTTTGGTAAATGATGCCTATGTTAGTTTCTGTTATTTTGTAGACCATCGCCACTGAATGTGCACTCAAACCTTTTCAGAGCTTTTGCTAACTCCGACAAAATTCTTTGGGACAAGTAATTTTAAGTTCAGGTTTTTGACAGTCAAACAAACACATGCCAGAGACATTCCAGAAAATGATTCCGCAGATAGGTACAAACTCACCTCGGAAAAGTCTCAGCCACAATGAAGCCTCCTAAAGGAATTTTGACAAGCTCACCCAAACCTTGTGTTTTTTTTCAGGTATCAGAACATTTTTTGTGATATTCCCCAATTTGTACTGATGATTACAAACCAACAGCTCACCTTTAAGAGCAAATCACTGATACAATATTGGGTCATTTACTTTATGAAACAAAGAAGGTCACCTAGACTTACTGCTTATATAACACCAAAAATATGGAATAATCAGGAATGAAATGCTAAGCTATATCCCGTTTTTGTGAGACAGGCTGGTAAGGAAGAAATTAAGGTCTCCTCTCTGCAGACTGCAAAGATGAGAGAATGAGTTTCAAACTGTGTTAACCCAGTCCCTACAAAATACCTAGCACAAATTTTGAGAAATAAAATTGGTGAGCTGCAGGCTCAGGTTGCTGCGAGGTGATATGATGTTATAGCAGTAACAGAGACTTGGCTCCAGCATGGGCAGGAATGGGAGTTGAACATTCCTGGTTATAAGGTTTTCAGGAGGGATAGAGAAGGGAGAAAAGGGGGCGGGGTGGCAATTTTAGTTAAGGACTCAGTGACTGCCTTAGAAAGGAACGAGGTGGAAGAAGGACTAAAAACCGAATCTATCTGGTTAGAAATGAGGAATAAAAAAGGTGCAGTTACACTGTTAGGGGTATACTATAGACCACCAAATAGTGGGGAGGAGATAGACAAGCAGATCTGCAAGCGTATCACGGAGAAATGCAGAGCTAATAGAGTAGTGATAATGGGTGACTTCAACTATCCCAACATAGACTGGCAGAATAGTAGAGTAAAGGGCAAGGAGGGAGAAGAATTCCTGAAGTGTGTGCAGGACAACTTTCTTGATCAGTATGTTTCCAGTCCCACGAGGAAAGAAGCATTGCTGGATCTAGTTTGGGGAAATGAGGTAGGGCAAGTTCAACAGGTTTCTGTATGTGAGCATCTGGGGAATAGTGACCACAATATCGTTAGATTCAGAATAATTATGGAAAGGGATAAGGAATGATCACAGGTGAGGACACTCAACTGGAAAAAAGCTAATTTCAATGAGTTGAGGTGGGACCTAGCCAAGGTGGATTGGAAAGAAAAATTGGCAGGTAAGACAACTAACGAGCAGTGGGCAGCGTTCAAAGAGGAGATAGTTCAGGCACAGGTCAAAAGCATCCCCACAAAGGTGAAATGTAAGGCATCCAAACCTCCCTAGATGACTAAGGAAATCGGGGCCAAAATAAAACAAAAAAAAGAGGCTTATGATAAGTGTCAGGCTCAAAATTCAGAAGGGAACCAAGCAGAATATAGGAAGTGTAGGATAGAACTAAAAAAGGAAGTTAGAGGGGCAAAGAGACTGCATGAAAAACAATTAGCGAGTAAGATTAAGGGGAACCCTAAGGTTTTTTACCAACATATTAAGAGTAAAAGGTTGGTCAAGGATAGGGTGGGGCCAATTAGGGACCAAGGAGGAAATCTCATTGTGGAGGCAGAGGGCATGGCTGATGTACTGAATGAGTACTTTGCCTCTATCTTCACAAAAGAAAAGGATACAGACAATGCCATGGTATTGGAGGAGAGGGTAGGAGAAATGGATAGAATAATTATAACCAGAGAGGAAGTTCTAAAACGGTTGACGTCGCTCAAGGTGGATAAGTCACCTGGTCCGGATGGGATGCACCCTAGGTTACTAAGGGAGGCACGGGAGCAAATAGCAGGGACTCTGGCCACGATCTTTCAATCTTCCTTGGACACAGGGGTCGTGCCAGAGGACTGGAGGATAGCTAATGTTACTCCCTTGTATAAAAAGGGGCAGAAGGACAAGCCTGGTAACTACAGACCAGTCAGTCTAACGTCGGTAGTGGGCAAACTTCTAGAGTCCATAATCAGGGACAAGGTAGATCTTCACTTAGAAAGATATAGGCTAATAAAGGACAGTCAACATGGATTTGTTAAAGGCAAATCTTGCCTTACAAATCTGATAGAATTTTTTGATGAGGTAACGGAATGGGTAGCGCAGTTGATGTAGTTTACATGGACTTTCAAAAGGCATTTGACAAAGTACCACATGAGAGACTTATTATGAAATTAAAGGCCCATGGCGTAAAAGGGACAGTGGCAGCGTGGATCCACAACTGGCTGCGAGACAGAAAGCAGAGAGTTGTAGTGAGCGGCTGTTTTTCAGATTGGAGGGAAGTGAGCAGTGGTGTGCCACAGGGATCAGTTTTGGGACCATTGCTGTTTGTAATCTACATCAATGATCTGGACTTGGGTGTACAGAGTACAGTTTCCAAGTTTGCAGATGACACTAAGTTAGGGAGAATAGTAAATAGTGAGGAGGATAGTAGCCATCTGCAAGAGGATATAGACAAATTGGTAAAGTGGGCAGACACATGGCAGATGAAGTTTAATGCAGAGAAGTGTGAGGTGATGCATTTTGGGAGAAGAAATGAAGGGAGGCAATATAGGCTAGATAGTACAATTTTAAATGGTGTGATGGAACAGAGAGACCTGGGGATTTGTGTTAGTGACTCGTTGAAGGTGGCAGGACAGGTAGACAAGGCTGTTAAGAAGGCATATGGGATACTAGGCTTTATAAATAGGGGTATAGAGTACAAAAGTCAGGAAGTGCTGACTAACCTCTATAAGACTTTGGTGAGGCCTCAGATGGAATACTGTGTTCAGTTCTGGTCACCACACTACAGAAAGGATGTGAAGGCATTGGAAAGGGTACAACGAAGATTTACTAGGATGGTGCCAGGATTGAGGGACTTCAGCTATGAGGAGAGGCTAGATAGGCTAGGGTTATTCTCTCTGGAGCAGAGAAGATTGAGGGGAGACCTAATAGAGGTTTATAAGATCATGAGGGGTTTCGACAGGGCAAATAGAGAAAAACTATTTCCACTCGTGGGTGAACTTTAAAATAGTTTAAAACTTTAAAATAGTTTCAAGGCGAAGTAGAGGGGAGCTGAGGAGAAATTTTTTCACTCAGCGAGTTGTTCGAATCTGGAATGCATTGCCTGAAAAGGTGGTGGAGGCTGATTCGATAACAACTTTTAAAAGGGAATTAGATCTTTATTTAGGGAGAACAGGTCTATTAGGCTATGGGGAGCGGGCAGGGCAGTGGGATTGAATCGCTCTTTTCAAAGAGCCGGCACAGACTAGATGGGCCGAATGGCCTCCTTTTGTGCCGTAAAATTCTATGAATCTATGAATCTATGAAATTACCACTGAACTGATAATATGATTCAGACAGACCCATGGGATAAATGATACGTGGAAGGAAACATTTATATCAGTACAGAACATTAGGTAGTGAAATATACTCAACTCTTGTGAAATTGTGGTCAAGGCTTGTTATTTGTGATAATAGGAAGTTCTACTCTACAACAATTTTTTTTAATGTACAGTTTGATGAAACACCATAGAGCAGTGTTTCCAAACTTTGAATAGCGGTGCCCCCCACTAACTCAGCAATGTTTTCATTGAGCCCCTCCTCCTTCACACTTGGCTCCACCTCGACTCCACTTACTCGGGTCCTTGGCTCCACTCGGGTCCTCGGCTCCACAGATTGGGGGGGCTCGAGACTCTAAAGCTTGAGACTCCAGCTAACGGCCCCAAAGTTTGGAAACTAATGTCTAATAGAGAGAGCTTGACTCTTATCTACCTGTCGAACATTTGAACTGGTTGATGGGACTGTAGTGGGATGATTTTTACTCTCTGTCTAAGCTGTGCTATACCTGAGATGCAAGTGTTGGATGGAGCGTTGTAAAAGAAACAATGGTCTTCGTCCAACGCATGGAGTGTAACTCGCCCATGGGTGCCTGGACCTGACAACGACTGCACAAAGAAGAAAAATGTCCCCAACTAACAACTAATCAGGTGATAAAAATAACAAAAATGAGAGAAGAGAACTGAAACATTGCTTGACTTCGAACAAAATGAACAAATGAGAGTAAAAGAATTAAGCATGGTGACTTTGTATTTATACTGTATGAAACAATTATTAGTTTGAAAAAAATCAGATACAAAAACTGGTACAATAGGTAATCTCATGTGCTCATATTAATTCTCGTAACTAATATAAATAAATATTCTAATCAATATAAATCAGGCAAGTGCCCTATAATCAAGCAATGCACAGCGACTCACTGTAAAACTGTTGTTAACGTTTTTCGTACTGGATTCTGCAACGCTGGCATCAGTCAAATCCACTTCATCAAATATGATGGACTGAAAGGAGGAAAAGCAAATCAGTCAATGAGAGAACAGTGTGATGTGTGTGATGGTGCCCGATTACAAGGCAGCCAAAGATAAACTCTTCAAACAGGTCCACACCCACATTAAACAGACATCTGAAGGGAGGGTGGAATGAGTGGTTTATGAAAATATTCAGCTTGTGATATGATTGCAAACTTGTTTTTTTGTTTCACTGTAATTAAATATTTCATGGGAATCTGCCAAAATGAAAGACATATGTTAAAGACACACAATATATGATAGTAAGCAAAAGCAATATATGTGTCCCAATGTATATTGTACATTATATCCCTGCAAACTCCAAGTACTGGAACTCCCCGATATACGTCGTCTCGATATATGTTGTTTCGATTATATGTTGTTGATGCATTAATAAATTATTAGAAAAAATAATGAGAAAATTAGATAAATTGAAGGTTTATTAGCTGATCACATTTTGTATTAATTGTTTAGTAAATATATAAATAAGATAATAAATACAATTGAGAGAACACTTACTGGGGGGTGGTTGATGTGGTCAGTGGGTGGGAGGGGGCGGAGTCATTCAGATGAAGGGGCGGGGTTACCAGAGGGGCCCTCCCCCCCTCCTCCCTCCCCATCACCAAACAGCTGATCGCTGGCCCCAATTTGCTCATTTATACATTTCAACAACTTTAGACAAAATGTACGAAGGCGCAAACACGTGCCAGCGATCAGCTGTTTGGTGACGCAGGGGGAGGGAGGGGCCTCTCTGGTAAACTCACCCCTTCATCTCAATGACTCCGCCCCCTCCTCCCACTACCACAGAAACCGTCTTGAGTAAGTGTTCTCTTCATTGTATTTTTATCTTATTTATATATTTATTAAACATTTATTTTAATCCTCAATACCAGTATTGTTGTTTTTGGTTTTTATTTAATATTAGTGTAAGAAAATTTAGACCAGAAATGTACCGAACGAACGTAACCTCTATTGATAGCATTAGGGCCTTTGGTCATTTAGGTTTCACTTTACGTTGTTTCAATTAAAGTCGCACTTTTCAAGAACACATCCCCGACGTTAATTCAGTGTATTGTATTGTTATATTAACAATAGGTCACACTGTATAAGGTATATAATACAGGGTCATTGTATTCTAGTGTAAGCATCAATTGTGTAAGAATCTACTCGATACAATAACACTGAGGCACACAGTAACTGAATGTTCTGGATTCACTGATAAAATAATTTGACTCTTTCCGAAGTATGTCACTACAAGTCACTACAGTGTCACACTGTATCACCATCTTACAGTGCAAGCTTGATACCCATTCCTACTACCCTGTCAGGTTACTGGATAGTAAAAAGGATTAGGAGCTCGGGCTGGATCTCCTTTTGCTAATTCAATAATATAACCAATTGATATACCCTCAGTGCCACCAATACCTGAGATCAGGTAACAGTGCAGACCTGATAATCCACCTACAGTGGTGTATAACTATAATATGAACCAATTTAGTCATCAACGAAGCTTGACCTGATTTAATACAGGGTCTTCCTGAAATATTAATAAAGGGTATTGCTCCTCCTCCTACCTCTATGACCCACTAAAACCACAATAATCAGCCCGCTCCCTCCCTCCACTCAGTGGTCACTGGCCTGCTCTAAATCCCCGCCCTGTCAACCCCACCATTGAGTTGAACCTTCAACTTTTCTGCCCTCACCCTCTTGGGACTGTATCCTGCTGTATCCAACGACATTGGAAATGATAAAACAATATTTTGTTGCTAAACTCTTCGTTTCAGTTTCTGGATCAGGACCTTCCAAGCACTTCAAGTTTATGTATGGTGCATTCCTCCTTGTGTTTAAATCCATCAGTAGGCTGCCAAGTTACTATGGCCTTTGGGTCTGGAAGCTCAAAGCTAAATTTATACCGTGTGAATTTCTAGATGGCACCAGCCAGCCTGGGGGAATTTTCCAGTAAACACCAATACTAGAAACTTCTCATGCATGCAGCTATGGTAAAGTGAACATTCTGGTAAACCACACATTGAGTAAGAACTCAATGCAAACAACTCCATCTATTTTAAAACCTTTTAAATATTAGTACAAATTCTAATAGGCCTGGATTCAAGTACTGCAAATTCCTTTCTATTGCAGCTTGACACAATACTGTGTATTATCCTGCAATTAGTTCAGGAGGAAAAAGTCTCGAAGATGTCATTTTATTTGCTTATTAGTCTATAAGCAACAGCTTTCCAATTATCTGCTCATTCAATAATAATCCTTACATATCTGCCATTTCAGCTAAAACAGACATGAATAATTAAATTCCTCCCCAGAAAAGAATCTTAAAAATCATACTACTTTGAATCCAATTTTTGAACAGCTTATTAGTTGTCTAAGCATACATGAAATTTACAAAAGGAAAAGTCCATTCCCACAGTTTTGGCAAAATGAGAGTAAACTGGAACCTGGTGTACAGCTTTATCTTTATTGAAGCTAGTTTTAATGTCCTGGATATAAAAGCAGTATGTACAGGTAGTATCCTGCCCCAACCGCGGTCTTTTCAACTGCGGATTTCACGTATCCACGGTTGCCTCTCTGCGACAACCTTTGCCAACTGCGGCAGTGATTTTGCGTTACCACGGGTTTTAACACTAACACTAGCGTTTGGCGCTAGAACCCAGTTGCATCAACCAGCCACGATGTCGCTTCTCTCTCAGGATTAAGGTAAATAACATGAATTTATTGTTTTTTGTATTCTTTTGATTGTGTTATTTGAACATTTATTGTTTTTGTTAGGTTATTTTTGTTGTGTTTAATAAAAGACAAGCAACTTACTCCCCTTAACCCCATGTTTCCCATAAGGCCTTGTTTTTGCCCACCACGGGGGTTTTCAGGAACGTATCCCCCGCGGTTGGGGAGGAATACCTGTATTCATTTCATCAATAGATTGCTGGGATGCTCTGTTGGTCCTGCAATAGCGCCCCCTGGTGGTGAGGGTAGCTGTGTATTATTCTATGTATCAGTATGTTAGAGCAGCATCTTCACTAACAAAATAACCGAAGTTATGGTAGAAGTTTCAACAAAGCTCCTGGCTGCATCTTTTCATAGGTGTTTTTCCAAATAGCGTTAAAATTTAACCCAACTATGGTGAACTATCAAGGTTACTTTGAATCCTGAGGATAAATAGGAAATGCCATTACTAATCAATATCAAAATATTGTCTGACATCAGAATGTCCCAAGGAACCTGGAAAAGCCACACAAACTGTGGATGTTGATTTAAACGTTCAAAGCGTCTAAACGCAACTTGCACTGACTTGTAATATGCGGTGTTCCTGCTCCTGATTGCCCTCAAGTGACAGACAGACACCCTGCTGAAAGGTGATGAGGAAAGGTTTGGAGTTGACTGAAATTCTGTCATGAACACAAGTCACTGACCGGTAAGCACAAGCAGGGGTCTTAGCACATTAGTTTTGTATCCTTTAACGCAGGTATTCAGAGACCATTTCCCTACCATGACCAGAAGCTGAAATCAGCTAAACACATTGACCTTCGCTGTACTGTGAGAAAGAAAACTTGGTTAAGGTAAAGACAGAAAGCAGCTGGAACCCAATGTTGGGGAAGGGAAAAAGTACACATTACATGAGAAAATACACTTGGAATATAGGTTCCATCGATATGGAAATTTTCCGATATCGATATATCAGTGGGCTCATATCGATATATACCGATATATATCGATATTTCTGAGGTTTTGTATACTGCGCATGCAGAGGTATGCGCGCATTCGGAGGTGTGCATGCATTCGGAGGCACACGCGCATTCGGAGGTACACGCGCATTCAGATGTGTGCACGCTTTCAGGGGCATGTGCGCATTCGGGGGTGCGCGCGCATTCGGGGACGTGTACGCATTCGGGGGTGCGTGCGCATTCGGGGACGTGCACGCATTCAGGGGTGCGCGCGCATTCCGTGCTCAAACCCAGGAGCTTTGCAGTGCCGGCGACAAGGTAAGTTGGAAAAGTTCGCATTATATCGATATATCACCGGACATGATATACCGATATTTACGATATACCAATTTTTTTTATGTAGAATTTTTCGATATATCGATATATTTTAAATTCCATTATTGGCATATCGATATGAAAAATTATATCGATATAACCGATATATCGATATATCGCCGGACCCTATTGGAATATGAAAAGATTCTTGCAAGGTTCTGTCATACATGAAGCCGCAAAGTTCAACATCTAAATGTACATCAAGAGAAATTAATGTGAAGACCAAATCTCTGGCTCACCACAATAACAATAAAATTACACCTGTATAGCGCCTTTCACATCAGGAGGATGTCCCACATAATCAGATTGCAATGGAATGATCCACAAAACTTGCTGCTATATAGCTACACATAGAACAGGGGATATGAGTGGGAAATGCTCACCGTTGCATTTTTTGCATAATACAATGTGCGGCCGCGGAGCTTGAAGTAGCGTCTTTTCCAGCGTTGAAATGAACTTGTCTGCTTCATCAAAAGGCCTTCCTTTATAATGGTCTGTGAAGAATGAAAATGTGAAGATCTTTAGAAGTGGAATCATAACAAATAAACACCCAAATGAGCTGCAGATCTTTCCCACCCCAAAAACCACGCTCTTAGAAAATGCATGCAGGTAGATAACTACATGATAAACAGTCTCCCCTTCAAAGCAAGTGGCATAGTCAGTTTGGCTCAGTTGGTTGCACTCCTGTCTCTGGTAGGATCACACCTCATCAGAAGGTTTTGAGTTCATGTCTCACGTCAGGACTCAAGTTATGGGATCTCTCTGGTCTTGCAATATTTGCTGTATTTAATTAAAATACAGTGACTACACATGACAGAAGTTATCTGTGAAACAGTTTGAGACTTTGGCGTGAAAGAAGACAATAAAATACAGAGGGTGAGATCCTTTCCTATGAAGTGGCAACATTTTCTAGAATTAAGCCTCAACCTTACAGTCCACAGGTTCAACAAATGCAAAGAGTAATTAGTTCTGAAATAAGCAAAACTTACTTGAACCAAAACATATGGTTTTAATTTCATATTTGTACTTGCCACAGGAAAAAGAATCAATGAAAAAGAAAATTCACATTCCGATACATATTCTAAACAGCTCTCGGTGAATTCACAGAACTTGATCTGGGGCTTCAGACAAAATCTCAGTCTTCCCTTACGTGATGGGATATAATTACACGGGTATCTCGTTCTTGAGGATAATGCTCTGATTTAGCCCACAACTTGCTTTGAAAATGGTTAAAAATTGCAAGAGGATCTATTACTGCCTGAATGAGATAGTAGACAATAGCCTTCCAGTAATGTACAAAGTGGAGCCTTACAAATCTGATAGAATTTTTTGATGAGGTAACGGAATGGGTGGATAATGGTAGCGCAGTTGATATAGTTTACATGGACTTTCAAAAGGCATTTGACAAAGTGCCACATGAGAGACTTATTAGGAAATTAAAGGCCCACGGCGTAAAAGGGACAGTGGCAGCGTGGATCCACAACTGGCGGCGAGACAGAAAGCAGAGTTGTAGTGAGCGGCTGTTTTTCAGACTGAAGGGAAGTGAGCAGTGGTGTGCCACAGGGATCAGTTTTGGGACCATTGCTCTTTGTAATCTACATCAATAATCTGGATTTGGGTGTACAGAGTACAGTTTCCAAGTTTGCAGATGACACTAAGTTAGGGAGAATAGTAAATAGTGAGGAGGATAGTAGCCATCTGCAAGAGGATATAGACAAATTGGTAAAGTGGGCAGACACATGGCAGATGAAGTTTAATGCAGAGAAGTGTGAGGTGATGCATTTTGGGAGAAGAAATGAAGGGAGGCAATATAGGCTAGATAGTACAATTTTAAATGGTGTGATGGAACAGAGAGACCTGGGGATTTGTGTTAGTGACTCGTTGAAGGTGGCAGGACAGGTAGACAAGGCTGTTAAGAAGGCATATGGGATACTAGGCTTTATAAATAGGGGTATAGAGTACAAAAGTCAGGAAGTGCTGACTAACCTCTATAAGACTTTGGTGAGGCCTCAGCTGGAATACTGTGTTCAATTCTGGTCACCACACTACAGAAAGGATGTGAAGGCATTGGAAAGGGTACAACGAAGATTTACTAGGATGGTGCCAGGATTGAGGGACTTCAGCTATGAGGAGAGGCTAGATAGGCTAGGGTTATTCTCTCTGGAGCAGAGAAGATTGAGGGGAGACCTAATAGAGGTTTATAAGATCATGAGGGGTTTCGACAGGGCAAATAGAGAAAAACTATTTCCACTCGTGGGTGAACTTTAAAATAGTTTAAAACTTTAAAATAGTTTCAAGGCGAAGTAGAGGGGAGCTGAGGAGAATTTTTTTCACTCAGCGAGTTGTTCGAATCTGGAATGCATTGCCTGAAAAGGTGGTGGAGGCTGATTCGATAACAACTTTTAAAAGGGAATTAGATCTTTATTTAGGGAGAACAGGTCTATTAGGCTATGGGGAGCGGGCAGGGCAGTGGGATTGAATCGCTCTTTTCAAAGAGCCGGCACAGACTAGATGAGCCGAATGGCCTCCTTTTGTGCCGTAAAATTCTATGAATCTATGAATCCATGGAGCTCCTGTGGCTCAGTGGTTAGAGCACTTGTCTTGCAAGCTGGGCAAACCAAGCTGGGGAGACCTGTGTTCGAATCCAGGCAGGTCAGGGCGAAACCTTGGGCAAGTTTCCTTACTCCACACGCCTAATAATAATCCCTCCAAAAAAACACAGTAATAAAAAATTGGTCGTTTCACTCCACGTCTGTGTGTGGGACACTGCTGCGCGCAATTGGCTGCCGTGATTCGCCCACAAATATATACAGTCAATTCACTTTACAGTATATTCTGTGAAGCACTTTGGGACGTTGATAAGATGTGGAAAGCGCTATATCAAATGCAAGGATTATTATTATTATTATTATAAAGCTGCTTTCAGGAGGATCAAGTCTGGTGAATTCCAATAAACCTGTCTGTAAATATTGAGCATTGGCACAAGGAGACTTTTAAAGATGGGTTTTCAGTACTATAACACCCTGTCCATAAATGATCCATAATTAAACATTTTGTACTGATTTGCTGTCCATTGGAATATTTTAAATGTTTTTGCTTCAGTGGTGAGGACTGATGACATCAATGAGGAGGAGTTACTGAGCTAAACAGTCAGTGCAGTCAAAACAATAAATAGAGAGCATTTCTGTGATGGTTGAGATTAGTTAATTTGGCAAATGCGTTGGTTGCTTCCCCATTATTCAAATAATTTGGCAATAATCTTTTCTGTGTTTTGACATTCAGCACATTATTGCGTAGTTATGAGTGGACACTCATAGACACTGCTAACTGTGTAATTATTGGTGATCAAGAAGGCACATATTATAAATAACATGGAGATGGCTAACGACTGCAGTTACATAGTGACACCCAACTGTGGGTTACAGGAGACATCCATCTATCCATCTATCAGTTACACAAATTATAGAAACCAGATGTAGAGCACAGAAAGACATAGAAAAGTATATTTTACAGACATGCGCCAAGGAGTTACAAGGTCACAGTGTTACTGAGCGAATCACTGATTATTTGAGTGGAATAACTTTTACTGCTTTTACTCCCACTTGCTCACAGCCAGGTTCAGTAGACCTAAAGATGCCATCCTGCCATAACTATTTAAAGAATTCAACAAAAAAAGTCATGGTGGGCAAAGAAAACAATGAATTTTCTAGTGGTTTGTAATAGAGTCTTAAATGAGGTCTGAAATGGAGTGTCTCAGTTTTGAATAGCCCTTGGTAATAATAGTTTCTCTGTGAAGGATCCTGCTTGTGGCCCCTCAAATTAATAACTTACAAAGAATTACCAGACATCCTTTCCGAAGCACTGTGAGTACAAATAAAAATAGATGTGCTCTTGTTCCAGTCTTTCTGACCCAACTCCCAGGCCACGAATTATTTTGATGACCGAGTAACATCAAGCTTTGTGATTATTGGCATCACTACTTTGCATAGACTAAAAAAGGAAGCCATAAGATTACGTAGCATTTTGCTTCATTTAGAAAGTTTGGTTATACATCAACACCTCAGCTGTAACCACCTTCTCAATATATACACATACTGTATATACACATGAACCAATTCTAAAAGCAGCTGCTGTAAGATAGCTTGTTTCACTAGAATTCTACAATATTGTGTTCTTTAACCCTTCCTCTTCCCTCCTAAGATGGAATTGTAGATGGAAAACTTCTAGGTTTTGCAACGGAAACCAATTAGGCATCTGCCTGTGGCAACACAAATTGCATCCCTGAACCATAGCTGCCTGCTCTCGCCATGACCGCCCCTTCCCCAACTCTACCGACTCTTTCCACTACACTGTCCGCTTGCCTTCTCTCCATCCATCAAAACTCCTCCCTCTGCCCGTCCCAGCCCTCTGCCATGAAATGTGCAGAAGCACACAGTATCCATTGATTGAATGCTCCCGTCAAATAAATTGCAGTGTAAAATAGAGGTGAACCTCGATTTACAAAAGGGTTGCGTTCCTGAAAACCGTTACGTAAATCCAAATTACATAAATCGGGACGGGTTTTCGCATACGGTTCCATTATATAATCCGAGATGCGTTCTTTTGACAACATTTTCGGACCTAAAACCCACTATAATAACACTTTGCAACAAAGAATTTAATGATAATGAGACTTAATGAATTTGATTAACGAATAATTAATTTAATACCACATCGAGCAGGTCCCTCGGCTCTCGATCGCAGTCGAGCGGGTCCCGTACCACAAACAGATCCAGCCTCTAGAGCGGTTCACAGGGGAGCAGTACCTCCGACTAGGTTTACCCATGGATCCGGAGCTTTCATTGCCGCAGTTTTCCACTTTTCCAACGGCTACAGGACCCAACGTGAGCCCCAAGGCCTTCGGGATCACCTGGGCCTCATCCAATCGCAACTGGCAGCCGCTTGACATCATGTAAATAATGACGTAGCAACATGCTATTGGCCAGTTCAACAGCTTGTACTAGATATACTGCGTATTTACTGCAGAATATACTATATACTGTGCAAACAAAATCAAGTATAATTTTAAAATTTTGTTAAAACGAAACAAGATATCGTAAAATCAAAAAAAGTATAAAAAATTTACTTTATTTAAATAGAAAATATGTAAATCAAATCTTCGTAAATCGGGGGATACCTGTAAATGCTAACTTATCATTTGCAAACAGTTTGCTACAGTATGTCAGAATATATTGCTGTTGTCTGTGGGACATTGCTGGTGCAGGTTAGTTTGCCTTCAAAACATGGAAAGCTACTTTGACATTGTATGTAAATATTCCTCGGTTTGTAACTTCAGGCAGCGGATTGCGTGTCCAGTACTGATTGTTTCAGGGCTTTCCATCTCCAATTTTCAGTTGCTGATTCGTGCCTGACTGTGATTCCTGACTGACTGTTGCCCTCTGGTAACTCACTCAAACTATCACCAGGTGGGAACAGAGCTTTGCACATGAGGAACAGTCTTTGGGTCAAGATATCAGAAATTGGCTAGAGTCGATCAATTAATCAATTAATCAATCAATCAAACTTACATTCAAATAGAAGTGGGGGAGGGGTCGGAGCAGAATGAAGAAGAGTAGGAGAATTGATTCAGTCGCAGAAATGAGGCCAGAGGAGAAAGGGTGAAAAGAGGGTAAGGGGGGAGAGGGAGGGAAAGAGTTCATGGAAGCCAGGACAAGTAGGTGCCTTCATTTGTAGCAAAAGGGGTTACATTAGAATACTTTTGTCTAAAATTGGCCCAATAACTAAAGGGTGGGAGTAGGAAATAATACTTTTATTGGACAAAACTGTAAACAAATCATCACAGTCTCCCACCCTTTCAACTTCTAGTTACAAAACTGGACAATTTTGACCCACTTTTTACTTCCAAAACATTCAGGAAATAAACCACATCCTTCCTTATGACCCACTTCAACCATCTCCAGGGAGGAAGGCATGGACTGTGATCAGGAGCAAGCTGAGACCAGTGTTCTCTTTACCTGATACTGTATTTCCTGGATCATTAACACTTTGAGCTGCTGCCACACAGGTCAAATTGTAGCAAACTCTAGTTAAAAGTAAAACACAAAATACTACAGACGCTGGGAATCTGAAACGAAACAGAAGTTGCTGGGGAAACTCAGCAGGTCAGGCAGCATCCAGGCAGTTCTGACGAAGGGTTGTAGACCCGAAACGTTGACTCTTTTTCCTTTCTCCATGGATGCTGCCTAACCTGCTGATTTTCCCCAGCAACTTCTGTTTATGTTTCTAATTAAAAGTAGGTCAGCTCAGGCCTCACGATCTTCCCAATTCACTTCTTATACCAAACAAATTAATAATGACAACAATAATAATCCTTGCATTTGAAACAGCGTTTGATCATGTCATCGAGACGTCTAAAATCGCTTCACAGGAAATACTGTAACGTGGATTGACTGTATTTTGGGGATAAAATTCAGCAGTAATTCGCGCACTGCAGTGACCTACAAACAGACGTGGAGTGAATAACCAATTTTATTTGGGGGATTTGTTGGCCAGAACTTTATTTTTTAAAATAGTGCCATGGTATGAAATGTATCTGTGTCTGTTAAAAAACACTTCTAAAACCACATTGCAAAGACCCAGCACACCCTATTTGCCTGCTGCACTCAACAAATACGCAGTCAATACCTAGTGAAAACGACAAACTCTGTTGGTTTCTGCTTAAAATTTAGCCCACAAAATACAGTCACTACACCTGACCGTGTATCTTGTGAAGCGCTTTAAGACGTCTCGAAAACATGACGAGTCTCTGCCTCAAATGTGGGATTATTATTTATGGGGTGGGGGTGACTTTATCCCCTGATAAATATTTATTTAAATGCAGAAACTTAAGCAAGCTCAAGCAGGACTTGTGAAGTCCTGTAGCTCAGTGGTTACAGATTTACAAACGAGAGACCTGGGTTCAATTCCAGGCAGCGCAAAACCTTGGGACACTTTCCTTACTCCACACATAATAATCCCTCAAGAAAAAACATAATAAATTAGTCCTTTCAATCCACGACTGTTTGTGGGACACTGCTACGCGCAAACAGCTGCCACGTTTTGCCCCCAAATATATACTGTACAGTCAATTCACTTTACAGTACATTCTGTGAAGCGTTTTGAGACAATATCTCAAAAATACAATATCAAATGCAAGGATTATTATTATAACTCCATCACAGAGCCCCTCTTCTTCACCCAAGCCCTTGTCTCTTTCATGGCCCATTTCAAGACCTGCCTTTTCAACTGTGCCTTCAGCCATCTCGCCCACAAATATATACAATCAATTCATTTTACAGTATATTCTGTGAAGCGTTTTGGGACGTTGATAAGAAGTGAAAAGCACTATATCAAATGCAAGGATTATTATTATTATCTCCCCTCCTCCACCTCCCTTGCCCTCCACCCATCTCCAATTCCAACCTGCAGTTTAGGTGTAAACCTCTCACTGTTTGGCCCCTTGGGACGTCCTCCTGGCATGAAAGACGCTACATAACTGCAATGTTGTTGATGAATCGCAAACACTGGCCACAATTGCTGTGAATCACAAAGCACCCGGAAGGTGCAAAAATAAATTATTCCTTTCATTTACAATATTCACTCAAGAGAAGTTTCCAAATACAGTAAAAGCCCATTTATCCGTGACCCGATCAACCGTAACTTCCGAATAACCAGCACCTAAAAAAAGGTCCCCATGCGAATAACTGGATCTTATTCGACACAATCCCTGTGACGCATTTAATGAGTCGATTGTCGCAGGAGAGTACAGTATGATTAGCTCTGATGCTGCCGGTAGTGGTACTTCCGGGTTTGGGTCTTAAAGGGGCAATGTTTTTCCTCTCTCCTGTTCTCTCTCCCTCTTTTTCTTTCTCTCTCTCCCTTTCCTTCCTTCCTTCCTCTCTATCTCTCCCTCTCTCTTTCTATCTCTTCCCCTTTCTTTCTTTCCCTCTCTCTCTGACGGATATTACATTGCCTGTGTAGCCTGACGGTATCGTGGGTTTATACACTGTTTTGGTGGGGAGTGGGGTGGGAGAAGGAGAGAGGGTCAGAGGGAGAGAGAGAGTGTGGGGAGGTGGGGGGGGAGATAGAGGGGAGGGGGGAGAGAGGGAAAGAGGGGGGGGAGAAAGAGAGAGGAGTGGGATGGGGAGAGAGGGGTGGGGGAGAAGAGAGGAGAGAGGGCGGGTGAGTTGATCAATTTAGATGGAAAATAAGAAGAGTGGAGGGGGATTGGGTTTGAAGCCATTGAGATGCCAGACTGACTGAGTGTGTGTGTGTGTGAAAGAAAGAGAGGGAAAGAGGGAGAGGAAGAAAAGAAAGGTAAAATGGTAGTACCCCTTTAAGCCACTACAGTCCGCCGTTGTAGAAGTTTGCTTTGTGATTATGTGTTGTGTTTATAGACTGTAATTGATATTTATTGCTTTATTGGTAAGTATCCATTAGGGTCCGTCGATATGGAAATTTTCCGATTTAGATATATCGATAGGCTCATATCGAGATATACCGATATATTGATATATCCAGGGTTTTCGTCGCGAGGTGCACACACATTAGGAGGTGCACGCGCATTCGGGGGCCTATCTCCTCAGGAGGTAAATATCTCTCTCTCTATGTGTCTTTCACACTCACTCTCTCCATCTTTGTGTTTTTCTGTCTGTGTCTCTATGTGTCTCTCCTCTCTCACCCCCCCCCCCACCCCCCCCACCCCGTGCCATCTCTCTCTCTCTCTCTCTCTCTCTCTCTATCTGCATATTATCACATCCCCCCCGTCTCCCCCCCCTCCCGTCTCCCCCCCACCCACCGTCCGTCTCTCCCCCCAACCCCCACGCCGCCGTCCCTCTCTCCCCCCCACCCCCCCCCTTGTATACTTGTATATTGTAATCTAGGACTATGAATACAATATGGCGGCTTGCTCCTCAGTCTGTGCATTGTGGAAAGAGATGAGCATTCTGGGTCTTGTAGTTCAGTGCACGCGCATTCTGATTTTTTTCGACTAATTCTTTTTTCGACTAATTTTTTTGACTTTTCGATATATCGATATTTTGCAAATGCCTATATCGGCATATCGATATGAAAATTATATCAGATATAACCGATATATCTATATATCGCCAGGCCCTAGTATCCATACAATATTCTGTTATTATTTAGTCTATTATTAATATGGTATGTTTAAAAAATGTCAATTTAAAAAAATGTTAAGTAAATTTTTTTTGTGTTTCGTTTTTGGCAGTTGGCCACCCGAATATCCAGCACGCAGTTTATCCGGCCTTGGCCAGATCCCGAGGGTGACAGATAAACGGGCTTTTACTGTATAAGAGAAAATGTAACAGAAACTGCTCCTCAGATAACCGTTTCAGGCAAGGACAGAGCAGGAAACGATTATAGAACAGGGTTTCTGTGGACTGAACTAAATGATTGTCCTGCTGCGGGTTTGCTGGAAAACTCTCCCAAAGGTTCAACTCCCCCACCCCTCCCCCAGTCTATATTTAGGACATTTCTGTTGGCAGCAGGTCTATCACAACAATCCCAATTCACCAAAGGGAAGTTATTGTGAACCCTTCCAGGCTCAGCGCTCAAGCAGGCAGCCCACCTGTATTGTTTTTCCCGATTGTTTGCTTTTCAATATTGCAAAAAATAATTTATTGATGAAAATATACTTGTGTTAAATTGCAGAACATTGCAAAAAAAAATGCTAATATTAAGGTTTACTAATTTTAGTTGAACCAAATATGATATGATGTTTTCCCAATATGATTGGATATCATTGTATCATTCCAGCATAACACAATCGCCCAGCACTTCACATTAAACTGGCACACACACAATGGGCCAAAACACCTTCTGTACTGTAAATTTCTATAATTCAATCAGAGGATCTTGAATGCAGTGGTATACTTGCTAATAGTCCTGTAGCTCAGTAGTTAGAGCACTTGCCTTACAAGCATGAGACCTGTGTTCGAATCCAGGCAGGTTAGGGCAAAACCTTGGGAAAATTTCCTTACTCCACACGCCTAATAATAATCCCTCAAAAAAAAATTTGGTCATTTCAATCCACAATTGTTTGTGGGATACTGTTGTGCGCAATTGGCTGTCACGTTTCGCCCACAAATATACAGTCAATTCACTTTACAGTACATTCTGTGAAGCGCTTTGAGAAATCTAGACGACGTGAAAAGTGCTATATCAAATGCAAGGATTACTATTATTATTATTATCTCAGCAGCAAAATCACTATAGCTATGAAACTCCAGCTACACACCACAACAACTTACTGCTAGATTCAAATTTCTCATGAAACTCCATACCTGACTATACAGAGAAAGAGAAAAAGAACTTAGTTTTTATAACAACGTACTACATCCAAATATCTGAAAGCACTTCACCAATGATGTCCTTCAAGCACAAGGTGAGTCTGTAGCATTCATTTTCACATGCAAAGATCCCACAAACAGCCGCAAACTGAATGACCAATTAATCTGATTGTTGGCTGAGACATTAACAGACGAAACAGACAGATGAGATTTTAGTTGAACACTTCATCTGCCAAACAGAAATGACATTCATTTGAATTTAGTTCCAAGTTTGGAGTCACAGCACAGAGCTAAAAACTTCACTCGTGGATCCATCAGATGGATTGTGTTGGAGATAGCAAACCAGTGGGATAGGGGGTATTTCTATGACTTATTTGCTAATTGGAGGCAAGACAAAGTCAGTTGATCTGAGAGTGCTACAGGATGACATGGATTGCTCAAAATAAGAAAACATTCCAATTCCTGGTACTAATATCCACAAAATCCACAAAAAAAAGCTTGTCACACAAAATACAGTCAATTCACTTCACAGTACAGTAGGGTCCGTCGATATGGAAATTTTCCGATTTAGATATATCGATAGACTCATATCGAGATATACCAAAATGTCGATATTTTAGGATTTTTCATATTGCGCATGCGAGCGCAGTGCGTGCATTCAGAGTGCGCGCGCATTCCCGGCGCACGCGCATTCGGGGCCTATCTCCTCAGGAGGTAAATATCTTTCTCTCTCTGTGTCTCTCACTCTCTCCATCTCTGTGTTTTTCTGTCTGTGTCTCTGTGTCTCTCTCACATTCCCCCCATCTCTACCCCTACCCCCACCCCACCCCCGCCGACTCTCTCCCACCCCCACCCCCTCCCAGCCGTTTCCACCCCCCTCCCCCGCCGTCCCTCTCCCCCCCCAACCCCCCCGCCGTCTCTCTCCCACCCCACCCCAGCCATCTCTCTCCCCCCCACCCACACCCCCCAGCCGTCTCTCTCCCCCCCACGAACCCCCCAGCCGTCTCTCTCCCCCGCGCCCACCCACCCCAGCCGTCTCTCTCCCCCCCCCCAACGCCCCCCAGCCGTCTCTCTTCCCCCCCCCAGCCGTCTCTCTCCCCCTCCACCCCCACTCACCAGCCTTCTCTCCCCCCCCACCCCTTGCATACCTGTATATTGTATTCGAGGACTATGAATACAATATGGCGGCTTTGCACCTCGGTCTGTGCATTGTGTATAGAGATGAGCATTCTGGGTCTTGTAGTTCAGTGTGTGCGCATTCTGATTTTTTACCTCGATATATCGATTTTTCGATATATCGATATTTTTGAAATGCCTATATCGGCGTATCGATATGAAAATTATATCGGGTTTTAGCGATATATCGATATATCGCCGGACCCTACAGTACAGTATATCCTGTGAAATGTTTTGAGATGTCTCAACAACATGATATACCAAACGTAAGGATTATCATCATTATTATTATCTACTCTACGATGTACTTAATCATTCAGCAATTGTAATCTTATTGTAATCTTATAGAGTGAGGCATGATTAATAACCTCAATATGATTTATCATAACATTTTCTAGTTTAAAAAGCTTACTCCTGTACCCTGAGAATTGAATGTATTAGATGGCTGTCTGACCCACACCAGACTAACGTCTCATACTACTTTTTAATGTAGGTTTAACAAGTAGCTTTCATGCTTGCTTTATATTCATTTCTCTGATTCTGCACAATGATCTATCCCACTGGCATCCCTTGGGATTTAAAAAACGTCTGTATCCATCTTAAAACATATTCCCAAACAACAATGGATCTAGTTTCCTTCTCCTCTCAATGTCTTAATTATCCGAGGTCTGGTATTGTCATTTCCTTTCTCTGAATTCCTTCCAAAGCCCCAAACGTCATTCATTTCAGCTGGTTAACATTTGAATCTGAGCACTTCTTAAGTACAGCATCTGAACTAGGCACTTCAGCCGAATGTTGTCTGGGATCTCTGGAGTGCGCACATTGAGCAATGGCAGATCCCTGCTACGTTATTTGCACCAGACCCGCTCGAGATCAGGAAAAATAGAAGCGGAGAGAATAACATGTAACACAGCCAGAATGAAAGCATCATAGACAAGCGTGGGATTGAACAGCATAAAACAAGATAAACAATGGAGATCAAGCAACAAATGTCAGAGAGAAAAGAGGAAAAATTAAAAATTAAACAACATAAATAAGGCCAATGTTAGGAGATAACACAAAACAGACTATTGTAGGTCAGGTGAGTAGAGTACTCAACAACAATTTGTATTTATATAGCACACGCCCCTATCCCCACTCACACAAGGTAGCTTCCCAGACTGCTAGCAGTTGAAGAGGACTTCAAAATTAACTGAAGTAGTTCAGCTTTTCTATCTAGGTTATTGCACAACCTCTAATTAAAAAATGAGCATTTCAAATTGTTTCCTGGGTCTTAACATGAGAAATCTCATCAGAATACTAATTAGTGATCTTGAAACACCAAGTCTGATCACTGGAATTACTCTTATGGGAATTCCACAGCAGAGGAGCCGTTCAAAGCTCCTTTCACAATTTAAAAATAGCAAAATGAAGCGAAGGATCAGGCATCATTAGCTGCAGAAATTGGCATTTAATTGAATACTAAACTCAGAATGTTGAACTATCAGGGTTTGAACCATTAAGTGAATGTTCAGCCTGGCTCAGCCAGCAGCACTCTGCCCCAAGTCAGAAAGTTGTTGCATTAACGTCGAGACTTTGAACTCATAGTCTAGGCTGACAAATTGCAAGTCTGAGGATATTATCGGTTAAATGGAGATCCCATCTGCCTGTCCAAGTAGATATTAAAGCTAGTGTGTCAACATTCTAAAAGAGTTTCTCCCCGTGTCCCAGCACGGGGAGAAACTAAGAGTTTATCCTTCAGATAAAGCTGAACATTCGCTTCCTGGGTCGGACTTTGTTGTGCACAAGTTGGCTGCCGTGTTCGCCATTGAACATACAAGTCATTCACTTTACAGTATGTCCTGCGATGAACTTTGAGGCATCTTGACGTGAAAGAGTTATATCAAATGCAATGATGATTATTATAATAATTAAAACATTTCCAGCTGAAAGTGCAATATGATGAGACACATATCATGTTAACGTTTAAAAAGCAATAAATTCAGACCAGGGGGAGGGATTGATGGGGGAGGGATTGATGGGGGAGGGAGTCATGTTCAGACCAGATTTCAGATTGATGTGGGAGAGAATCATGTTCAGAAATAGGAAGCTATCAAAACCATTAGTGCTCTGGATTAATGGTTAATGTCTCTGGTCAGATCTCAGTAATAATCTGAATTAGTTAGGTCATTTATGGGACACTGGCTGCACGATATCTAAAATATGCACATTTTACAAACAAGTCTATTTAAAGAAATTAAATTGTCCATGTTTTGCGTCGCAACTTTTTTTTCTCTAAAGTGGTTTCTCTGCATATTTTTCAGGCAGACAGATTCCATCCATGCAGCATCAGTCTAGTCTATACGTTAGTGAGAACAGGCAGCCGAAATGCAGAAAGCCTTCTCGTGAGACTAAACATTTTCAACAAAAGAGTCCAGGAAATAGGGCTAGTTTAGAGTAAACAGCATTACCAGTTTATTTTTTAAAAAGCATAATAAGTTCCAGACCCCACAGGCACAACAAACAGTTCGTTCCGTGGTTTACATTTTTTTTCACAATAACTGCCTGCATGCTAGGAAGTGCTGGGGATAGGCTTCTTATTTTGTCTTGTCTAGTTTGTTTTTGAGGTCAGAGTAGAACCCGAAGCCGTCAGTGCAGCCTAACCTTGCTGCCTTCAGCTCATATCACAGTTACAATATAGGCAACCCAGTCCAAGGTGCTGCCTGTAGCCAACAATCTACAGTAACACTACCTGCTCTCAAGCCTCGTCACCCACTGCTGCGACCAAGTAAAACAAGCTGTTTAATGCAATGCACGTTAGCACATGTGCACAGATCGGTCAATTTGTGCCACTCCATTTTTAAGTTATTAATGAGTCTGGGCTTGTGTATGTCTCTCTCCTAATATTAAGTAGATTAAGGCCACCCAGAAACGTTTTAGACATTGGTTGTTTTTAGTTTAAAAGTTGTTTTTCCATTCGGCTGCAGTCAGACCAGGCCCAGGGTGAACGTGGATCAAATGGAATCTAAAACTGTTCCTCTCCAAATCCAATCAACATCAGTTTGTGTATCACTAAAACAAAGCCACGCTACAGCGATTCAACACAGTGTCAGCATTCAGGAGATAAATTGATAGTTGAAGCCATAGTTGAAGCCACGTGGGGTGGGGAAATCTATCTGATAGTAGCAAACAGTAAATCTCACCTCTCAATATACTGGGTTCAAAATGCATTAAGGGGATATTGGGCTAGATCAACAAATCACTTCATATTCATATGTCAAGATTAATACTAACTATACCCTCCACCCCACACCCTATAACCGGAAATAAACAAAGCTTGTTATCTTTATAAAATGAACTTATTCCTGTTTAAAACAAACAAAATGCATATTTTTAGACTTACAGGATCCTTTATATCTTGAGAACTATATCCAATTATACCAATCTGCCACACTAGGCACAACATCAATTGTGCTTTGTTCGAACCTTAGTTTAAAATTAAGACAAATCAGAACCCGGCTTAGTAGTAATGAAGCAGAAGAAGTCACATCAGCTGCACCACATCTGAAACATTCATCTTGCTATAAACTGCTCCACCTACACACACTGCTCTGTTGCAGAGTTTCATTTTGGTGAAGAACTGAAATGATTTGCAATGATTAACTGTTAAAATACACAGCAAAATGATGCAGTTGATATAGCTCCCCATACAACACTGGAGTTTCACATTACTGTATTATGCGAAACCACAGCAGAAAACACCATGAAAACCTCTGTCTTAGAACCAAGAGTTTTATCATGAGCCAATACAGTGCCATTGAAAGTTCACCTGAAAACCTGTCCAGCAGTTTACGAACTCTTAAGATAGTATTCACTGAATGAGGAAATATGGCAAATATCATAATTTCTCAAAAAGCCAGAATCAATTTAAGATACTGTAATTATAATTCATAAAGTCAAATTTGAGGAAGAACAAGCACGGCTAAAATTATGTGTACGTACAAATATAACAATGTGCATATTAATGTTATATATACAGATATAGTACTCACAGAAATATAACAATGGGTGTATAACTGTATACAGAAATGTAATAGAACCATATGTATACAACTGCATACAGAAAAGTACATGTGTGTATACCACTGTGTATATATAGCACTATGTACACAAACATACAACAGTGTGTATCAACTACTTGTACACAAAAAATTGTAGACCCTGCTTACCGAACGCCGGGTTAACAAAAGTTCACAATAACGAGGGTTTCTATTTGTACCACTTATCTGCTTAACAAAGGCTGCATTCGCTATAACGAATGTTTACACACTTTAAATCTCGCCGGCTTCTCATGCGCAGCTTCTCGTGGGTAGCGTCTCTCCCGGTTGCAACACACGCTCAGTCTTTAGCGTGCCTCAGTTAAGTGGTGCAGTGCAGCCCCTCCCATAAGGGAGGAGCTTAAGCAGCAGGATGCTTTGTGCCTTCAATAATAGTAAGTCGAGGACTGTCTGTATTTTATTGTTTATTGTTGTATTTACTGAAATATTTTAATATTTTATTCTTGTATTTAAAGCTGTGTAACCTTCAATAGCAGTTATGTCTACCTTAGGCCTTCGCTAGTACAGGTTGAGCATCCTGAATTCGGGCTTGTAACCGAGCCCGAAGTACTCGGTTCGGGTATACCCGAGGTTCGGGTATTTCCAGACTTCGGAACACCAGAAGCGCGTCTTGAGTCCGGAAATGCCTGGGCCGAGGTTGCGATATTTCAGTAGGGTGACTGTCAACAGGTAGGATTGGCGTTTTTATTCCTGCAATTTTTGTCACATTCCGGATTCCGGAACTCCAGACTTTTGGCTGCTCAACCTGTACACCGAAAATGTTAGCGCCAGGAACCGCTAGGAACTAAACTGATGTTAGCGGGGAGGCTCAGGTCGGGGCAGCCAAATACAGTAATACAGTTAAACTCTCGCTTAACAAAATTTTCGCTTAACGAAGGGTTTTAAAGTCCCTAACCCCTTCTTTAAGCGGGGTCTACCTGTACATAGAAAAAATTGTACTTATGTAAAAAGGGGCAAAATAACTCACTAGTCTACTTTGTCCAACCAAGCCAACAGTTTACAGTATATTCTGTAAGCGTTTTGAGATATCTCATCGACATGACAAGGCGCTATATCAAATGCAAGGATTATTATGATTATAAGCCAAACTTGAAAGGGTCGTTGCCTCCCAACTTTGCTTCTTTCTCTCATCCCACTCCCTCCACGCGCCTCTCTAATTAGGTTTCCGCACAGCACGGAAACTGCTCTGGTCAAGGTCACTAATGATATCCTGACCATCTGTGACCAGGACTCCATCTGCCTCTTTGTCTTTTCAAAGGTGAGACTGATAGATTTTTTTAGAAAATAGAGTGATTAGGGGATAGGGCAGATAATTAGAGTTAGGTCAGAAGATCAGCCATGATCTTATCAACTGGTGGGGCAGGCTCGAGGGGCTGAATGGCCTACTCCTGCTCCTAATTCCTCTGTTGCTATGTCCTCCTTGACCATGCTGCCTTCGACACCATGGAGCACACAAACCTCCTCCACCGCCTCTCCTCCCACCTCAACCTTCAAGGTTCTGTCCTCAACTGGTTCCGGTCCCACCTTTCACACAGCCTTCACTTTGTATCCGCCAACAGCTTTTCCTCCAGCCCCCGCACTGTCTCGTGCAGCATTCCTCAGGGCTCTATCCTTGGTCCGCTCCTCTGCACCCTCTACATGCTCCCACTTGGTGACATCATCCGCAGACATGGGCTAAATTTCCACATGTATGCGGATGACACTCAACTCTACCTTTCTGCTTCCACCCTCAACTCCAGGGCTACCAGCGCCCTGACCGTCTGCCTGACATCGAGTCCCGGACGAAAAACATGTTTCTCCAGCTGAATGTCAGCAAGACTGAGGCCTTCCTGATTGGTTCTCGTCAGCGCCTCCGCACCTCAGGTGCTGACACCATCAGCATCCAAGGCTACACTCTCTACCTCTCTAAGCCAATCAGGAACCTGGGCGTCTTGTTCGCCCCTGAACTGTCCTTCCTGCCGCACATCCGCGCCATGACCAGTACTGCCTTCCACCACCTTCGCAACATCGTCAGACTCCGCCACTGCCTCACTCCTCAAACTGCCCAAACCCTTGTCCACTCATTCATCACATCAAGCTCCACTATGGAAACTCCCACCTCGTCAGCCTTCCTGGTTCTTCCCTTCACAAACTGCAGATCATCCAGAACTCTGTAGCCCGTGTCCTCACCCATACCAAGCTCCGCGACCACATCACTCCCACCCTCTCCCAGCTCCATTGGCTCCCCATCCCCTAGAGAATCGAATTCAAGATCCTCGTCCTCACCTTCAATGCCATTCACGGCCTTGCCCCCCAACACCCCTCTGACCTGCTATCCCCCTATGAATCTCTCAGTCCCCTCCGTTCAGCGGGCTCCATGTCTGCTCCATGTCCCCCGCCCGACCCACCCTACCATCGGCAGATGGGCTTTCAGCCTCTCTGCCCCCACGCTCTGAAACTCCAAACCACAGTCCCTTCGCCTCGTTTCCTCCCTCACCTCCTTTAAGGTCAGTCTCAAGACCCTCCTCTTCAACCGTGCCTTCTGCTGCCCTCCCAACTCTCTCCCTCTTTCTTGCTCAGGTTCAGACCCGACTGTTCAGTGCCTTGGGATGGCCTCCCAATGTGAAAGGCGCTCTTTACACTACTTTATTGTTGTTGTTTTAGTAATGGATAAACTTCGTAAATAATGAAGATTAAGATACCACTTACGAGATATCAGAACGTTTTGTTTCAAATGGGATAAAAATACAGAAGTTTTAATTATTTACTATTTGAGATGAAACGATGTAGCCTTCAATTTTTCAAACATTCAGACACGGAAACAAACACAACAGCTGTCAAACCTCAGGCCCCATCAGACTGTTAGCTATTTGAAAATGTTTTTTGTTTATCAAAGCTGTAGAAACATTCTTGAAAATATTGACTTTATTTGGGCAACAGATAAAACCACGGTCAAAACTGGGGTCCTCACCAGCTACACTGCCACACACACAAAGCCGTGTAAATGAAAATAAAACTCATATGCCCTGAACTCTGTGTGTACATTAACAGAGTTAAATGAGCAGCATCCTCAAGACATCCAGAACCACAGTAAATAAATCAGAAGTTACAAATTGTGCACTGAAACAAAAGGGCAATGAATCCTAACACAAGCAACTCTGGAGAATTCTATATCAGTTAATTAAAACAACAGAGCTTTTCACAACAAACCGACAGCAGCAACAGTGGTGATTAAATGACTGTAATGAACAGTAATAGTGAACGCTCACACCTGGTATAGCATAATCTTATTTGTTAACTTAAATAAACCTCTACATGTGCCCTGCTGAACAAACAGCCGCTGCTGACAATCACATTGTGAAGAGAGTAGGTCTTTTCTTGCTTAGTAAACACTAACTGTGGTTGATGTTCCCCTCCTCAACACAGAGAATTTCAACAACACAACTTGTATATATACAGCGCCCTTCACATAGGATGGCATCCCAGAGCACTTGGCAGAGGCGGAGTCTAGGAGACAAACTGCCTCAATAGCACCTGAACTGCTCAAAATAGATATTAAAGATTGAATGGCTCTCAGTGTCCTGGTCAAAGGTTCTCCAGCTAAAATCTAGCATTTACTTTATGGCAAGCTGTGCAACATTGCTATGCACAAATTGGCTGCCGCATTCACCTATAAATGTGTATCTGCTGCTGCTGCTTGATCTGGACACACTGCAGAGATGTGAGAGGCTGCCCAGTGCACTGTTCACTTCTCATGTCGACAGCTCTGCCCCAATAGCAACAATTAATTCCTCCAATCTCTCCCTCCCTCCCTCTCTCTCTCTGAGCTTACATTTCATCGAATCATAGAACTTTACGGCACAAAAGGAGGCCATTCGGCCCATCTAGTCTGTGCCGGCTCTTTGAAAAGAGCAACTCAATCCCACTGCCCAGCTCTCTCCCCATAACCTAACAGACCTGTTCTCCTTAAATAAAGATCCAATTCTTTTTTAAAAGCTGTTATTGAATTGGCCTCCACCACCTTTTCAGGCAATGCATTCCAGATTTGAACAACCCACTGAGTGAAAACATTTCTCCTCAGCTCCCCTCTGCTTCGTTTTGAAACTATTTTAAATCTGTGATCACGAGTCACAGATTCGCCCACTAGTGGAAACAGTTTTTCCTTATTCACCCTGTCGAATCCCCTCATGATTTTATAAACCTCTATTAGATCTCCTCTCAACCTTCTCTGTTCTAAAGAGAATAAACCTCGCCTGTCTAGCCTTTCCTCATAACTGAAATCTATTTTAGGATAGAAATTTACAAGTTGGGAGGAAAACATCATGCTACTGAGACAAAGAACTGTTCAATCCAAGATTGCCTGCACATTGTGACACATTAGAATGCCTACCCCTGAAACGGTGGTGGAGGCCAACTCGATAACAGTTTTTAAAAGAGAATTAGATCTTTATTTAGGGAGAGCAGGTCTGTTAGGTTATGGGGAGAGAGCTGGGCAGTGGAATTGAGTTGCTCTTTTCAAAGAGCCGGCACAGACTAGATGGACCGAATGGCCTCCTTTTATGCCGTAAAATTCTATGATTAGCTCAATCACAGATATACTCTATCCAGCATATTCAAACCTCAGAATTATCTTAAACTGACTTAAAATGTGCACATTTCTCAAGTTGGCCTAAGCGTGGCCTCCAGCCTTTACTCAGCGTGAGCTTGGAATTGGTGCAGAGAGGCTGGTTTGCAGTGAGTAATACTGCAATAGGTACATTGTATGAATTGACCAGTTCAGCTAGGAACCTGTTGTCACTGAGTTGTAGTACGCTGAGCTCTGAAGCTCTTAGACATTAACCGCCATTAAACATGACCACTGTACAAATGTGCAACAACCAGCTCAACTCACCCCAGCTCCAGCACCTGTAAGAACCATTGCCATTTCCTCACATCCTACAAGTAATGCTTTTTCGACGTGCAGTAACACAGCACCAGCCCTCCATTCATCAAACACTTGATAGTACATCACAGACGAGGAGTTTTGAACAGCGGGGCTTACACAAGCCACGAGAACACTTGTGACACAAATGTGGTCAGCTATCACGCAGCAGCTCAAGAATATATCTTTATAGGATCTATATCTGTCGGCAAGTGTTAGTTCACGGCCAATAAGATGGGAGCTAATGTTAGAAAAGCTCAACGCATCGAATACGGAGCTGATTGTAACCAAAGTGTCCACAAAACACTGACCTAATTGATTGAGAATCACACGTACAAAAACAATTTGGAGCGAAAAGTCAGAGTGCAAAGGAAAAGCTATTTGTTCATCTCTCCATTTAAATTCTGGGACTTGATCAAACACCTTCCACCTCCTTCTGTCTTGGTGTAAAGTCTGGATCTGTTCCACATCACTATTAAATTATAAATGAACCACTGCCTCTCTGAATTCTTCATCCAACAAAGTGACCTACTCCATGGCTGTTTTGGGGGATATTGCTGTGTGAAAGCTGGCTGCCATGTTTGCCTACAAACACTTTATAGTAACAATCGCTGCGAAGCCACCTTGGGATGTTTTGACGTGATCAGGCTGTCTCTCAAATGTGAGGATAATGAATTGAGGCTGCAATAAAATGATATCAGGCTCAGAGGCCACAAAGCACCGGGCTGTGGGCAGACACCTATACAGGGAGCTCCCAATGTCTATCAAGCCCTGGCAGCTGCCGTCAAAAGCTGAGTAGATCACAGGTGAGGGAAACTGCTCGCCCGAAGCCTCTTGTGCAGAGTTGAACTTGGCAAGATGACAGTTTTGCTCTCAGCAAACCTAGGCTTCCTCTGCACCTGTGCCAACCCACTGTAATGAATTGTTTGCTGTCGGAAGCCACATTTCACTCAAACGAAACTGTCAGCTGTTCTTAGGCTTTTTGTTTTCCATCTCTTACATGTTTCTTTATTGTTGAGTTTAATAATAATAGTCCTTGCATTTGATAAAGTGCCTTATCATGTCATTGCGACGTGTCAACGCCAGAAATAGCAAGCAATAATGCCCAGTGAGATCCATATTGAACCCAGCAATGTTTAAAGTGAACTGAACCTTGCACCACACTGGGTGTCAGCTTTTACAAGGACGTACTGTGCTAGCTGGATTCTCTCCAATCTTCCTGTTCCCACTGTAACAGCGCACGAGCCACAGGAATTCCACCACTTTGTCTTGCATTAAAGAGTTTCTATTAAATTCATGTACCATATTTTGCAGAGGCCCAACCCTAAACAGCAGTGTAATGGTAGTGGAAACCTTTCACTAACCGTAGCTAAAAACTATGCAAATGCTTGCTATGTTATATTTTGCTTGTGCTTTCCTAAATTTCTAATTTAATCTTATTTTCAGGCATCATTCACCCAATAATTCTAATAATGTTATATTAAAAAAAATGGTTGAGGCTGCATCCCGCCTAAGTGTAGTTTTGATTCTCCTCAGTGACCATTCATTAAAGATCCACTACCTTGGATTCCTTTAAGAAGTCTGGCCACAGTAGTTACTTAAGTGAATCTCGACAATGCTACCTCACCAAGCCCACAGTGTGACAGTCATTGAACTGAGCGCATTGTGGATAGAGCTCTGGGAAACTGTGTGACGCTAACCTCAAATATCACCGAATTTCTTAACGATGTAGAAAGCCATATTTTCCAATAATTATAAGTCGGAACAAAGCCATGATTGTGATCTCTGGGGTTTGACTCTCACAGGTAACTAAGGATTAAAAGTCAACTTTTAAAACCCTGTATTAGTTCATGTATTATGTAAAGCATATGGTTATGCTTTACATAATACAGCACTCACAATGCGTGATGAATCAATACAAATACTTAATGTGTATTCCTAAATCACAAATTCCTTCTGCAAAATGAGTGTCATAATGTTTCCCGTCTGACAATAGTGGTTTCTTCCTGAAATATAACCAATTGTGATTTGGGCAACCAAAGAAATACAAGGTGTGCAGCAGGAAACAATCCTAAGTTTTGCAACACCCCATTCGGTTATTACAAGCTCTGACATCTAGAGGTGTGCACACACACAGCCCCTCGATTACCGTATATCTCCGCGTATAAGGCACACTTTTTTGCACGTCGGAAGATCTTGAAAGTTGGGGGTGCGCCCGATACGCAGGTAAAAGAAATTTTGAGCCTCGGAAATACAGTAAATACAGCTGTCAGCCGGAGTTTGGTCAGTGTCCGGCGGAGCAGCGGCAGCAGCAGCGGACTTCAGTGCTGTGCATGCTGCCTGCCTTCTGCCAAACCCAGCCTGCCTCACTCCCTCCCTGCCGCTCTCTCTCCTGCCTGCCTCTCTCTCCCTCTCTCTCTCCCTGCCTGCCTGCCGGCCTGCCTCTCTCCCTCTCTCTCTCCCAGGCTGCCGGCCTGCCTCTCTCCCTCTCTCTCTCCTTGCCTCCCTCTCTCCCTCCCTCCCTCCCTCCCTGCCTGCGTGCCTGCCTCTCTCCCTACCTACCTGTCTCTCCTCTCTTCTGCCGGCAATATAATTGAAAATGCTTCCGTTTTTTTTCACCAAGAAAAGGTCAAAAGTGGGGGGTGCGCCTTATATACGGAGATATACGGTACTTTCCTGCAACTCCTCCCAGCTAATCATTCTCTGGATAATATACACTTGTATTTTCTGACAATTGTGGATCAGTTTAACGTGTAGTGACAGCACAAGCTTCAGTCAGCACATCAGCACACCCTGCACCAACTGCTAACATTGCTCGCAGCCCATAAAACTGGAACAGAAATTCAGCACAAAGCACAAACAGAAATTAGTGGCTGCTGCGATTTACCCACAAAATATACAGTCAATTCACTTTACAGCACATTCTGGGAAACACTTTGAGATGTCTTGAAGATGCGATAAGGCACTATATCAACTGCAAGTATTATTATTATTTGCTGGCAGAGCAGTCAGCATTGAGACAATGGTTTAGGTACTCGCCTTATAACGTTTAACAGCTCAGCTGTCTTTCTGATGAGACGTTAAACTGAGGTCCCATCCGCCTTTTAAGGTGGACATTAAAGATACCAGGGCACTGTTCCCAGTGTCCTGGCCAACAATCACCCAAATAAAATTGGGTCACTCACTCCTTGGTTGTTTGTGGGACGCTGCTGTGCACAAGTGTCTGCCGCATTTGCCCACAAAATACACAGTCTGTAACTTACTCATTCCGGGGTATCTGTTATCCCATACAAAAGAAGTTCAATCCTCTCTTCCCATCCACCCCTCCCCTCCCCAGGGAAATCAAGCTTTCACTGCTCAACATAAAAGGAAGACCATTTCGATGCATGGTTCTTTAGTATCAAACTACCACCTCTCATCAGTGCAGCACAATAAATAATCATTTACTGGGCACATGGCTTCCATTACTGCAAATCAGGTGTTTAAGTACAGTGAGTATTCTTTGACAGCAGTCCACACGATAGCTAGCCAGCAACATCAGGAAACCGCATCTGTCTTAATTTAAAGAGGGGGGAGAGAAAAATAAACGACTGATGTTTCAGTTTTATGATTACCACAAATGCAACAACATTACTCAGAGGCAACGGTCCTTTCCCTCCCAGAAAGAAACTGTTGAAAAGCAATAAAGAGAATAAAATAAACAGTACACACATTGGGAGCATCTGGTTCATACAACTCAATTAAACCACCCTTTTAAAGTTAGCTGGATTATGGATTAGTTAAAATGTTTTACTCCAAAAGTTGAAATGTCATTAGTGTTCCTGTCCGAACAAAGCAGCTCTGTCACTGTACTCTCTGAGTACCTCCGCATTTCCATTTGTATTTTCACCTGCTTCCATACATTTCCATATTCCCATTCCAGTCACTCTATTTAATTCCATTTATTCCTATTTATTTCATCAATTTATTCCTTGTGCCCTTCGCTCCACCAACTCTGTGTCCTCCGCCTGGCTCCGTGTCGTGCTCAGTCACTGAGACACTATTGAGATGCTACCCTTCGTGAGGGGCGCTATACAAATTTGAAGCTGTTGGTTACTGTTGTTATTTCTTTACACTAATCATAGTTCAACTTTTAGAGCAAATCACTCATAGCATGAACATTTCAAAATTGCATGTAAATTCACCAGTAATGTCACTGGTTTATTTGTACGTCCTCTTGACCTGAAAGGCACTATACAAATGTATAGTGTGCGCAGTTACATAGCGCTTGGATTTTCACCACAGATTTATCCACTAAGAACTCAAACTCGACCGTGAGGAGCTGGAGAGCAACTCGAGAGCAGCTCAGACCCAGGAGAGAAAACTCTTATCCAGGCCTAATATACTCCTTTAAGACCCACCCCACTGCCCTCACCATCCACCAAATCAATAACGTTTGGGTTTATCGATTGCAAATTGAAGTAAATGCAACAAAAAAAATCACTTTTTTGCGCTGTACGCATCAAACTTGTGTATATGTACTGGCTGGCCCATGCGCTCATGTGCACTTGTGAGGACACCGGCAGCTCCCAACTAAACCTGATGAGTCCTCGACTGGCTGGTCTTGCGCGCAATGCACCTCTGGGAAAGTCCGATGACTCTTCAGCCTCGGAGCATCCAATGGCATTGCATGGTAAACAGAAGAGATAGAGGACCAAAGGTAAAATAATTTAACTTAGATGTGGTACGTACCTTGGTACATACCCGCCTCAGTACGTACCTTGCATTGGTCGGGTGTGGAGGTTGGAGGCTTGATGTGGGTAGCGTGTGGCTGAATTCCCCTAACCACCCTTTCTGCCCTCTCCCCCAGCGTCCCCTCCCTGCCTGCTCCCTCCCCTCCCGGGTTGATCTCTGGCCCTCTCCCTTCCCCAGTTGCCTTCTTCTCTCCCCAGCGGCTCTCTGCCCTCGCCTCTCCCCGGCTGCCCTCTCCAGCTGGTCTCTCCCCAGTTGCTCTCTGCCTCCCTCTCGGGCTCCCCCTGATTTACCCACTTCCCCGGTGGTAGGGGAGACAAGAGCAGGAGGAGTGGGAGAGCAACCACAGAGGGGAGAGCAACAAGAGCGGGCCAGCCGGCTGTGGCCGGCCTCAGTACGTACCTTGCATTGGTCGGGTGTGGATGTGCCTGGAGGCTTGAGGTGGGTAGCCTGTGGCTGGATTCCCCTAACCCCCCTTTTCCCATTACTTGTTACCCTTATCAATGTGATTTTACCGATTGCGCAGTTTTCCAGGAACATAACCCCTGTGATTGACAAGGGTTAACTGTAGTACAAACTAGGGTCCGTTGATATGGAAATTTTCCAATATCGATATATCCGTTGGCCCATATCGATATATACCAATATATCGATATCGTGGGATTTTTTGTCCTGCGCATGCGCGCACATTCGGAGGTGCGCGCGTATTCAGGGGTGCGCGCCCATTCCGGTGTGCACGCGCATTTGGATATCAACAAGGTAAGTTGAAAAAGTTTGCATTATATCGAAATAACCGATATAACTGATATATCGCTCGACACGATATACCGATATTTACGATATACCGATTTTTTTATATACTGAATTTTTCGAGATACTGATATATTTGAATTTCCAATATTGGCATATCGATATAAAAAATTATACCGATATAACCCATATATCGATATATCGCCGGACACTGGTACAAACTGTATTTTTTGTACTTTAAAACACATTATTGGGTTTAGAAAGCACCAATGCAGTTGGAATTGTAGGTCACTTTGAACTGAAACAACAATTTACCAAGTATTGAAAGGCACAGAACCTTAATCATAAAATCATAGAATCGTAAAGCACTGGAAGGTCAATTGGCCCAACATGCCTTTGCCAGGTTCTATAACAAAGCTGTCCAATTAGTCCCGCCCATCCCCAGTCTTTCCCTAGACTCTTGCAAATTGTTTATTTATATTAATATGGTGAATTTTTTCCCCATTCGTCCCCCACCTTACTTGTAGGATTATTTATTCTTCCCGGAAACATTTGGGTCCATCCCCACCATCACACAAGGAAACACTCACAAGAAGCAATCTGAGGCACATCGCAGCTCAGGTTCCTTCACAAAACTGTCTTAACGTAGGAGCTGCACCGCAACGCCCACACTGGAGTCAGGCCCAACAGGTCACACACCAGGCTTCCTCCACAACAAAGCTTCTGCCAGTGCTACAAAAAGCACTCCTGGTAGAGAGGAAGTTTATATGGTTTCTTGATTACCGAGAAGCAGCAGCATGTAACAGTGTGTATAGGGATGGATGTTACACTGATTGTTGTTATGAGCGGTGTATTGTTTCCTCTTAATAAAAGCAATATAAAAACACAACACTATTAAACCTGTGTTTCTCCCCCACCTCACTGATTTCCTTCCCCTCTGCCCTGGCCTCACTTACTTGTTCCAGTTAAGTCCAGTGTTTTGTCCAGGACAAGATATACAGGCGCTGCACTTCATGATGGATCCTGAGATGCCCAATTTCAACAGCACAATATCAAATACAAAGATTCTGTATTAATTAATCTGTTGTCCCAGTGCCTTGGGACATCCTCCCAATGTGAAAGGCGCTCTACAAATATAATTTTGTTGTTGTTTGTTGTTGTCCTCCTATACTCGTACCAAGTGACCATGATTCAGCTGTAAGCTTTCAAAGTCAGGATCAGAAGACTCCAAGTACTATGAAGGAAGCCCAGGCAGGTGAGAGCCACCCCAGCTTTATGAAAGGCATGATTTCCTCAACAAACTGATGGGAAGTTTTTGAGGACGTAATGCAGAATGCTCTGGATAACATGCTTCACAAAGAATTTGTGGCTTAAGAGGAAGGATGTGGTTTACTGGAAGATATTGTGAACTCGATAAGATAAAAGGGAAATTATAAAATCTCCTTCGCCCAGACTCCCCCATATCTCAGTCCACTACATTTACCGTGCCCACAACTGAAGTCATGAAATGCAGTTTAGCTCATGCTTGTTTAAATGGGCTAAATCTGCCGGCAGGATGGGGGGGGGAGGGTGACATTCAAAAGACCCTAAACTGATGCTTGTCAGTGCATTTGTTTCCTGTAGAGATTTTAAAAGGTTGCACTCAACACAACCCAAAGCCCAGAGGAGAAAAGGACCCGGATCAGCCAGGGAGCTAACCAACAGTCCTGTGCTCTGGCAGTTGCTGTCATTGCTGATTGACAGTAATAAAGAAGGCTACACCACAAACGTTCAGAGGCGCTTTTCAAAGGTTATCCATAGCAACTCCACAGTTGCTGCCTTACAGACAGACTGCCACCTACTGCAGCAAATACTGATGGAAACGTCCGATCACAGATGGGCAAGCAGTGAGGTGAGCACAGTAAACAGACAGTCGGGAGCAGAGAAAACACAGATCGCACACAGAGAGCCACTTGATCAGGAATGGGATGGCAATGGGAGGCTGAACTAGAGACCAGTTACATGAAAACAAGGGTTTGATGAAATATCTGTGATTCCTGCAGCTCAGTGGTTAGAACACTCGCCTTGCAAGCGAGAGTCCTGGGTTTGATTCCAGGCAGGGCGAAACCTTAAGCAAGTTTCCTTACTCTACATGCTTGATAGAAATGCCTAAAAAAATAATAAATTGGTCATTTCAATCCACGACTGTTTGTAGGACACTGCTGTGTGCAATTGGCTGCCGTATTTCACCCATAAATATACAATCAATTCACTTTACAGTATATTCTGTATAGTGCCTTTGAGACGTCTAGAAAATGCGAAAAGTACGATATCAAATGCAAGGATTATCCGATTATTATTATCATTCATTTGATTTTTACAGATACTACACCCAGGAGATACATCAGGGTTAATTGTGAACAGTCTTTCGCCTCCTACAAGGTTCCTCTGAGTCTCTTAGAGACACGGGGCAAGGGCATGTGGCAGCGGAGGGTCTATAGAAGAAAGCATGTTTGGCTTTCAAACCACACCTATTACTGATTCCACTCACAGAGTAAGCAGAAGTGGTACGACTCACGGCAGTAAAACAAACAAATGCCACTAACTGCCGTCACTTAGAGAAACACATCCACAAGTGCAGGGTCACATTAGCCTGTTAATAACAAGATCAAGAAGGTAGGAAGACCAACACACCATGTCCATCTGCCACTCAGTGTCGCTGTGTTCAGCATAACCCCCACAATGGGCACGTCTGTTTGCCTCCCCCATTGTAGCCTCCCCCAGTGTAGCCTCTCCCTCCCCCCTCAAAGGCCAGGTGCGGGCCGCTGAACGCACCTGGCTCAAATCTGGCCTCACAGTCCACCAGCATATCTGGCTGGACCTCACATCATCCTAACGCTCCGCCCTATCCTCCGCCAAATTGTCCTTCTACTCCAAGATAATCCTGGAGGCGAAGGACAACCCTCGGCTTCTCTTCTCCACTACCAACCATCTCCTCCGTCCGCCCCGCCTCGCAGGTCCTATCCTCAAACTCTCGCTGCAAGGAGATGCTGGATTTCCTCGTGACCAAAATCGAAGGAATCGCTCTGCGGTCACTATCCCCCCAACTTCCACTGTCCCCCCATCACTCCCACCCCCTCCCCACCACACCCCGTCTCCTACCCATCCATCCTTGCACACCTTCAACCCCATCTCCCTATCCTCCGTTATTAAGACCATCTCCTCAATGAAGCCCATTACCTGCTCCCTAGAACCCATCCGCACCCCTCTCCTTGCCACCCAGCTCCACCTTCTAGCCCCTCCAATCACCGACACCATCTACGTGTCCCTTTCATCTGGGACCGTTCCCACTCCCTTCAAAACCGCCACTACCACCCCAATCCTAAAAAAGCCTTCCCTCGATGCGTCACAGTTATCAAGCTACCAGCCCATCTCCAACCTCCCCTTCCAAGGTCCTCGAAACAGTGGTTGCCTCCCAGCTCCGCTCTTTCCTCACAAAGCATTTACTTCTTGAACCCCACCAATTGGCTTTCCGTGCTTCCCACAGCAAGGTCACAAGGTCACAAACGACATCCTGACCATCTGTAACCAGGGTTCCCTCTGACTCCTCGTCCTCCTCGACCTATCCGCCGCCTTCGATACCGTGGACTAGACAATCTTCCCCACCACCTCTCCTCCCTCCTCAACTCTGGCCTTGAATGATTCCGGTCCTATCTCTCCCACTGCCTTCACTTTGTCTCCTCCAATGGCTTTTCCTCCAGCCCTCACACAGTCACATGCAACGATCCCCAGGGCTGTGTCCTTGGCCCCCTGTTCTTCACCCTCTACACTCTCCCACTGGGCAACATCATCCGCAGACATGGGGTAAATTTCCACATGTATGTGGATGACACCCAACTCTACCTCTCCACGTCCACCCTCAACTCCAGGACTACTGGCGTTCTGACTGCATGTCTGTCTGACATTGCGACCTGGACGAGGGCAAATTTCCTACAACTCAACATCAACAAGATGGAGGCCCTCCTGATTGGCTCACGTCAGTGCCTCCGCACCTCAGGCGCTAACAACATCAGCATTCAAGGCTGCTCTCTCCACCTCTCAAAGCCAATCAGGAAACTGGGCGTCTTGTTCGACCCCGAACTATCCTTCCTCCCCCACATCCACTTCATGACCGGCACAGCCTTCCATCACCTCCGTAATATTGCCAGACTCCACCACTACCTCACCCTCCCAAGCTGACGAAACCCTCATCCACGCCTTTCTCACTTCCAGGCTCGACTACAGGAACTCTCTCATCGGCCTTCCCAGGTCCTCCCTTCACAGGCTGCAGATCATTCAGAATTCTGCAGCTTGTATACTCTCCCACACCAGGCTTTGCGACTACATCACTCCCACCCTCGCCCGTCTCCACTGGCTCCCCATTCCCCAGAGGATTGAATTCAAGATCCTTGTCCTCACTTTCAAAGCCATTCACGGCCTTGCCCACGCCTAGCTCTCTGACCTACTGTCTCCCTATCAGCCGCCCACCCCCTCCGTTCAGCAGACTCAGACCTGCTCCACGTCCACCGCCCTAACCCCCCAACCATCGGGGGCCGGGCTCTCAGCCTGTCTGCTCCCACACTGTGGGACTCCATCCCGCAACCCCTCCCCCTCACTTCCCCCCTTTCCTCAACACCTTCCTCTTCAACCGCGCCTTCGGCTGCCCCACTAACTCTTCCCCCTCTCCCACTCTCCTTCCCCTTACGCCGACCCTCCACCCCCCCACCCGCTCAGGACCCGACCTGTTCAGGCTTTGGGACGTCCTCCCGACGTGAAAGGCGCTAGATAAGTGCAATTTTGTTGTTGTAGCCAGTGTAGCCTCCCTCAGTGTAGCCTCCCTCAGTGTAGCCTCCCTCAGTGTAGCCTCCCTCAGTGTAGCCTCCCTCAGGGTAGCCTCCCTCAGGGTAGCCTCCCTCAGGGTAGCCTCCCTCAGGGTAGCCTCCCTCAGGGTAGCCTCCCTCAGGGTAGCCAGTGTAGCCTCCCTCAGTGTAGCCTCCCTCAGTGTAGCCTCCCTCTGTTGCTAATGAAGAGTCTAGAATTGCTCGTGCCTGGAGGCGATGTTGTCAACTGAATTCCGTAGTCACTGAAACTGGAGTTTTAGCTGCCTGAAGCGCTGAAAGAAGGCAATACATTTAAAGCAGCTGTCCTTGTGAAGATAGGCTGAGACTTTTTTTATAATCTAAAATAAAAACTGAAACCTTATGTACAGGGCTCCTGCTCCATCCCTACAATGACCACAGCAACGGCTTAAACAGTTCCTTCTTAGCATCGGAGGTTCTCTCTTTTTCTATTCCTCCACATACTGATGTAGACGCAGGGATCCCAGTGGGCACAGCTAACACATAATAATAATCCTTGCTTTTCATACAGCGTTTTTTCACGTCGTTGAGACGTCTCAAAGCACTTCACAGAATGTACTGTAAAGTGAATTTACTGTGTATTTTGTGGGCGAAATGAAGCAGCCAATTGCACACAGTAGTATTCCACACAAGTGAATTGAGTTGTGAATTGAGGATTGAGTAACAATTTTTTTTAAAGAGCGAGAGCTATCCACCAATCAACCTAATAACCGGGTTCCTACTTACTGCTAAACAGGTAAACAGATACATCTGGAGTAAGGAAAGTTGCCCTGCCAGGGAATCAACCCCCCCCTCCCCCATCCTCAGCTCGGGTCTGAAGTAGTAACTGTACAGTGCCTTGGGACGTCATCCTGATGTGAAAGACACTATACAAATATAATTTGGTTGTTATTGTTGTTCCCAAATTCTACTACAATTCTCGAGGTCAGTAACAATCCCCTCATCTTCTAATAATACCTGCAATTGACAAAGCAACTGCACTTCAAAGTACAGGTAGACCCCGCTTACCTAACGCCCGGTTACCAAAACTTCACTATAACGAGGGTTTCTATTTGTACCACTTCTCCGCTTAACAAAGGCTGCTTTCGCTATAACGAATGTTTACACTCACTTTAAATCTCGCCGGCTTCTCGTGCGCAGCTTCTCTCTGGTTGCCCCAGCAACGCACACTCAGTCTTTAGTGTGCCTCAGTTAAGCATTGCAGCCCCTCCCATATGGGAGGAGCTTAAGCGGTAGGATGCTTCGTGGCTTCAATAATGGTAAGTCAAGATGTGGGAGAGGGGGCATAGAGAGGAGTGGGGGATAGAGTGATAGGGGAGGATAGAGAGGGAGGAAAGGGGGATGGAGGGGAGGGGGATAGAGGGGAAGGGGGATAGAGAGATAGAGAGGAGGGGTGGGGATAGAGAGATGGGGGGGATTAAGAGATAGAGAGGAGGGCGGGATAGAGAGGGAGGGGAGGGGGGAATAGAGAGGGAGGGGAGTTGGGAATAGAGAGGGACGGGGGGCATAAAGAGGGGGCGTGGAGAGAAAGAGAGGAGGGGGGTGGAGTAGAGAGAAAGAAAGGAGGGGGGGGGATAACGAGAAATAGAGGAGGGGGGTGGGGGTAGAGAGAAAGAGAGGGGGAGGAAGAAAGAAGCGCATCCCGAGTCAGGAAATGCCTGGGCCCAGGTTGGGATATTTCAGTGTAGTGACTGTGAAGACCTGGCCTGGAGCAGGTAGGATTGGCGTTTTTATTCCTGCAATTTTTGTCACATTCTGGATTCTGGAACTCCAGACTTTTGGCTGCTCAACCTGTACACCGAAAATGTTAGCGCCAGGAACCGCTAGGAACTAAACTGATGTTAGTGGGGAGGCTCGGGTCGGGGCGGCGTTTTGGCTGCGGCCAAATACAGTAATACAGTTAAACTCTCGCTTAACAAAATTTTCGCTTAACGAAGGGTTTAAAGTCCCGAACCCCTTTGTTAAGCGGGGTCTACCTGTATTTCACTGCTAACTGCTGTCAACTGTATGTATTTGTATGCAAATGTGGCAGCCCACAAACAACCATGAAGCGAATTACCAGGACATTGGAGGAAACCCCCTTCAAGTAGCATTACAGTATCTTTAACATTCATCTGAACCAAGATAGTTGGTTTTAATATTCAAAGAACACCATTTACTCCACTCAATTGTCCCAATGTGGTCTTAAACCCACAACCTGGAGTCCTGTAGCTCAGTGGTTAGAGCACTTGCCTTACAACAACAACCACAAAATTACACTTGTATAGCGCCTTACACTAACCTTACACTTACCTAACCGATCTACTCTCCCAATACACGCCCACCCGGACCCTCCGTTCAACAGGACTTGGCCTGCTCCAAGCCCCCCGCCTGAACCGCCACACCATTGGAGGCCGGGCCTTCAGTTTCTCCGCTCCCACCCTATGGAATGCCATCCCTCAATCCCACCGTTTCGTTTCTTCCCTTTCCTCTTTCAAGGCCGATTTGAAGACTTTCCTCTTCGATCGTACCTTTTGTTTCACCCCGAACTCTTTTACCTCCCCTTCGTGTTTCACCCCTTCCCAAACACTCCCCTCCCAGCTCGGGTCACACGCATCTTGTTTAGCGCCTTGGGACGTCCTCCCGACGTGAAAGGCGCTATATAAATGTAAATTGTTGTTGTTGTTGTTGTTACACATCAGAAGGATGTCCCGAGGCGCTGGACAGTCACTGCTTCAGACCCGAACTGAGGACATGGGGCGGGAAGGAGTTGTCAATGGGACCATCAAAGAGGAGAGTCTTGAGGCAAGACTTGAAGGAGGCCAGGGAGAGGGTGAGGCAGAGGGACTGCGGGATGGAGTTCCAGAGGTTGGGGACAGAGGGCTAAAGGCTTCCCTGCCAATTGTGGGGCAGGTGGATCAGGGAATGTGGATCAGGCCAGTCTGCTGAGCGGAGGGGGTGAGCAGGTTGGTAAGTTGATAGGAGGTCACAGATATAGGGTGGGGTGAGATTGTGGAGGGCTTTAAATGTGACGACCAGAATTGGATCCTCTGGTTGATGGGGAGCCAATGGAGTCAGGCAGGATGGGGCAGATGCGGTCAGAGTTTGGAACGGTAGAGGACATGGGCTGCAGAGTTCTGGATTATCTGCAGCCTGTGGAGGGAGGAATTGGGAACGCCGACCAGCGAGGTATTTGCATAGTCGAGCCGGGATGTAATGAAGGCTTGGATGAGGCTTTCAGTGGCTTCAGGGGCGAGGTAATGGTGGAGTCTGGAATTGTTGTGTGAGACCTGTGTTCGAATCCAGGCAGGTCAGGGCGAAACCTTGGGCAAGTTTCCTTACTTCACACACCTAACAATAATCCGTCAAAAAAAACTATAATAAATTGGTCATTTCAACCCATGACTGTTTGAGGGACACTACTGTGCGCTAGGGTCCATCGATATGGAAATTTTCCGATTTAGATATATCGATGGGCTCATATCGAGATATACCAAAATATCAATATTTTCGGGGTTTTCATACTGCGCATGCGCGCATGGCGCGCGCCTTCGGGGTGCGTGCGCATTCGGAGTGCGCGCACATTCGAGGCCTATCTCCTCAGGAGGTAAATATCTTTCTCTCTCTGTGTCTCTCACTCTCTGTGTTTTTCTGTCTGTGTCTCTCTCACATACCCCCCATCTCTATCTGTATATTACCACATCCATCCCGTCTCTCCACCCCCCCCAGCCGTCTCTCTCTCTCTCTCTCTCTCCCCCCCCCCCCCCCCCCCACACACCCCCAGCCGTCTCTCTTCCCCCCCAACCCCCTCCCCCCACCAACAACAACAACAACAACAACAACAAATTACATTTATAGAGCGGCTTTCACGTCGGGAGGACGTCCCAAGGCGCTGCACAGGAGGCGTGTGACCCGAGCTGGGAGGGGAGTGTTTGGGAAGGGGTGAAACACGAAGGGGAGGTAAAAGAGTTCGGGGTGGAACAAAAGGCACGATCGAAGAGGAAAGTCTTCAAACCGGCCTTGAAAGAGGAAAGGGAAGAGACGAAACGGAGGGATTGAGGGATGGCATTCCATAGGATGGCATTCCATGGGAGCGGAGAAACTGAAGGCCCGGCCTCCGATGGTGGGGCGGTTCGGGCGGGGGGCTTGGAGCAGGCCAAGTCCTGTTGAACGGAGGGTCCGGGTGGGCGTGTAGGGAGAGAGTAGATCGGTTAAATAGGGTGGGGCAAGGCCGTGTAAGGCCTTGTAGGTGAGGACGAGGATCTTGAACTCGATCCTCTGGAGGATGGGGAGCCAGTGGAGACGGGCGAGGGTGGGGGTTATGTGGTCGCGGAGGCAGGTGCGGGATAGTACACGGGCTGCAGAGTTTTGGATGGCCTGCAGCCTGTGAATGGAGGAACTGGGGAGGCCGACGAGGAGAGAATTTCCATCTCTCTCCCCAACTCACCATCCCCCAGGCGTCTCTCTCCCTCACACTCCCCCCAGCCGACTCTCTCCCCCCCACCCCCCAGCCGTCTCTTCCCCCCCCACCCACCCCCCCAGCCGTATCTTCCCCCCCAGCCACCCCCCAGCCGTCTCTCTCCCCCTCAACCCCAGCCCCACCCCCAGCCGTCTCTCCCCCCCACCACCCCTTGCATACCTGTATATTGTATTCGAGGACTATGAATACAATATGGCAGCTTTGCACCTCGGTCTATGCATTGTGTATAGAGATGAGCATTCTGGGTCTTGTGGTTCAGTGTGCGCGCATTCCGATTTTTTACCTCGATATATCGATTTTTTGATATATCGATATTTTTGAAATGCCTATATCGGCGTATCGATATGAAAATGATATCGGGTTTTAGCGATATATCGATATATCGCTGGACCGTACTGTGCGCTATTAGCTACGGCGATTCGCCCACAAACATACAGTCAATTCACTTTACAGTATATTCTGTCAAGCGCTTTGAGACCTCTGGAAGACGTGAAAAGCGCTGTATCAACTGCAAGGATTATTATTGTACAACTTTACTTTGACCCAGGAGAACAAATGCTACCAATTCTGAAACACATGTTTGCCATTACCTAACAACAACAACAACATTACACTTGTTTACTAATGGTGAAGAATTGCTGGTGTTCAACACTCAGAGACTTCCCATCATAATAAGAAAATACAAGAAACGAATGAATTCTCCAGGCCTTCATGTAACTATTGCCCAACAATGTGAACTCAATTCCCCTGAAAAGAACCAAAGCACACACCAAATGAAGCGCACCCTTGCCAGCTACACCCGGGAATTAAATTTACACAAGATAACCCGCGAGTAACATCTGGATAAAGATACCTCTGCTGGTGCTAACATATTCCCAGTCCTCCTAAACAACAACAACAACCTGTTGGCAGGGAGTTTGTTTGACTGGGTGGAAATGGAGAGACCTGGGAGGCTCAAGGGCAGGATTGATTTACACAGTGGCTCTGGGAAGTTAAGAAACA